>JAZKJV010008813.1:0-449679 GCA_037367405.1 Ottelia alismoides
TCAATTTTTATGACGAAAATATTTTAATTTAAGATGATCTGATTGAGTAAATAAAATATGTGAACATATGTACACATTGAAAAATGTGTTAATGTACATTGATGATCTTGATTTGCTAACATTTATAATAAATTAGGATCCTTATATCTCCTAATTATTTATTTTGTCGACCATGTCAATATTGACCTGGTCTCAGGGTTAGGATCAATCTATATATATTTCATATCTATATCCTTCTTTTCTTTTCTTTTTTTCTCTTTATTATTTGTTTTGGATAAAATAAGTATTAAATATATAATATTAACAAATGTTTTTATAATCTTAATTAGTGAGAATTAATGAATATTTGTATGTATTTTACCAACGATTTTACCCAAATGAAAGAATAAAGGCAATGAATCATGGATTCATCAGGGAGCCTCCAGGAGAAAGGAATTGAAGGCATATCAAAACTCCAGGCTGCTCTGAATAGCGAGAGCCCCATGTCCCTATCATTAGGACCTGGAACCATTGGAGAGGACCTACAGATGCGACAGAATCCTAGGAATGTTTTGCACTGGTCTGGGTAGAAAATAGAGTTTGGAGACTCGGGGATCGTCGATTAAAGCATGTTCAGGTTGTGTTCTTGAGATGTTCTTTGTGAATCGTGAAGATCTTTCGAATCACACCTCAGCTCCAAAATCTATCTCGTCCGTCGAATCAGGGTGAACCATTATACGCCTCCCGCCATCCGATCCTCTGTAGTGAAGCCACGTAGCATGCACTGTGTTGTTGTAGAGCGTGTCCTTTATATGGTAAATTGTTTATACATACAGCTTCTTTTTGTATTTACATTTATGTCATGTAAATATAAAGTTTAGTTTAAATATTTATGTAAATATTGTAGTGGACCCTCCAAACTTCTTCTAAATGCATTTAAATCCTTTGTCAGCTCACCTCACATGCCCTATGCGTGAGGTGCTAGACATTGCCTCACATGCTCCTATGCGTGAGGTGCTAGACATTTTGCAATTTAACCCCATTGAGTTTAAGTGTTTAATTTTAGTCCTTTAATTTGTATAAATAATGTAAAATTTGAGAATATTTGTATGCATCACCTTGTACTTGTATTTTATTGCAAAAATACCCCCTTCTAGGCTTATATTTTTATTTATGCATTTATAATTTTTATAATTAGCTCCTATGCTTTTAAATGTTGGGATAATTTCTATACATGTCTTAAATATTCATTCCATGTTTTAGTTGGGCATTTATTGTATTTTTCCTATTTTTCAAAAATAAAATAGGATCATTTTATTACTTTTTTGCACATTAAAATTCCAAAAAAATAAAACCACTTTAAAAATTCTAAAAAATAGAGTAAGTTTATTATTATATATTTTCCTTTAGAGCAAAAATCACAAAAAATATAAAAATAAAACATAAAAAAATCCAAAACCATAAAAAAGACTATAAAAATCAGTTAAAAAAGGTAATTTTTTTTTCTTTACTATATCCGTTATATTTACAAATAGTTTTGGAAAATTTTGACTTATTATATATTATAATGCCCCAAACAATTCGACATATATGTTATACGTACTATTTGTATTTTTTAATACCTTAAAAATACATAAAATTTAGCAAAAAGTTTATAAAAATCACAAAAAAAGAAAAAAATAGTAAAAATACAGAACATTTTATTTTCTGAATTTTAAGTATATTTACGTAATTTTAAAGTTATAAAGCCATACATATACCCTATAATACTTATCAACTTATTATTATTTCTCATATATATTATATCCATAATCTTAAATAAATAAAACTATTGTTCCCTCATATCTATATATATATACCATATCTTATATATTATTGATAATACATATAATATTATTATTACTATGCATAAATACTTATTGTATCTTAAAAATAATAAAGAAAGTAAAATTTTGCCAAATTAAAAAGAATAAAAATTCAAAAAAATAGAAAATAATTAAAATTTATAAAAGTTAAATATAAGTAAAAATTGCATAAAAATAAAAAAGGAAAAAAATACAAAAATAATCAGTATTGGGTTTTCGTAATTAATATAAAATGAAACTTATATCCCGTGCTCTCAGTGGTTCACCCCTACACTTGCTTGTTATATATATTTATTTGTAGGGTATAATAAATTTCACCCTGTAATTTATTCATTCTTTAATCTATATCGTGGGTTGATTGTTTTCTTGTTTGATTGACTGACGTGCCGAGAGCCGAGAGAGTGCTGATAGAGCAATTGCCGGATCTGACGTATTGTTGAACACTGCAGGCTCCTCCAAGACTGGACATTAGACACCTCTCATTCGATCAATCAATATAAGAAAATGATGAAGAAAGATTCGTGGTTGGCTCTATCTAGAAAGCTTGGTGAGGACACTTACTTCCTCGCTATGTTCTTGCAAGGCGTTCACCCATTTATCATAAAGGTATCAAATTTCATGTTACTATAATGTTCATTTGGTGTCGGGAAAACTTGGCAAACAAAGTCGTAGCCTACTAGCGGCAATTCATCCTAGCCAAGTCCTCATTAATGCCACTTTTTTGTAATATATTATATACAGGTATTTACGAAAAAAGGATTAAATGAGGATATATACCTCCCACCCTTCTTTTTTTTCCAAGATATTTAGCTCATGGAGGGTATAGCATTTTCCTAAATCCTCCATGGGAATATTCTGGAAAACATTCCTAATTTATCCATGTAGAAGGAATTAATTTTAGCATCTTCGAAATTGTTAAATTTGATGGGCTTGATCGATGGAATACGAGTTTCGATTTAAGTCAAAATTTAAATGAGAACATGCTGCCATATAATTATCTAAATCCCTAAGGTGTTATTAGATAATAGTAAAAATATAAAATAAGTGTGGAGTTGCCTAGTTGGCTCCCCTTAAGGATAACAGCCCAGCCCTCTTTTACCGTTTATAAGAATTCATATTAATGCATGATTTTCAGTTCTTAGGTGGATGAAGCATGGGCTCAATCCGTTAAAAAGCATGACAAGTTCATAACCATATTGAAACAAATATCTGTATCTTTTGATACATTTGTGTCTCGGATGATAATTTTAACTTTTTAAATGTTGATTCCCATTCCACACATACCATGCGAAATTTAATTCTTTAAAATGTACTTGTATCAAATTAGCTAGATTTATAGGATTTGTTTGTGCATAACTGTGATCATGGAGAGACTTGTATATGTATGCAAATAAAAATATCGGTTGGAAGTCTATCTCGAGTGATAATTATATATATTCATAGTATAATGGAAGTTAATGTCTTTTTTACCATTTCTTGTCCGCAAATTCCTCTACTAATTACTATAGTATTCCGAGATAGAGGGATTTGTGATCTTCAAGTTGACGATGGGAGTTTACTTTTTCTTGTAGTACGGAGATCATGAGAATCACATGAAGTTGTGTTGTTAACCATGTTGTCCATCTTTCCAGCAGGTGGATGCAGATTAAAGAAGGAATGGGGTTGACACGTGTCACCTATCGGTTCATCCATGGCTTGAAAATAAAAAATCTGCATAGAAAACCATCTTATGAGCTGAATCTCAAAAAAGGTTAGAACACAAAGGTTATAGAAAAATACATTATTTACATCTTTCATGAAGACAAAAAGAGTTGATTCAGATTTTGTTATACTTCTTAATGTATAATTGATTATAAGAAGAAAGATGCATCTTGAATAACATTGAGTTGGAAGCAATCGGCGCATTCTCGCTTGTAAATTGTTGATAATACACATAAAGCTGTTAATCGTGCGGCATGCGAGAGGTCGAAGAAGAAATAGGATTCCCTATCACAGATGATTAAAGCATGGAAGAGTAGTCTGAAGATCAAAAACTCCAGTTTTAGCTTGAAAATGGCACCTCATTAATGAAGCAGCGATGCAGGCACAATCCCTCCATGGGTAATGTAGGAATTAAATGAGCATAAAAAGGTGGTCATCTTCGAGCAACCAATCATGCCGGAGTCCACATCCATTGGATGAGCCATATTCTTTGGTGTGCATATATCAGTCTGAATTGAAAAACTATCTATATATGCACATGTTGGACCTTGCTCTACTGTTGTTAATTGGTACCCATGAGTTTCCAATGGATATCCATATGGGCACTGGGTCAAAGTAGGCGAGTGGATCGTCTGCAGAATGGATATCCATATGGGCACTGGGTCAAACTAGGCGAGTGGATCGTCTACAGTATTGCAGACGCTGCAGTAAAATCCTTGATCATCGGAGCCGCTCAATTTTGATTGAGCGGTTCGCACGAGACCACGCTTTTTGTGAGCCCATACCATGGAAATTCGTGCGAACCGCTCGATCAAGATCAAGTGGCTCGAGCAGACCACGGATTTTCCCGCAGAGTCTGAGGTACCTGATGAGTCAAATTTCCCGAATGGACTAAGGTAAATATATCACTAAGGTCGTTGCGACCTCAGTCACTCGAGATTCAGCTCAACAAGAAAAATGAAGATCAGAGAACCACCAATCAAACAGATAAAATCAAAGAAAAAAATAGTGGCCCTGGCTATGAGATTAGCCTCGTGTAGCACCCAGGGTCGGACTCAGGGAGCACAAATTGGCCTTGCGGTCTACGAAGTAATCAAAAATGAAACAACGCAAAAACAAGTATTTTTAGTGGTTTTTAATTATTTTTATATTTTTTTGAATTTTTAATAATGAAGGAAAATAATAAAAAGGTAAATACAAGCACAATCAACAAATTATTTACACACTCTAAAAAGCTCCAAAAATTCAAACAAAAATATTTTTTATATTTTTAGGTTTTTTTACTTTTTTGGTGAATTTTTGAGATTTTTCTGATTTTTATAGCATTTTCTAAAAATCAAAGAAGACAGAAACACAAGCAAGCTGTCAAATCACGCTTGAAAGATCAATTTAAAATATCAAATTGATTTGTAAAAGCCCAAGGTAATTTTTATGAGAAATAGAAACCACAAGGAAAATTAAGAAAAAGAGTTTATTATTTTTGGAGTTTTCTACAACTTTTTAGAATTTTTATGAGTTTTAAGTGTTTTTCAATTTTTAGGGTTTTTATAAATCCAAAAGTAGCCAAAAATGCACAGAAAATCAAACATACCAAAATTAACAAATCCTAATTTTTAGAATTTTTGAAAGATTTTTTATATTTTTTTATGATTTTCTAATCTGGTCAGACACAAAAACAACTGTTTTTGAATTTTTAAAAATACTAAAAAGCCTCAAAAATATACCCAAAAATTAGAGAAATTTTTACACAGTGGCAGGAGCCACGTGTCCAGATTTCACACGATTTGGGTTAAACTTGATATTTTATTTAAATCAAACAAAGGCTCACAGTGCAAAGGGACCTAAATGTAATGAAAACAATTTGCAAGGGCTGAAAAATAACACAGCAAGAAAATATAGGGGTCCTCATGCAAAATTTCCCACAAAACACACGCAGCGTACGTGGACCAGGCATGGAAGGACCTACTTGTAATTCCTATTATAAAACATTCAAACCATAACACGCAAGAAATACAGGATAGATTATGCAAAAATGCCAGGTCCTCACGTGTCGAAGCACGTGGTCCACACTCTCAGGGACTATAATTAAAATACTATAAACATGAAGATCCTCTATACAATTTAACCAAACTAAAAACAACTGACTAAAATATTTACAGGACCTAATCGAAATAGCAAAATAGACGAGGACCTACACGAAATTTACCCTTTATTATAGCGGACGGCGGAGAGGACGCCATGTGGATGATCGAACGGTGGTGAATATCGGGGTGCCTCTTCGAATGAGTGGATGGTCCAGATCAGGCCTCTGATAGATCCGACGGTGGAGAGCTGGCGTGGACGAACGGTCGGGATCAGAACTGGGGCTGAGGTGGTGATCGGATGGTGGTGGGACGATCTCCAAGAACTCGACGTCGGCGAACTTCGCTGGCCCATGCACGTGGTGGAGATGTCCTCTGGAGCTGCTGAAGTGGGGGATAGCTTCGCCTCGATGGTCCGCAGCTCGTGGATGCCTCCGATGAGGCCGTCGACCACCGGAGTGGTCCGGCGATGGCGGAGGCCTGGAGCTGCTGTGGGTGAGCGTTCGGGCCCTCAGATGGGCCTCCTTCAACCTACAAAGTGCACAGAACAGCTCCTTAGTCGAGGGCAAATTGCCTCGACCAAGTTAGGGGTGAAATAGGCGAGTATATGTGTCGAGGCGACACCCTCCGGCGAGGCGACAACGGAGGAGGGTGGAGGACCTGCTCCGGGGCGAGTCAGGGGGTGGCTGGGTGAAGAAGGTGGAGAGGAGTGTGGCGAAGGTGAATGTCGAGTCGGATGGACAAATGGGTGGACGGAGACGGCTGGCGACGGCGACAGAGCTAAAAGAACAGAAACCTAAAAATCGAAACCTACGCTACTCTACAGGCTATCGAAGCTACCTGGCGGTGGAAGTCGACTGTGCTGGATCTCATGGAGCTCCGGGGTCCATGGCCTCAAGGGGACGTCACTTCCCGAGGCTGAGCGCACCTCGCGGCGGCGCACGGCGATGGTCATCGCCGGATCGATGGTTCCCGACTGCCCGGGCCTCGCTGCTACCCTCCTCCGCGCGGCTGTCACTCTGGCGAAGAAGAGGAGGTTACTGGCATCGAGGGAGAAGGCCAAAGATGGCGGGTAAAGCTGGTCGGAAGTGAGGATTTATATGACTGGGGTCCGAGAAGATGGTCGTGGAGCGCGCAATCCGAGGAGCGGATCCCTAAGACGATAGGCGGGTGTGGATCACGGATCTCTCCTGGAAGTTCGAAGCCCGGGGTTTGAGGAGATGGTTGGCGGATCGAGGCGTGAAAATGGGGAGAAGTCGGATCAGGCGCACGGATCTGCTGGGAAAGGGTCCGCGGGGGAGAGTTGACCGGGGGTCAACAATCCCCCGTGGACCAATAGAAATTCAGCTTTTATTAATTCTTTGAAAATTCAATAAAAAATATTAAATGATTATTTTCGAAAAACTTAAAACATGAAAAATGTTTACTTATTTTTTAAATTATTTTTTAGTGATATTTATTTCTTTTTTGAAATATAATTTATCTATTTACAAAATATTACTATTATATACAGGTATATACATGTATTTATTTTTTATTTTTATTTTAATGATATATTTTTATACAATTATTCCAATTTTATATTTTATTTATTTATAACATAAAATTTGGAATAAGAGGGTATTTTTATTTTATTTTTTTATGTATTTACATGGGTGAAATAAATACTTTTATTTACATGTATACATGGTATATATACAAGATGGGTTTTGATTTTATTTTATTTTCTTTTTATTTTATTTTTATTTCTAATTTTTATTTTATTTATTCATATAATAAAATAAGGGATGTGAAAATATTTTTATTGAATTTTAATTATTTATTTACAAGAGAAAATAAATAAATAGGTATCTCTACATACATGGTCTATGTACAATGATGAAGGAGATTTTATTTATTTTTCTTTTTCTTTTATTTTATCCATTTTTATTTTAATTTTATATTTAAATATGTACAAATTAATAAACACACATTTTTATTTTTATTAAGAGGAAAATAATTTTATTTATATACAGGTATATGTACACATGAGTTGGCCCTATCTCCCTCTACTTGGTTCTTTCTGCGGTCAGGCCCATGCTGAGCCCTCCCTTGGGATTAGGTCACTCAATATTTATTCTAAATATCTCCCTCTTTTTCTTTTATTTCTTTATTCTTTTATTTATACACAAAAAAAAGCTAAATAGACATATATTACACAAGGCATGCTATTTGCAATTATTGCTATTTACATGAATATACAATGTGTTTTGCATAGGTTTGTAGCTAAAATAAAGAATAAAGAGTGATGAATGGGTATTCATCACCCCCTATACCTAACTTTGCTAGTCCCTTAGCAAACACTTATTTGAACAAGAAGTGAAAAGGAAAAAGAAAAGAAAAAGAGGAGAAATCAAGGTTGATTGTTAAACTTTCCTTCATTAAATTGAAATATGGAGCTTGGCCAGACCTTTGGATTATTAATTTGTCAGAACCTTATTTGGACATAAGCTTAAAACTTAACGACCTCTAAGTTCCACCAATCTATGGGCAAGACTCCTCAATAAACCAGATCAGAACAAGTCTACATACACAAACTCTAATGACCATGAATCTTTCCCGTGTACGGTGTAAGTGATATGTAGCTCCCCACCTCAGAATTAACAAAGAAACAACCACCCTCAACCCGGTAACTCTAATGCCTCAGTCTAGTAACTCTTTCCTCGAGAAGCGGGGTATTCTCTTCTAAGTTCAAGTGCAACCGGTTCAAGAAGAGGGGGAGGAAGAGAATGGACCATGGCCAGTGTAGCCATGCATCCTTGGGAGCTCTAACCAGTGTAGCTGAGTCTCCCGCTGCAAGCTTCATGAGATGGAAATGTATACCATAATCTTTTGCTTTATTTGAATCTATACACTCCGGTGGGATTATTAAATTTTCAATCCGACCCACCACTTTTTTTGGAGTTCTTTTCTTTTTGCACTTTTTTTTGTGTGTATCCATACAACATATCTACATGGTGCAACATATATACAAGGAGTTTTTCCTCTTGAAACAGTAGACTATCCCTCTTTTGAAGCTTTATTGCAACCCACGGCTTCTGTCTTTAGACTTCATAACCACCAGACCAAGTTGAGACGCACTTCCTTCGCTAGAAGAAGAAGAGAGGTTCCGCCTAGAAGTACTACCCTCATATGCTACCCCAAGCCAAAGGAAACTGCCTCCTCACTACCTCATCCGTGGAGAGCTATGTGTAAGGTGCTGGTGCAAGTAAAGCCATTGTCTCTGAGAGTCATGCGTGTGTTGTTAAGTGCTCTACTTAGGCTCATCAAGATGACATATGCTCATAGCCTAATGGACTAAAAGAATTAAGTCCCAATAGACCTGAAAAGTCTTAAACCTAAGCCCTATAAGGGTTCCTCTTATTATTAGGTGGATTAAGGTCTTAACCAAGGTCCATTTGTCAATTTAATTCCAGGCTTAGTTTAAATGTCAACTATGATCCAGGAAAAATTATACAAGTATTTACGAAGATGTAATTTATAAACTATTTACACATGTGCAAAATTTTTGAAAATGTTTTGAAACCATGGATGTATGCATGAATGCGAAGTTTTGCAAAATATTTACACAAATTTACACAAGGTTTTTGCAAACTTTTTATTTTCAAAACATTTTGGAAAAATTTTGTACTATATACATAATTTTGATAAGAAAATATTTACACACTATTTACACAAAAAGTTTTTACAAACAATTTACAAAAATAATTTGTATAATAGCTATGTATGTGCAATAAAAGAATGTTTATTTACAAGGAAAAATTTTAATTTTTATGGATTTTTGGGTTTTTAGCCATTTTTATTTATTAACACACTCACACAAAGTACGAGTTATGGCTAAAGTGTATATGAAATATATACACCCCCCCCTATACTTAGCTCGAACGATGTCCTCAGAGTCAAGAGCGATGAAAAAGACATAACTCGTGCTTAGTATAGGGAAGTGAAAAGGAATGGATATATACAAAGACGAATGAAAGAATGGAAAATCAAGAGGATCTCAGCTTTTCCCCCTATACTTAGGATCAAATAATCCTATGTATAGCATGTTGTACACAAAGGGAAGGCCGAGTGAGAATGTACAGCGTCTACCCTCCCTATACTTAGGGTAAAATATCCCTAAGTATAGGCAGCAAAACAGGGGTAGAAAGACACGAAGAAAATCAACAAATATATACAAGATGGAGGGCATCACTCCCCCTATACTTAAGGTAAAGAATCCTTAAGTATAGGCTACAACAGAAGTGATGAAACAGAACGGAAGAACAACCCGGTGTTTCCACCCCCCCTTACTTAGGATGAGGTATATCCTAAGTATAGCAAAGATAATCCTATACGAGACCTGGGGTGAAAACAAAAACAGAAGAAAGAACGATCAAAATGAGATGAAACACGTATATACAAAAGGGTACAATGTTGAGGTGCCTCTCAACAAGCGCTAGGTTTTACGCCCCTAGCTGGGCGCAAAGGCTAGGACAAAGTTGTGTCAATGTTCAGGACGTCATCTGTAAGGCGAATGTCGTACTGTCATCACAGTCTCGGTATGAGAACAGCGACGAAATCAACAGTGAAAAGAAAGACACCCAAGTATGCAATCAGGCATGTGTTTGCTACCGGCCAAGGATATGGAAGTATGTGATCGGGATCCGGTAGCACAAAAGAAATCGTCGGCTTAGAATCAGACTGGAATGGAAGTGTAGAGCCGAAGAAGTCAAACGTGGAGAAGGAAGGATCAGTCATGGAATCCTCCACGTCAATCAGTGTCTCAAAAAGGTGTGGATAGTCAAGATCAGGAGACTCTCTAAGAAAACTGATATCCGATGCATATAATGAAGAGCAATCAGACAGATCATCGAATATCTCAAGGCTCGGGTCATCCTCGCGAGGGTCGTCGAGGTGAGATGACTCAGAATCAGAAGGATCAGAAGACTCGATTTTGTGATCCGCCAGATCGGATACACTCTCAGAAAGTAAAACCGAGTACTCATCGTGTGTGGCATTCGACCGCAGGTAACCCTTGGTGAGAAATGCAAGATCAGAGGTGAGAAATAGAGGATCAGGATCTAGAAGGGCATCTGCGCTGCTGTCAAGTATCCACTCGGTGCACCAAGCTGCATCATCATCTGAAGTGTGGCTCTCGGCAATCTGGAAGCAGGAGAAGGTACTGGTCAACACGGAGGCCGGTAATGTGTCTGCGGCTGATCCTCGCTCTGCGGCATAGCTGGCTGCCAACTGGTCCTCAGCAAGTGTGTCTGTCTCGTCAAAGTGGAGGACAAAAGGCTCGAATACGGGACTATTTGTGTCTGATCTCTCAAAGTGGTGTCCCATATCGAACTGTGGCTGTTGGGTTGAGTCATGGTATCTGTCGGACTCCAAGAAGTGTCTCTGCAGAAAAGAAGCTGACTCCTCCGGGACTGGACACTGAAGTGGCTGAATCAATGGCTGTAAAAGCGGGGGCTCCTCCGGCTCCTGGAGTATCAGAAGATCTGATATCCAAGAATCGTCGACTGAAAACTCTGGTGCTGACTCGAACTCTAGCTGGAAGACCAACGGGAACTCGAGTAGACTCTGGGTCAGAACCTCTGCTATCGCAGTCATCTCCTCTGTACTCTGTGGTGCTGGGGCATCCAAGTCCACGGGCTAGTGTGTAGAAGTTGTCTCCTCATGTAATGTGACACACCGCACTGGTACTACATCATCCGCGTGTATTGTTCCGACTACGACATCTTGTGAAATGGTCTCTGTGAAAGTAACCTCGAGATGGTATCCAGTAGGTGAATGTCAGAACTGCGGTGTGAAACACCACATGTGGTAATCACCAGTGCTATATGATTTGTGGTCATCCCCCGCATGGAGATCTCAATAAGTTCCGTCAGTGGAAGTTCGTGCTCGGGAAATCTCCTCGAGAGATCAAGAAACCTCGGTCATGCCTCATGCAGTGGCTCCTGGGGGTCTACTGAAAACTCGGTGATCAAAGACCGCATCAACTCTGCTCTATGCTGGGGAAAGTATCTCTGTAAAAACTCTCGGCGTAGCTCTCCCCATGTAGAGAATCTCCTCCCCAATCGTTTGTGCCATCTCATGGCTTTGTCCTGAAGTGTAAACGGGAAGGTCCTCAGCATCATCTCCTCTGCAGTGATATCTGAATGGATCCATGTCCTGCAAAACTCCTCGAACCCAGACAAGTGAAGATAGGGCTCCTCGTGCGCCTCCCCTAAAAATGTCGGCAGTCTCTGAAGAAGCTCCTGATCCAGACTAAATGGACCTAGTGCAGAAGCTGACTGAGCTCCCTGTCCTATCTACTCCTCCATCAATCTAGCATAGGATCTATCTGATAATCTTATCTGCGCTCTCTGATCACGAACGGAGTGCACTCTCAACTCAACAATGGCATCGTCCGGGTCTCGCATCTGCTCCATCTGATATCCACGGATGTCTAGCGGAGCATGCCCAGAGTAGTGAAAGGGATGGGAGGGAGGGAGCGGGAGGTTGGTCGGATATCCGACCTCCCTCGAAGGTGGACTGGACCGATGGTCAGAAGGTGAAGAAAGAGCCGCAAGGGTCGGCCAGGAGTGAGGGGGATCCATCATCCAGGGATAAAGGAGAAGAAGGGGAAAAGACTGAAGGGAGGGTGGGTGGGAGAAAAGAATGAGTGGAGAAGAAGATAGATGGGGGGAAGGCAAAAAGGATCTGGAATCACACAAGATGAGAAAGCAAACTCCCTATTCACCTACGCACACTGGGCTGAAGACCGTAAGAAATCGGTCAATTATCTTGTCAATTTTATTTTAGGTGATCAAGTCAGTCTTTCAGAGCGATTACGTGAGCTGATAGGAATCCAATATTCTCAACCGACTGTCCCGAATAAAAGGTCGGTAGTCAGTAAAGAAATCGGATATGGCTCTAGCCTAGGATGCGGTTCACTCTCTCGCTCATCCAGACCAAACAAGGAGGGGGTTACTCTCCTCAAGACAGATTTTGAAATGAGGTGTTTTTTAGATCAAGTGTGATTAGCAGTCCTGATTTTATTGTTTATCTTTTTATGTATTTTTCTAGAAATCGTCTAACGAATTTTCCGGTTTCCTTTTATTCCTAAGTCCAGAAAATCAGGGGGAGGAAAGCGGAAAAGCCGATGCACAACAAATCAATGATGCATGCACGAGATAGAAGGCGTATCTGACTCCAGCAGTCTACATGCAATTATGATCTACGCATAAATATAAAACTAATCTATATGGAATGCAGTGCGAAAACCATCCTAAACAGATGCTCGTGAAGAACCGATTTTATTTTCCTAAGTCTAAGCATGTACTATGGGAAAAGATATTCTATTTAGGGCTTTGGATCTAAAGCTACATGGCTCAACGAAATAAAAACCTAGATCTAGTGGCTCAAGCACAAAAATCTTCGTGAAATCAAGAAAAGAAAAAGGCGAGAAAATCAAAAACAGCGGTGGGTCCGTCGAGCACACCGGTGCTCGGCGAAACAGACCCCGTAAAGTCCGCAAGTCTAAGAGAGTCCAGGTACCTGTATTATTACAACAATATAATGTCTGAAACTAAAAGGAAAACTAAACTAAGCTATGCTACTCCGCGGCTATCCCGCGGCTCCCACACTCCTGCTCGTCTCCTCGCACTCTCCTGCAGCTTCGTAGAGAAGGAAGCCACCTCCGACTTTCGCGGTTGCGTCGGCTTCCGAAGAAGCCGCCTCGATCCTCCGGCCCTCGCAAGTAAACAAACAGAGTGTCAAACCAGATTAAAATAAAATAAGATAGATAAAATATCTACAAAAATCTCTACAAAAAACCGCGAAAAAGAAAACCGCGGAAAAATAAAAAAATATCTACTAAGCCGTGCTCCCCGGCAACGGCGCCATTCTGATGAGCCAAATTCCCAAATGGACTAAGGTAAATATATCACTAAGGTCGTTGCGACCTCAGTCACTCGAGACTCAGCTCAACAAGAAAAATGAAGATCAAAGAACCACCAATCAAACAGATAAAATCAAAGAAAACAAAAATAGTGGCCCTGGCTATGAGATTAGCCTGGTGTAGCACTCAGGGTCGGACTCAGGGAGCACGAATTGGCCTTACAACCTATGAAGTAGTCAAAAATGAAACAACGTAAAAACAAGTATTTTTTATGGTTTTTAATTATTTTTATATTTTTTTAGATTTTTAATAATGAAGGAAAATAATAAAAAGGTAAATACAAGCACAATCAACAAATTATTTACACACTCTAAAATGCTCCAAAAATTCAAACAAAAATAATTTTTGTTTTTTTAGGTTTTTTTACTATTTTTGGTGAATTTTTGAGATTTTTCTGATTTTTATAGAATTTTCTAAAAATCAAAGAAGACAGAAACACAAACAAGCTGTCCAATCAGGCTTGAAAGATCAATTTAAAATATCAAATTGATCTTTAAAAGCCTGAAGGTAATTTTAAAGAAATAGACACCACAAGGAAAATTCAGAAAAAAAAGTTTATTATTTTTTGAGTTTTCTACATTTTTTTAGAATTTTTATGAGTTTTTAAGGGTTTTTCAATTTCTAGGGTTTTTATAAAACAAAAAATAGCCAAAAATGCATAGAAAATCAAACACACCAGAATTAACAAATCCTAATTTTTTTAGAATTTTTGAAAGAGTTTTTATTTTTTTGTGATTTTCTAATCTGGTCAGACATAAAAACAACGATTTTTGAATTTTTAAAATACTAAAAAGCCTAAAAAATATACCCAAAAATTAGGGAAATTTTTACACAATGGCAGGAGCCACGTATCTAACTTTCACATGATTTGGGTTAAATTTGCTATTTTATTTAAATAATATGAAGGTTCACAATCACAAGGACCTAAATGTAAAGAAAACAATTTGCAAGGGCTGAAAAGGAACACAGCAAGAAAATATAGGGGCCCTCGTGCAAAATGTCCCACAAAACACGTGCAGCGCACATGGACCAGGCACGGAAGGACCTACTTGTAATTCCTATTTTAAAACATTCAAACCATAACACGCAAGAACTACATGATAGATTATGCAAAAATGCCAGGTCCTCACGTGTCGAAGCACGTGGTCCACACTCTCAGGGACTATAATGCAAATACTATAAACATGAAGGTCCTGTATGCAATTTAACCAAACTAAAAATAACTGACTAAAATATTTACAGGACTTATCGAAATAGCTAAACAAACGAGGGCCTACAAGAAATTTACCCTTTATTATAGCGGACGGCGGAGACGACGCCACGTGGATGATCGAACGGTGTAGGATCGCTGGCACCTCTTCGAAAAACTCTTGCTCGGATCTGACGGTTGAAGGCCTGCCACGTGGAGGATCTGACGGTGGCTGCTACGCGGCTAACCCTTCGCCTGCATGGACGGTGATGATCGCGTGGTGGATATCGGGGCACCTCTTCGAATGAGTGGATGGTCCAGATCAGGCCTCTGATAGATCCAACGGTGGAGAGCTGGCATGGATGAACGGTCGGGATCAGAACTGGGGCTGAGGTGGTGATCGGACGGTGGTGGGACGATCTCCAAGAACACGACGCCGGCGAACTTTGCCGGCCCAATGCACGCGGTGGAGATGTCCTCTGGAGCTGCTGAAGTGGGGGATAGCTTCGCCTCGATGGTCCGCAGCTTGTGGATGCCTCCGATGAGGCTGGCGACCACCGGAGTGGTCCGGCGACGGCGGAGGCCTGGAGCTGCTGTGGATGGGCGTTCGGGCCCTCAGATGGGACTTCTTCGACCTGCAAAGTGCACAGAACATCTTCTTGGTCGAGGGCAAATTGCCTCGACCAAGTTAGGGGTGAAATAGTTGAGTATATGCGCAGGGGCGACGCCCTCCGACGAGGCGACGGCGGAGGAGGGTGGAGGACATGCTCCGGGGCGAGTTAGGGGGGGTGGATGGGTGAAGAAGGTGGAGAGGAGTGTGGAGAAGGTGAAGGTCGAGTTGGATGGACAAATGGGTGGATGGAGACGACCGGCGACGGCGGCGGAGCTAAAAGAACAGAAACCTAAAAATCGAAACCTACGCTACTCTACAGGCTATCGAAGCTACCTGGCGGTGGAAGTTGACTGTGCTGGATCTCAGGGAGCTCTGGGGGTCATGGCCTCAAGGGGGCGTCGCTTCCCGAGGCTGAGCGCACCTCGCGGCAGCGCATGGCGATGGTCGTCGCCGGATCGATGGTTCCCTGCTACCCGGGCCTCGCTGCTACCCTCCTTTGCACGGCTGTCACTCTGGCGAAGAAGAGGAGGTCCCTGGTGTCGAGGGAGAAGGCCAAAGATGGCGGGTAAAGCTGGCCGGAGGTGAGGATTTATATGATTGGGGGTCCGAGAAGATGGTCGTGGAGCGTGCAATCCGAGGAGCGGATCTCTAAGATGATAGGCGGGCGTGGATCGCGGATCTCTCCTAGAAGTTCGGAGCCCGGGGTTTGAGGAGATGGTTGGCAGATCGTGGCGTGAAAATGGGGAGAAGTCGGGTCAGGCGCACGGATCCGCTGGGAAAGGGTCAGCGGGGGAGAGTTGACCGGGGGTCAACAATCCCCCGTTGACCAATAGAAATTCAGCTTTTATTAATTCTTTGAAAATTCAATAAAAATATTAAATTATTTATTTTCGAAAAACTTAAAACATGAAAAATGTTTATTTATTTTTAAATTATTTTTTAGTGATATTTATTTATTTTTTTGAAATATAATTTATGTATTTGCAAAATATTATTATTATATACAGCTATATACATGTATTTATTTTTTATTTTTATTTTCAATGATTTATTTTTATAAAATTATTCTAATTTTATATTTTATTTATAACGTAAAATTTGGAATAAGAGAGTATTTTTATTTTATTTTTATTATGTATTTACATGGGTGAAATAAATACTTTTATTTACATGTATACATGGTAGATATACAAGGTGGGTTTTGATTTTATTTTATTTTCTTTTTATTTTATTTTTATTTTTCTAATTTTTATTTTATTTATTCACATCATAAAATAAGCGATGTGAAAATATTTTTATTGAATTTTAATTATTTATTTACAAAGATAAAATAAATAAATAAATAGGTATATCTATTTACATGGTCTATTGTTGAGCGAAAATTTCGATGAGAGATCAAGGGAGATAAATAACAATGGTCGTTGCGACCTCAATCCCTCGAAGATCGATCAACAAGAAAAATAATCAACCACTCGAATAAGATAAAACAAGCAAGCACACAAAAGAGCGGTCTAGCTATAGGTTTAACCTGGTATAGCTCCCAGGGTCGAACACAAGGAGCACAGATTGGCTAAAAAGCCTACGATGTAGTCAAGAATCCAAAAAGTCTTTTTTATGGTTTTTATTTGTTTTTATAATTTTTTTTAGATTTTTTAAAGAATGAGAAAATAAGAGAAAATGAATGCAAGGGCAACTTCAACAATTTATACAACACACAAGAATGATGCAAAAATTCTAGAAAATTGGTTTTTAGGTTTTAAATGTTTTTTACTGTTTTTGGTGAATTTTTGGGATTTTTCTAATGGGTAAATTAATTATTAAAAATCAAACAATGCAACAAAGAAGGGGTACTGTCCAGCAAGGTTAGAAACTCAAAAATAAAATATTTAAGAGCTTCAAACAACCCTGGAGGTAATTTTCCTATAATCTATGAAGAACAAGGAAAATTTAGGCACCCTAATTATTGTTTTTGGATTTTTAATTAATTTATTACAATTTTTATGAGTTTTTAGGGGTTTTTCAATTTTTAGGGTTTTTAAGTGATGAAACTTAGCCAAAATTGGCTAGAAAATCAACCAACAAGCAATAAACATTATCTAATTTTTTTTAGAATTTTTGGAGAGGTTTTTATATTTTTTTGGTATTTTTAAAGTCAAACAGTAGCAAAAATATGGGTTTTTGATTTTTTAAAAATAATAAATGAAATCCAAAATGTCCCCAAAAATCATAGAAATTCCTACACCAGGGCAGGAGCCATGTGTCAAAATTTCATTGGATTTGGAGGTCGTTTGATATTTTATTCAAAAGTAAAGGTGGGGCACTGTGCACAGGGACCTAAGTGCAAATACCCAAAAGTTCTGGGGTCCTGGTGCAAAATACCCAAGAAATCACATGCCAAGCACGTGTCTGGGGCACACAGGGACCTAAATGTAAGAAAAACCAAGTCCTAGGGCTATTTGATAACTCGTATCAAAAGCCCAGGGGTATGGTTGCAAAATTCCCAAAATAATTCGCACATGCGCATATAAAGTGCTCACAGGGGTATAAATGCAATTTCTCAAAACATTTCATTCATTGCATAACATTCCAGAACTACAAGGGGTCTCATGCAAATAACCCAACAAAACACGTGCTAAAGCACGTGGGTCTCTACTGGCAGGGGTATAAGTGCAATTAAAATTAAGTGCGAGGTCCTTGATGCAAATAACCCAGAAAATAAACAACTAGAATTCAAAATTACAGGACTAAAAAGAAATACGACAAACAGAGGGGGGCCTATGAAATTTACCCCTTTATTAAATAGCGACGGCCCGATGGTGACGCGTGGATGATCGGACGGTGGAGATGCAAACGCGCCTATACTCTTGAAACGCTGGCCTGATCTGACGGCTGGTGTGCGTCCACGTGTATGATCGAACGGTGGAGATGCGACGTGGTTCTGTGAAGGGAACCAGGCTCAGATCGGATGGTCGAGAGAGATCCACGTGGCTGATCCGACGGTGCTGGGCTCGGATCTCTCTCCTCTGCTACGGATGGCTCCGATGCGCTCCTCAGATGGATCAACGGTGGAAGCAGCTCCAAGGATGGACGGTGCGGATCTGAACTGGAGCGGTGAAGACGATCGAACGGCGATGGAGAGTCCTCGAAGAACAGGTCCCCGGCGAGACTCGCCGGGCTCGTACGTGCGCTAGGGACCTCCGATGAGCCTCCTGAAGGTCGGCGAAGAATTGTGGGAGGCTCCCGCGTCTGCTGATGGTCTCCGACGGTCAAACCAAGCTCCGCGGAGCTCGAGCAAGGCCGGCGGAGCTGGGTCTCCTGGCTGAATGGCGAAGGGCCTCAGACGCCCTCGTTTGAACCTGCAAAGGAGACCAGAAGACTCGCGGGTCGAGGGCAAAGTGCCTCGACCCGGTTAGGCGGCGTGAAGATGAACGGTGCGGCGTGGCGGAGGAGCTCCGGCGAAGCGACGGCGGTGGAGCTCGACTCCCAGATCCTGTGCGATCTGGGTTGTGTGGAGGGGTGAAGAAGGTGCGTGAGGGGCTTGCGAAGGTGATGGGATGATCGGAATGTCGAGATGATACGTGAGGTGGCCGGAATCGAAGATGTGCGTCGGAGGTCGGAATTGGGGGAAATCCTAAATTACGCTAAACTAGAAGGAATTAAGGGTACCTGATGGCTGAAGTAGACTGGGCTGGAGATGGGCTATCTCCGGGTCGTAGCTTCGAAGGACGTCAAGGCCTGAAGCTCGGTGCTCGACGCCGGCGGCGGAGCAAGAACGGCGAGGTTACGCCGGATCAGAGGAATCACCTCCTCGCCTCACTGCAACAAGGGCTGACGCACGCTGTCACTCTTGCGGAGCCAATGGAGGTCACGGGGAAGAAGGAGAGGGTCCAAAGATGCGGCGCGGAGGCGGCGGAGGTGATGGTTTTATAGAGTGACCGGGCGTTTAGGGTTGAGTGGGGACGGCGAAGGAAAGCTTTGATTTGATGGCGGAGGATCCGGCGAGGGAGAGGGATGAATGGCGAAGAGTCCGGGCGCGGGGGTTGAGTGGAAGACAGCCTGGAGCGCGTGGGAGAAATCGGGGAAGGAGGCGCGGCGCGCAAGGTCCAGAAAAGGAAAGAGTCGCGGGGGAGTTGACTGGGGTCAACATTCCCCCGTGGCCCAATCAGGAGCGGCCACGTGTGCCCGGTTTTTGTTTTATTTTTTTAGGGTAGAAATAGGTCGAATTAGGGAAAACTTAAAACATGAAATATTTTTCTTTTATTTTTTTCTATTTTTTGGTGATTTTTATTTAATTTTTGGAAATAAAAATAGGTTAGCTCTATATATAGGTATATGTACACTATATGGATTTTTATTTTTGATTTTTTATTTGTTCTTTTTATGTGTTTTTATGCCCATTTTGTATTTTATTTATTTACAAGATAAAATATGGAATAAAAGAATATTTTTATTTTATTTTTATCACTTATATACAAGGGTGGAATAAATAATTGAATACATTTATATACATGGTATTAATACAATGTATTTTTGTATTTTTCATTTTGTAATTTTTTATTTGATTTTTGTTTTGTTTCTTTTTATTTATTTTATTTACAAAATGTTGCAAAGAATATTTACAAAGAGTTTAGAAAATATTTGAGTTTATTTACAAGGTTAAATAAATGCAAGATGTGGTTTATGCACATGGTGAAAGGGTACTTTTGACTTTTTGATTTTTATCTTTTTATTTTGTTTTTAATAGAATATACACACAATATGTACAAGCATATTTTTTTGGGTGAGGAAAATATATAGAGTTTTATTTATTTACAAATATATACAAATGAGCCCTATCTCCCTCTACTTTGGCTTTTATGCGGTCAGGCCCATGCTGAGCCCTCCCTTGGGTTAGGTTGCTCAATATTTATACTAAATATTTCCCTCTTTTTCTTTTTGCTCTTTATTCTTTTATTTTGTGCACAAAAACATGCTAATTATAGGTTTTTACACAATGCATGCTTTTGGTATTTATTTGTATTTACACATATCTACATGTATTTGCAAAGGTTTTTGTAGCTAAAATAGAAGAATAAAGAGTGATGAATGGGTATTCATCACCCCCCTATGCTTAACTTTGCTAGTCCCTTAGCAAACACTTATTTGAAAAAGAAGTGAAAAAGAAAGAAAAAGAAAAAGAAAAAGAGGATGTACATGGATTAAGGTTGACTTATTAAATTTTGCCTTCATTAATTTGAAATATGGAGCTCGATCAGATCTTTGGATTATTAATGTGTCGGAACCTTATTTGGACTTAAGCCTAAAACTCAACAGCCTCCAAGTTCCACCAATCTATGGGCAAGACTCCTCAATAAACCAGATCAGAACAAGTCTACATACACAAACTCTAATGACCATGAATCTTTTCCTTGCGGTGTAAGTGATATGTGGCTCCCCACCTCAGAAGTGACAAAGAAATAACCTCCCTCAACCTGGTAACTCTAATGCCTCAGTCTAGCAACTCTTTCCTCGAGAAGCGGGGTATTCCCTTCTAAGTTCAAGTGCAACCGGCTCAAGAAGAGGGGGTAGAAGTATAGAGTTTTGGAAGCTTAGCCAGTGTAGCTAAGTCTCCCGCTGCAAGCTTCATGAGATGTAACATGGATATCATAAGCTTTTGCTTCATACTCCGGTGGGGTTATTAAATTTTCAATCCGACCCACCACTTTTTTGGAGTTCATATATATATTTTTTTTTTTTTTCAACAACTTCTGTACAACATATCTACATGGTGCAGCATATATAAGAAATTTCCCCTTGAGCCAGTAGACTATCCCTCTTTTGAAGCTTTATTGCAACCCACAGCTTCTGTCTTTAGCTTTCAACACCACTAGACCAAGTTGAGGTGCACTTCCTTCACTATAAGAAGAAGAGAGGTTCCGCCTAGAAGTACTACCCTCATATGCTACCCCAAGCCAAAGGAAACTGCCTCCTCACCACCTCATCCATGGAGAGCCATGTGTAAAGTGCAGGTGCAAGTTAAGCCATTGTCTCTGAGAGTCATGTGTGTGTTGTTAAGTGCTCTACTTAAGCTCATCAAGATGACATATGCTCATAGCCTAGTGGACTCAAAGAATTAAGTCCTTATGGACCTGAAAAGCTCTAACCCTAAGTCCTACAAGGTTCCTCTTGAAGTTAAGTGAATTAAGATCTTCTTCAAGCTCCATTTCTCAATTTAATTCCAGGCTTAGTTTAAATGTCAACTCTCATCCAGGAAAAACTATATACATATATGTACACAAGATGCTATTTACAAATATTTTACAATCATGCAAAAATTTTTGAAAAATGTTTTGAAATTATGAATGAATGATGCATGAAGTGCAAGTTTTGCAAAAAGATATTTACAAACATTTACACAAGATTTTTGCAAACTTTTGATTTTCAAAACATTTTGGAAAAATTTTTGTACTATATACATAATTTTGATACAAAATATTTACACAAGCTTTACACAAAAGATTTTTGAAATCATTTTTACAAAAATACTTTATACACTAGCTATGTATGTGCAAGAATAAAAGAGGTTTATGTACATGAAAAATTTTTAATTTTTGTGATTTTTAGCCATTTTATTTATTAACACACTCACACAAAGTACGAGTTATGGCTAAAGTATATATGAAATATATACACACCCCCCCTATACTTAGCTCGAACGATGTCCTCAGAGTGATCAAGAGCGATGAAGAAGACATAACTCGTGCTTAGTAAAAGGGAAGTGAAAAGGAATGGCTAAGTACAGGAACGAATAAATGAATAGAATGAGAGGAACTCGGTGGTTTCCCCCTATACTTAGGATTAACTAATCCTAAGTATAGAAAGCTGTACATGAAGGGAAAGCCGAGTGAAGAATATACGGAATCTGCCCCCCCTATACTTAGGGTAAAATATCCCTAAGTATAGGCAGCAAAAACAAGAGCAGAAAGAATGAAAAGAATACTCACAGGTCCGACATCCCCCCTATACTTAGGGTAAAGTACACCCAAAGTATAGCATAATCATAAGATGAGAAATGGGATGTGGGACTAAAGAATAGAATGATATGGACAACTGGATCTATACAGGCGGAAGAACAGTGAAAATCAGGCGTGAGATGCAAAAGATGTGAGTCAACAGACCACATCTCACGCAAAATGAATAGCAGCAATAATAACGTCCCGCGGCTCATGATCTAGAAATGGTTTGAGCCGCTGGCCGTTCACTCGGAAGGTACTCTCAGAAGATAACTCAGATATATCAATGCTACCGTTATCGTGTACCTTTCTGACCAAATAGGGTCCTTTCCATTTGCTCTGTAGCTTCCCTGGAAATAATCTAAGCCTCGCATCAAACAGCCATACTTTCTGTCCAATCTCAAAATGTTTGTGGCTGATATGAGAATCATGCCACTCTTTGACTTTCTCCTTATAATGTAGGCTGTTTGAGAATGCTTCGTCTCTAAGCTCTTCCAAGGCGGCTAACTCTGCCCTCCTCTGGTCTCCTATACCATTTGGATCCATCAATATGTCTGTAACTGCCCAGAGTGACTTGTGCCTCAGCTCAACAGGAAGATGGCATGGCTTGCCATACACTAGGCGAAAGGGAGATGTACCTAATGGAGTCTTGAAAGACGTCCGATATGCCCACAAGACCGAGTCCAAAAGTTGTGACCAATTCTTTCGGTCAGGGCGGACGACTTTCTGCAAAATATTCTTGATCTCCCTATTCGACACTTCGGCTAGACCATTCGTCTGTGGATGGTATGGTGTAGCAACACGATGGTCTATGCCGAACTCGGTCGCAAGTGCCTTCACCTGGTCGTTGATGAAATGAGATCCCCCATCAGAAATAAGAACTCGTGGAACCCCGAACCGCGTGATAATGTTCTTCTTCAAAAATCTGCAAACTGTCTTTGCATCTGCGGCTCGGGCGGGGATAGCCTCAACCCAACGACTAACATAATCTACGGCCAACAGAATGTACTCAAATCCCTGACTCTTAGGGAATGGACCCATGAAATCGATGCCCCATGCGTCAAAAACCTCACAGAAATGAATGGGTTGCATCGGCATCATATCACGCTGTCCACAAGTGCCCATCCTCTGACAGTCAGTACACCTCCTCACGAATTCATCAGAGTCCTTGAAGAGTGTAGGCCACCACAAGCCGGATTGGAGCACTTTCTGTGCCGTTCTCCTCCCAGAATGATGTCCTCCTGCCTCAAGCTTGTGGCAGTAAGTGAGGACACTATGATGCTCCTCCTGAGGAATACACCGACGCCAGATGCTATCCCCTCCTTCGTGGTAAAGGATGGGATCCTCCCAGTGGTAGGACTTGGCCTTCGCAAGGAAGGTCTCAATCTTCTGCTTGGGCCAGTCTTGTGGTACTTTCCCAGCAACGAGAAAGTTAACAATATCAGCGTACCACGGGAGTGAGGCGATAGCAAGGATCGCCTCATCTGGGAAGGTATCTCTGATCGGATCAATCTGCTCTGTCTCCTCAGGCTGCTCTAGTCGGGATAAATGGTCCGCCACCACATTCTTGACTCCAGGCTTATCTTTGATCTCAATGTCGAACTCCTGGAGTAGAAGGATCCATCTAGTAAGTCTGGCCTTGGCATCCTTCTTTGACATGAGGTACCTGATGGCGGTGTGGTCTGTGTACAAGGTCACTCGGGATCCAATGATATACGATCTGAATTTATCTAGGGCAAACACTACTGCTAGCATCTCCTTCTCTGTAACTGTATAATTCCGCTGGGCGGAATCCAATGTGCGGCTAGCATAGTGTATCGCAAATGGTACTCCATCCCTCCTCTGTCCTAGCACTGCCCCTACGGCAAAATCGGAGGCGTCCGTCATGATCTCGAATGGGAGAGACCAATCAGGCGGCTGAAGGACAGGAGCCTCAATTACACACTGCTGGAGAGTCTCAAAGGACGAAAGACACTTGTCATCGACAAGGAACTCGGTGTCTTTCGTCAAGAGGTCAGTCAACGGTCGGGCAATCTTGCTGAAATCATGAATGAATCTCCTATAAAAACCAACGTGCCCCAGAAATGACCGTAACTGCTTCAGATTGGACGGCGGTGTGAGTTTCCGAATGACATCGACCTTGGCCGGATCAACCTCCATGCCTCTGTTGGAGATGATGTGGCCAAGCACCGTCCCTTGAGTCACCATGAAGTGACTCTTCTCCCAAGACAGAACTAAGCGGGTAGCAATACATCGCTGAAGCACTCGGTCTAGGCAGTCAAGACAGGAATCGAATCCGTCGCCGTAAACCGAGAAGTCGTCCATGAAGACCTCCAAACACTCCCCTACCATGTCCGAAAATATCGACAGCATGCATCTCTGAAAAGTCGCAGGGGCGTTACATAGCCCGAATGGCATGCGTCGGAAAGCGTAAGTACCGAAGGGACAGGTAAAGGTGGTCTTCTCCTGATCCTCAGGAGCGATGGCCACCTGGTTGTAGCCCGAGTACCCATCTAGGAAACAATAATGGCTCTTCCCTGCCAGTCTCTCTATGATCTGATCAATAAAAGGCAGGGGGAAATGGTCCTTCTTGGTGGCCTGGTTGAGTCTCCTGTAGTCAACACAGACCCGCCAAGAGGTGGGTACTCGTGTAGCAATCTCCTCTCCCGACTCACTGATCACAGTCGTGATGCCCGTCTTCTTGGGCACCACATGCAAGGGGCTAACCCACTTGGAGTCGGAAATGGGATAAATAAAATCTGCACTCCACCATTTTGATATTTCCTTCATAACAACCTCTCTTAGGTTGGGGTTCAGTCGCCGCTGGAACTCACGCGACGGCTTCGCCCCTTCCCCGAGATAGATATGGTGGGAGCACAACGAAGGACTAATCCCATGGAGATCTGCTACGCTCCATCCAATTGCCTTGCGGTTCTTTTCAAGAACCTCCATCAGACGGGATTCTTGTTCTCCAGTCAGATCGGCAGAGATGATGACTGGGTACATCTCAGACTCTCCCGCAAGGAATCGATACTTCAGCGAAGTAGGGAGCGGCTTTAGTTCTGGACAGCTGGGTGCTGGCAAATCTGGCTTCTGAAGAAGATGTGTGTATGCTGACAATTCTGCCAAATTTGCCTGGGAAAATGATAACGAACTCTCACAAGCTGGATCTGGAGAAGGTGGGTCCTCTACATCGTCTCTGATATGTTCTGCCTCTACCTCCTCCTCATCTATAGGCTCAGGTGGATCCAGATCTGGCATTTGATCATTACAATCTGCCCAATCAGATTCTGAATCCGAGGGACCTATATCAGAGTCAGTGGCATCAGTACCACTGGAGAACAAGGTGGCATCAGCACCACCATAGAGCAGGGTGGCCTCAGTACCACCATCACTGGAAATCGTGTCGCGATCAAGGTCCGACTCTGCTGACTCACTAGTATCCTGTACCAGGTCTGTGCTCTCCAGACTATCCTCTGCTATCATCTCTGCATCAGATGTATCTGAATATGAGAGGATGGTCTGTGCTACAGGATCTGCCCAAGCTGCCTCATCATCTGTGATCACAAAATCACAGTCCTGGTGGATGTCGGGCTCTGTGTCTGTCAGCTGCTCTGAATCTGTATTGCTATGTGAGCGGGATCTGGATCTGGCTCTGTGGTCCTTAACCGTCTCTATTTGTATACTCTCGCCCTGGACGCGAAAGTACACCTTCCCGCTGTCATGGTCAGTCACTGCTTTGGCTGTGGCCAAGAACGGGCGACCGAGGATGATGGGGGAATCGGTCAACGAGTCAGGGGTCTCCATGTCCAGCACTACGAAGTCCACGGGGAATTGTAAACCCTGAATCGTGACGACAACGTCTCGCAACAACCCCTTTGGCCTCTTGACAGAACGATCAGCAAACTGAAGGTATGTCCTGCTCTGTACAAGAGTGCCCAACTCTAAGTGGTCGAGAAGGGCTGCCGGAAGAAGGTTGATTGACGATCCGCTATCTAAGAGAGTACGGTCGAACCTCTGCTCACTGATCTGACATCTGACATACGGGGCCCCTAAATCTGACCTCTTAGTCGGCAGATGGTTCTGGATCGCGTAACACGTGGCTTTTGTTAGCACATGAATTTCTGCGGTCTTGTTCCTCTTCTTCCTCCTGACTGTGGTCCTGTCTCTCAAGGACCGCTGAAGAAGAGGGATGTGCTGCAAAGCCTCATTGAGGGTCAGCTGAATGTGGAATCGGTCTATCATGCTTTGGCTGAACTCCTCCTGCTCTCTCTTTTTTGGGTCTTTTTCTTTTTTCTTCCCCTTCCCCAACTCAAGGGCTCTAGGAAAGGGGATCACAGGGTCCTTCTCAGATGAAGGACTAGGAATAGGTCTAGACTGTTCAATGACAGGATCCTCACAAACATCATTCATCATAGTGGAATCAGAAGAAACTAAACCTTTTCCTTTATTCAAATCAGAGTTCCGAGATACATTCATGCGAGGAAAGACAACATTTCTACCAGAATAAATGTTGGTGGCATCAGTACCACCTCTAGTCGGCTCTACAACTAGACGTCTTGCGGCCTCAGTACCGCTGGCTGGCTCGGCTCTCCTGGTGGCGTCAGTACCACCTCCTCGATCTGGTGAAATGGCGGCCTCAGTACCGCCAGTGGAGTCAGCATCTCGGGTGGCATCAGTACCACCGTCATCATGATGTGCGGCTTCAGTACCGCTCTCCTCTTCCTCATCTGGCGCTCTAGATGGATCCTCGTGTTGTCGCTCAGATGAGGCGCCGCCTGCTGGTCTTCTACCGCTCCTAAGTGTGATAAAATCAGCATCAAATAAATCCGACGAGATAACATCAAATGAGTCACTAGAAGTGGTAGGATCAGTGTGAACTACCTGCTCAGATTTCCTCTTCAAATTGTTCGGATTAGGCTCGATCTGTGCAGGGATAGCGGCCTTCCCTCTCATCAGGTCCCGCATCTCCTGGCGGAACTCGTCCATCTCCCGTCTAAATGTAGCCTGCTGCTCTGTGAAGAGGCGGGCTAAATCATCCATGGCGGGGCTCTCATGGGAGCCCGACGGGTTGCCTCTCTGGAAATGAGGCTGCTGGACCTGGTGCTGCTGTGGCTGAGAGGGGTAAGAGGATGGATGCTGCTGCTGGTGAGCATGCTGCTCACGTCTCCAATTCTGTCCCTGCTGCTGATAGGGACGAGATACGAAAGATGATGGCTGGTGTGCTGGGGGCTGCTGGTGATCTCTCTGCTGGGAGTACTGCCCTCCCTGACCGGCTGGCTGCTGCTGGGGTTGGTTACCCCCATTCCCCCACCTGAATCCGGGATGGTCTCGTCGGATTCCAGGTTGAGGACGGTCATACCAAATCCCGTTGACGTCCATCAACGGCTCTGCATCGTATGGGGCTGGTGGGAGTACATCCAGAGGCTGATCCGGCTGATATACCACCATCTGTAAGTCCGGAGATGGTGGTGCCTGGTAAGAGGGCTGCTGCTGCTGGTACGGCTCCGCCTGTACAAGGTGAACTTGTCTAGGCTGCTGTGAGGAGCTGGAGCGCTGGGACGAGCTGCGGCTGCCACCGGAATCGCCTCGCGACAGAAGACGGGGCTGAGGAGCCGTCTGTGCCTCCTGAAGACACAAGAGCTGGGTCTTCATGTCGCTCAGAGTTCGTGCCATTTCCTCCATCTGAGTTATGCCCTGGCACTGCTTCTTCTCTATGATTTCCATGCGGTCCAACTTGTTGCTGATAATCCCCATGTCCGCAGCGGCCGACTCTGCCTGTGCGGCTGCAACTGTGGACGAACTGGATGGACCTGCATCAACCCGTGCTATCCGCTGATACTGCACGGGTCCTGGCGGCTGCTGAGATCTCTGAGTGTACAACCGAGTCTGGGACATCACCATGTAATTTTCTGCCATCTCTTCGTAGATGGCCCAGACTTGGTTGTGGTCCTTGGCAAAGTAGGACCCGCCGCAAGAAGCATTCACCAGACCCTGAAGCTCTGGCGTCAGCCCACTGAAGAAGCTCTGAACTAGGTTCGGCTTCGAGATATCATGGTGTGGGCATCTATCCAGAAGCTCTCTGAACCTCTCCCATGCTTCGTGAAATTGCTCGTTAGGGAGCATGGAGAAGTTGTTGATCAGGGCCCTTGCTGCATTCGTCCGCCCGAGTGGATAGTACTTGTTCAAGTACTCGGTGCGGAGCTGATCCCAGGTGTATACAAACTTCCCTAGATGTTTCAGCCAGGCGGCTGCTCTATCTGCCAGTGAAAAAGGGAAGGCCATCATTCGAATCGTATCTTGGTCCACACGACGGTCGTGGACAGTGCTGCAGATCATCAGAAACTCCTGGAGATGGAGGTGGGGTTCCTCAGTGGCGAGTCCGTGAAAATGAGGAAGCATCTGCAGGGTGTTCGGAGGGAACTTGAAATCCCCCACGATAGCAGGAATCACCACCCATTGGTGCATCAGTGTAGATCCGGGGTTGTGAAGCTCCCGCATCGGTCTTGCTGCGGCGGCGGCTGCCGCTGCTGCTGCGGCGGCTGCTGCTGCGGCGGCTGCCTCTGCATCAGCATCAGGGATGTCCTCTGGCTCGCTCGGCTCTTCTCGCTCTCTTCGGAGTCTCTCCAACTCCCTCCTCATCTCGATCATGAATGCCCCCTGATCGCGTAACTGGTTCTGAACTGTCTCTAATGACGCGATCAGGGTGGAGTTGATCGCTCCCTGGTCTAAGACAAAGTGTTCGGGCTGGCGATCGTCTGAACTACCGGCTCCAGCCATAGGAATGTCTGCAAAATCAGATGAGCCTAACTCAGGTTCAGTCAAATGAATTCGTCTTTCCTCGGGCTCATGTCTCTCAGAAGCAGAAGAAAGGGGATCGAGGGGGAACAGGGTGGATTCAAACTCGGGTCCGGAGAGCTGGTCTCGACTCTCACGGGCCAACCTAGATGATGGAATAGACTCGCCTGAAAGCGGTGCAGCCAGCGGCTGCCTAAGAGATCGTCTACCCATCATTTTGATCTTGGCGAGTTGGGCGGATGGGATCTGGAAAAAATATGATTACAAAGCAAACCCCCGGTTCACCAACACAACACAATGTGAAGACCGTGAAAGATCGGTCAATTTATCTTGTCAATTTTATTTGGTGAACATACAAGATATCAGAGCGATTACGTGACCTGCTGGGATACCCGATACTCTCTCAACCGACTGTCCCGCACAGAAGAGTCGGTAATCAGTCGAGATGAGCACCGGAGGGCTTTACCTAGTGTTCGGGTCACTCTCTCGCACAATCAAACCAAACAATGAGGGGGTTGCTCTCCCCAAGACAAATTTTTCAATCTGAGTGTCTTTTAGGGTCAATAATGTTATCCAGTCCCAAATTTTTTTTGTTTTTCTTTTTAAATATTTTCAAAAATAAATACAAGCGGCCTAACGGTTTTTCCGATTCTCCTGATGATTAAGTCCAAAAACAGAGGGAGAAGACGAAAAAGCCGATGCGCGAAGAAATCAATGATGCATGCAGAGAAAGAAATGCGTACCTTGTCTCCAGCACTCTACATGCAAGTGATCCGCGCAGAATTTAAATACAGAAATGAAACTACCTAAATGGTGCAGCGGGAAAAACCGAATCCTAGATGAGCAATTTCTATTGATCGTGAAGAACAATAGTTAGCTAATCGAATTGAGTCCGGAGTCCGATCTTGGGAGTCACTCGGTGCCCGCCACAACGGGTCCTGCCAGCGCTGTATGTGACTCCTCACGGCACGTGGTCTCAAATCCAATTAAACTAACTTTTTCAATGAATTTTATTAAGGTCCAATTACGTTCTATGGGAACAGATATTCTATTAAGTGTTTGGGCCTTAGAAATCTACGTCACAATCAACAGAAATTCCTAAATCTAGGGGCTCGAGGAAAACCGCGTAAACACCGGAAAAGGCAGCTAGCTATAAAAACCACGATAAAAGCCGCGAAAATCCAAATGGGTCCCCCGAGCACACCGGTGCTCAGCGAAACAGACCCGCTAAGTTACAAATGTCCAAGAGTGTCCAAAGTCCTAGATTATTACAACAAGAATAATGTTCTCTCTCTGAAATAAAATTTTCCTCTCCTCTCTCTCTCTTCCTGCTCTTCTTCCCGTGCGGGTCCTCAAAAAGTGTACTCCAAATGATCCAAGTAGTACCTCGCACAAAAATCAAAGAGAGAGAATGGTCAGAAAACAACAATAATATAGAGAGAGACAAAATGGAAAACTGACTACAAAGCCGTGCTCCCCGGCAACGGCGCCATTCTGTTGAGCGAAAATTTCGATGAGAGATCAAGGGAGATAAATAACAATGGTCGTTGCGACCTCAATCCCTCGAAGATCGATCAACAAGAAAAATAATCAACCACTCGAATAAGATAAAACAAGCAAGCACACAAAAGAGCGGTCTAGCTATAGGTTTAACCTGGTATAGCTCCCAGGGTCGAACACAAGGAGCACAGATTGGCTAAAAAGCCTACGATGTAGTCAAGAATCCAAAAAGTCTTTTTTATGGTTTTTTTTTGTTTTTATAATTTTTTTTAGATTTTTTAAAGAATGAGAAAATAAGAGAAAATGAATGCAAGGGCAACTTCAACAATTTATACAACACACAAGAATGATGCAAAAATTCTAGAAAATTGGTTTTTAGGTTTTAAATGTTTTTTACTGTTTTTGGTGAATTTTTGGGATTTTTCTAATGGGTAAATTAATTATTAAAAATCAAACAATGCAACAAAGAAGGGGTACTGTCCAGCAAGGTTAGAAACTCAAAAATAAAATATTTAAGAGCTTCAAACAACCCTGGAGGTAATTTTCCTATAATCTATGAAGAACAAGGAAAATTTAGGCACCCTAATTATTGTTTTTGGATTTTTAATTAATTTATTACAATTTTTATGAGTTTTTAGGGGTTTTTCAATTTTTAGGGTTTTTAAGTGATGAAACTTAGCCAAAATTGGCTAGAAAATCAACCAACAAGCAATAAACATTATCTAATTTTTTTTAGAATTTTTGGAGAGGTTTTTATATTTTTTTGGTATTTTTAAAGTCAAACAGTAGCAAAAATATGGGTTTTTGATTTTTTAAAAATAATAAATGAAATCCAAAATGTCCCCAAAAATCATAGAAATTCCTACACCATGGCAGGAGCCATGTGTCAAAATTTCATTGGATTTGGAGGTCGTTTGATATTTTATTCAAAAGTAAAGGTGGGGCACTGTGCACAGGGACCTAAGTGCAAATACCCAAAAGTTCTGGGGTCCTGGTGCAAAATACCCAAGAAATCACATGCCAAGCACGTGTCTGGGGCACACAGGGACCTAAATGTAAGAAAAACCAAGTCCTAGGGCTATTTGATAACTCGTATCAAAAGCCCAGGGGTATGGTTGCAAAATTCCCAAAATAATTCGCACATGCGCATATAAAGTGCTCACAGGGGTATAAATGCAATTTCTCAAAACATTTCATTCATTGCATAACATTCCAGAACTACAAGGGGTCTCATGCAAATAACCCAACAAAACACGTGCTAAAGCACGTGGGTCTCTACTGGCAGGGGTATAAGTGCAATTAAAATTAAGTGCGAGGTCCTTGATGCAAATAACCCAGAAAATAAACAACTAGAATTCAAAATTACAGGACTAAAAAGAAATACGACAAACAGAGGGGGGCCTATGAAATTTACCCCTTTATTAAATAGCGACGGCCCGATGGTGACGCGTGGATGATCGGACGGTGGAGATGCAAACGCGCCTATACTCTTGAAACGCTGGCCTGATCTGACGGCTGGTGTGCGTCCACGTGTATGATCGAACGGTGGAGATGCGACGTGGTTCTGTGAAGGGAACCAGGCTCAGATCGGATGGTCGAGAGAGATCCACGTGGCTGATCCGACGGTGCTGGGCTCGGATCTCTCTCCTCTGCTACGGATGGCTCCGATGCGCTCCTCAGATGGATCAACGGTGGAAGCAGCTCCAAGGATGGACGGTGCGGATCTGAACTGGAGCGGTGAAGACGATCGAACGGCGATGGAGAGTCCTCGAAGAACAGGTCCCCGGCGAGACTCGCCGGGCTCGTACGTGCGCTAGGGACCTCCGATGAGCCTCCTGAAGGTCGGCGAAGAATTGTGGGAGGCTCCCGCGTCTGCTGATGGTCTCCGACGGTCAAACCAAGCTCCGCGGAGCTCGAGCAAGGCCGGCGGAGCTGGGTCTCCTGGCTGAATGGCGAAGGGCCTCAGACGCCCTCGTTTGAACCTGCAAAGGAGACCAGAAGACTCGCGGGTCGAGGGCAAAGTGCCTCGACCCGGTTAGGCGGCGTGAAGATGAACGGTGCGGCGTGGCGGAGGAGCTCCGGCGAAGCGACGGCGGTGGAGCTCGACTCCCAGATCCTGTGCGATCTGGGTTGTGTGGAGGGGTGAAGAAGGTGCGTGAGGGGCTTGCGAAGGTGATGGGATGATCGGAATGTCGAGATGATACGTGAGGTGGCCGGAATCGAAGATGTGCGTCGGAGGTCGGAATTGGGGGAAATCCTAAATTACGCTAAACTAGAAGGAATTAAGGGTACCTGATGGCTGAAGTAGACTGGGCTGGAGATGGGCTATCTCCGGGTCGTAGCTTCGAAGGACGTCAAGGCCTGAAGCTCGGTGCTCGACGCCGGCGGCGGAGCAAGAACGGCGAGGTTACGCCGGATCAGAGGAATCACCTCCTCGCCTCACTGCAACAAGGGCTGACGCACGCTGTCACTCTTGCGGAGCCAATGGAGGTCACGGGGAAGAAGGAGAGGGTCCAAAGATGCGGCGCGGAGGCGGCGGAGGTGATGGTTTTATAGAGTGACCGGGCGTTTAGGGTTGAGTGGGGACGGCGAAGGAAAGCTTTGATTTGATGGCGGAGGATCCGGCGAGGGAGAGGGATGAATGGCGAAGAGTCCGGGCGCGGGGGTTGAGTGGAAGACAGCCTGGAGCGCGTGGGAAAAATCGGGGAAGGAGGCGCGGCGCGCAAGGTCCAGAAAAGGAAAGAGTCGCGGGGGAGTTGACTGGGGTCAACATTCCCCCGTGGCCCAATCAGGAGCGGCCACGTGTGCCCGGTTTTTGTTTTATTTTTTTAGGGTAGAAATAGGTCGAATTAGGGAAAACTTAAAACATGAAATATTTTTCTTTTATTTTTTTCTATTTTTTGGTGATTTTTATTTAATTTTTGGAAATAAAAATAGGTTAGCTCTATATATAGGTATATGTACACTATATGGATTTTTATTTTTGATTTTTTATTTGTTCTTTTTATGTGTTTTTATGCCCATTTTGTATTTTATTTATTTACAAGATAAAATATGGAATAAAAGAATATTTTTATTTTATTTTTATCACTTATATACAAGGGTGGAATAAATAATTGAATACATTTATATACATGGTATTAATACAATGTATTTTTGTATTTTTCATTTTGTAATTTTTTATTTGATTTTTGTTTTGTTTCTTTTTATTTATTTTATTTACAAAATGTTGCAAAGAATATTTACAAAGAGTTTAGAAAATATTTGAGTTTATTTACAAGGTTAAATAAATGCAAGATGTGGTTTATGCACATGGTGAAAGGGTACTTTTGACTTTTTGATTTTTATCTTTTTATTTTGTTTTTAATAGAATATACACACAATATGTACAAGCATATTTTTTTGGGTGAGGAAAATATATAGAGTTTTATTTATTTACAAATATATACAAATGAGCCCTATCTCCCTCTACTTTGGCTTTTATGCGGTCAGGCCCATGCTGAGCCCTCCCTTGGGTTAGGTTGCTCAATATTTATACTAAATATTTCCCTCTTTTTCTTTTTGCTCTTTATTCTTTTATTTTGTGCACAAAAACATGCTAATTATAGGTTTTTACACAATGCATGCTTTTGGTATTTATTTGTATTTACACATATCTACATGTATTTGCAAAGGTTTTTGTAGCTAAAATAGAAGAATAAAGAGTGATGAATGGGTATTCATCATCTATGTACAATGATGAAGGGGATTTTATTTATTTTTATTTTTCTTTTGTTTTCTCCATTTTTATTTTAATTTTATATTTACAAATATGTACAAATTAATAAACACACATTTTTATTTTTATTAAGAGGAAAATAATTTTATTTATATACAGGTATATGTACACATGAGTTGGCCCTATCTCCCTCTACTTGGTTCTTTTTGCGGTCAGGCTCATGCTGAGCCCTCCCTTGGGATTAGGTCACTCAATATTTATTCTAAATATCTCCCTCTTTTTTTATTTCTTTATTCTTTTATTTATGCACAAAAACATGCTAAATAGATATATTTACACAATGCATGCTATTTGACAATTATTTTTTTTTGAAGTAAAGAGGGTGAGATCCCGAGTTGGGATTCACCGCCAAGAACTTTTCAATTTATAAAAATAGTATAAAAATTACATTACCTTGTGGACCAGAAACGGTAAAGGGAAAGACAGGAAGCGATTACATTTTCAGAATAGAACCTCTGACTCTTAAAAATCAGATCATTTCTTCCTCCCCAGATGGCCCAAAGAACTGCAAACGGCAAAGAACAATCGTCCGTCGAGTTCTTCCCTACTGACCTTACCGACCGCCAGAAATCCGTGGAACCACCATGCATTACCCAGGTTGGTCCTACCTCCGTCCAAACCTGTTCCGACGAAGGACATGTAAAAAACAAGTGCTCCGCATCCTCCGTATGTGTGCCACATCTATCACATTGGGTATCAGGATTGCCAAAAAGTCTGCCCCTTCTTACTTTATCCCAAATCCTACCCCTTCTGAGACACCACAGAAAAATCTTCACTCTGCACGGGATCTTGCTTGCCCAGATAATCTTCATATCCTGTTTCATTTCCGGGTCCAAATCCTCACTTCTCCCTCTGAACTCCTTGTATGCTTTTTTCACAGAGAATCTTTCTCCTTCCCATACAAAATGGTCCCTTCCATGAGAGATGCAATCAGGGGAGGGCAGCTCAGACAACATTCTTTCCAGCTCTACCCTTCTTCGTCCAGAGATGTCATGCATGAAGTGAGGAACCCACGAACCCGAGCCCCCAACCTCAGGTACGGTGCAATCTCTATTTACCGCCAAAGCAAATAGTCTTGGATATCTATCGCCCAGAACTCCGTCTCCCATCCAGTTGTCCTGCCAAAAACGAAAGACCTCCCCGGCCCCTAACCTCGGCGTCATTCTCGACCTTAGCTATGGCAGAATATCACGGATCCCTCTCCAAAGAGAAGACTCGAAACGCACTCTACCGGCTTCTAAAGATCCATTGACGCAATATATATTACATACCAGCTGGATTGCCAATCTATCTGTGTTACCCCAAATATGCACCATCCACTTTGCTAAAAGCGCTTTATTCATGCAACGCACTTCCCGAATTCCAAGGCCTCCTTCGCTTTTCTGCCTAGTGAGTTCCTCCCAGCCTACCAGATGCGCGCCCGGCCTTTGTTGCTTCCCATCTGACTAGAAGAATCTTCTCATCATTATCTCTATCCTCTTCCTTACACCAATCGGCATCAGTCGAGTTGAAAAGAAGAAGAATTGCCGACAACACATGCTTTAGCAGAATCAGCTTCCCGCCCTTAGATAGTGTGGTTGCCTTCCAACCTGCCAATCTTTGCTCGAATCTCCCGAGTACCATGTCCCAGTCAGCTTTTTTGAGCTTCCCTGTCACTAAAGGTAGCCCCAAGTACGTAATGGGAAGCTCTCCAAGAGGACATCCCAGCAGTGCAGCCCTCGATCTACTTTCCACCTCATCTAATCCAAACTGGATCACGACAGACTTCTCTCTATTAATTTTGAGGCCAGACATGCTACTAAATATTTCAACCAGTTGTCTCGTCCTTCTATGCATATCTTCTGTACCACCTAGGAAAATCACCGTGTCATCTGCATATTGTAGAAGAGGAACAGATATGGATCCCATACGGAATCCATCACACCACCCATCGTCGACCGCTCTCCTGAACATCACCGCCAACGCGTCTTCCACCAGGACAAAGAGCATCGGTGCTAACGGGCACCCCTGACGCACACCCCTTTGTGGTTGGAAAAACCACCTTCCGGTCTGCCATTCACAAGAACCGAGTATGACGATGTTGTAACGCACCTCTTCGTCCAAGCTATCCAGAGGTCCTTGAAGCCACGCCGCCTAAGAGACTCCCACAAGAAGCTCCAGTCCACGCAATCGTAAGCCTTTTCGAAGTCTATCTTCCAGATCAACCCCTTAAACTTTTCACGACGCCATTGAAGGTAAATCTCAGATGTCATCACCAGTCCATCTGCCATCTGTCGGCCTGGGATAAAAGCAGTCTGATTCTGCAGGATAACCTCATCTAACACATGCTTGAGCCTATTAGCCAACACCTTGGCAACAATCAAATATATTGCATTAGACAACGCAATCGGCCTATAATCCTCAACCCGAATTGGGTTTTCCTTTTTAGGAAGAAGGAACAACAACGCACGATTAACCTTCTCAAATCCACTGTTTCCATTTCTAAATTCAATGATTACCGCCAAGATATCATCCTTCAGCATATCCCAAAACTCCTTGTAGAAGAAAACTGGAAAACCGTCAGGTCCTGGAGCCCCATCTGCATTCAAACCCCACACCGCGCTTTTAACCTCCTCCTCCGTAAATGGCGATTCAAGCCTAGACGCCTGCTCTTCTGACAAAACCTCAGCACATGTCCCGTGCCACCCCTACTCGTCACGTCTCCTTCTCCTCGACATCTCCACGAAATGTTCCCTGAGGGCTCGTCCCAACATCACATCCCCCGCCACTCTTTCCCCATCCACTTCAAGACTATGGATAAAATTCCTCCTTCTTCTGCCGGAGGCCATCGAAAACAATACTAAATGGAGATGCGGGGTATTTGACAATTATTGCTATTTACATGGATATACAATGTGTTTTGCATAGGTTATGTAGCTAAAATAAAAGAATAAAGAGTGATGAATGGGTATTCATCAGTACCGCAGGCGATCTGCGCTCGTCAAACTGGATCAATACCAATTAGGTAACCGATCAGGTAATTAAATGGGTACACATGTATTTAGGATCAAAAGTAGTTGGTCGGTGTGGGTATTAGATCAGTTTAGTTTGCACATCCTTATAAAATATAGTTGATGTCATCACAACTTCTTATTATATTTCCTTTTAAACTTCAACTCTTACTGCACGTAACATTATTGGAAGCTTCGTAAAGATTGATTTCTTTACAGAGAAAAAAAACAAGTCGAGCTTTTGTTAAAAATAATGGAACAATACGTGAAGAACATGCTTCCAAAGGAAAAGAAGAGGACCGACGAATCATAGGACCAATTTGTTTAACAAAAGGTCTCATTCTTCAATCATTCAGTGATGCCTTGTCCTTAAAAGTAAAAACTTCACAGCAAACCTGTGGTCTAATGGAATTGGAAATCCACAGAAACAATATATCCTAATTCAAGAACAAAGTAATGCTTTCAGAAAGCTATGCTAACAAGGGACCTAAGGACCACCTATTTGTTAAAAGATTCTCATGACAAATGGAGCTTTCTTTGCTGTTTTTGTTCTGCTAAAAAACTGAAAGCAATAACCCTTCTTTAAAAAAGGAACGATTCTTTAAGAAAGTCGTAGAAAATGAAGGCATGTATATGTTCACCAATATTCATAAGGGCATCGTGTTCTTCATGGATAACATCATTACAATAAACAAGTACATTATATGCTGTAGGGGATTTTTCTGTCAGAATGCATTCTGTCATATCGTGTAAACTGAAACAGAAAGCTATAGGCATTTTTCAACTCTCTTTTATCTGACATTTGATTTAACTACAACCAGTACGTGAACTTCATAGGAATATAGTTAAGGTTATCATGTTTGTTAGAAACTTTAGGAATATCAAGCCACTTAAAAGTACTCCTAACTAAGGTTCAAAATCTCGATTTCGATTTTGTTTTGGTCCCCTTCTAAAATCAAAATTCGGTGAAATTTCAGGAACTTTCGATCATTTCGATGGAAATGTAGAAAATGGCTCAAAAAAGCAATTTTTCGACCATTTTTTTCGCAAATTAAGATCTTCCGAGTTATTACAACAATAAATACCTTACAAATACACAATTATATCACACATATTGCTTATATATGCCTCTTATATCGTACATATCGGTCATATTGGTCAAATCAATTTTAATGTTGATTCTTGGTTGTATCATCTAATCCAAAATCTTAAATCAACAATAGTTTTCAAATGCACACTTATGTCACATACATCTCTCATCTATATGCCTTATATTACACCATGAGTATTATCAGACATATCGTTGAGCTAACTGCTAGATACTGAAAATGAAAATCAAAATAACTAAATTAACAATACTTAGGAGACGTTTTTTGTTCATAAAAATTGATGAGCATATGATTCTAAAATATATATAATAGATAATTAAACAATATTTTGTTCATAGAAATAATTGTCGTGTAAAAAGTTGTAACGCTTAATTACATAATTAATTACCGACTTACAATAAAGATGCATCTATTTACGAAGATAAATGACAAACGAATGAAACGAACAAGCTATATAAGATATTTAGAAGCTATAGAGTTGTCTCATCTCCATTGCTTAAATCCGAAGGGGAGGAAGCTCCACAAGTTGAATAATCGTCCTTTCTACCCCCTTAAAAACACCACCCGATCACTTCTTTATTCATGCAAAAGAGATAGAAATAATCGATTTCACGGTCATTGTATCAATCGGGTGAGTTTTACCAGAAAAGATTAATTTTTAGTTAATCTTCTTTATTTTTATTTATACTCCTAAACTTAAGTGTAAAGAAGTTAAGCACAGGAGTGTCCAACTCAGGGAGGCAAACTGTTGAAAACTAGGGTTAATCAGTAGAAAACTACGGTTTTATGGGTTTCCTAATTTTTAGTTTATTATCAAGGATTTTCTTGATTTTTATTTAATTTTTACGAATTTTATATTTTTTTTGTGAATTTCAAGTATTTTGTATTTTTTATTATTTAATAAAATGTTTTTAATTTTTATTTGGTCTTTATTTTATTATTTTTATGTTTATTTTTATTTACTATTTTTATGGGTTTTAAGGATTTTTAGGCTTTTTACGGGGATAGGTTTATTTTTAAAGAGAAAGACTATTTTTTTAAAACTGTAATGTTTTTCTGATTTTTAAGATTGAAAATAGAACCAAAATATTTTTATTTTATTTTTATTACAAAGTAGGTAAATTATATTTAAAATGATATATTGTGCATTTTTAGAGGATTTTTAGTTATTTAGTTATGAAATTTTAAAGTTTAAATGGATTTTTTATTTTTAATGGTTTAATATTTGATTTTTGTTTTTGTTTTTTGAGTTATTATGCAAAATATGGGAAAAATATGCTATAGGTACTTTTTATAGGATTTTAAAAACATTTTACTATTTTTTATGTATTTTAAAAGTTTGTTATATTTTTTATGTGTTTTGCAACTATTATGAAAAACTAGAAAATATTTTTTATATTTTTTCAAAATTGAATTTATACTTATATAGAGTAAAATACACTATTCTTTATGTATTTTTATTATTTTTATTATTATTAATTTTATTTATTATGTATAGGAATAGGTAGTTATATGTAGTTACAGGGATATAATCGTAATTATAAGGGATTATAGGGGCGCATGTGTAATGTTTGGAATATCCGGGGGTATGCACGCAAAACTCTAGAGACTTCACGTGTTGGGCCACGTGCTTCTGCAGATGCTGGATCTGCTCGCAAATCGTGTAATTCTGCGGGTGATTTATTAATTAAGTTATGTAACTTGTAATTTCGAGGGTGTAATTTTCCTTCAGATGCTAAATTAAAACTAACTTGTAAATTTTCGTCAAATACAAAACCCCCAAAATTTTTCTTAATCAGTAAAAAGTAAAATTAAATTAATTACAAGTTAGTTAATAATAATTTAAATTGATAATTAAATACTTAATTTTTTAATTACGATATAGTAATTACGTATTTAAGTAAGGAGTTAATTAAATAAGTTAATTAATCAATTAAGTAAGTATATAATTAAATAGTTAATTAAGTAATTAAGTAAATAAATAAATATATAATTAATTAATTAAAATTTATTTAATTTAAATGTAAATAATATATAATTACATATTAGCTTATATTAAATAATAGGTTTTAATGTGGATGCACTCAAGGAGGAGCTAACTTGGCTCCCCCGTTCCATTTTCCTTATTTTTTTATTTTAAGAAAATTTATTTTGTGAATATTCATCACTATATCCCTATTCAAATTTCATGCAAAATAGAGACTCCTACGGCCTCCATCCAGACAGTCATTTTTTTAACGGTAACATAATTGCTAAAAATGACTTCGTCTCAATGGAGGTCGTAGGACTCTCTGTTTTCGCACGAAATTTGAATGGCATAATATAGGGATATAGTGATGAATATTCAAGGAAGACATTTCCAAAAAAATAAAAAATAGGGAAAATGGGGAAGGGGGAGCCTAGTTAGCTCCCCCCTTGAGGGGGAAACCCCATTTTACACTAAATAATAGTACATTACAGTACATTGTACAATATGCAGATACATATCCGAAAATCGCATTTTTCGCATTAACTCCAATTTTAGGGAAACTAGTGTCATTTTGTAGATAATTGAATAATATAATTTTTGGAATCCGAATTTGCTCAATTTGGAGTTCATACGGCGGGTTATGAGGCCCGGAAAATTTAGATAGCGGATTCGGGCCTCTGAATTTTATTGGTACTTTAGCTTAATTTTATATTTTTTATATAAAATTTTATAAGATTTTAGGAAAAAGAATTAAATTAATCGGGTTTACGGTTATAAAATTAAAAGCCCGGGATGTTTATACATATAGTACAAATAGACAACGGGTATAAAAAGCCGAAACTCACCGATTTTATTCGAATATTTTTTTGATATTTTTAATAAATATTACTAAGTATAAAATGGATTTTAAAAGTGAGTTTGGTCTGTATGAAATTTTCTATAAATAGTTATGTACCTCGGAAGTCGGTTTTTGCGGCTTTTTCGATCCATTGTGGTTAATTATCTTTATGGTGAAATATTTTTCTTATATTTTTATAAAATAACATATATTTTATGAACAACTTTTACAAAAAGGAGTGTTTTGATTTGAGGTGATATAAGTGATGAATAAATTAGGTGAAATCTTTACATTGTGTTAAATGGGTAATTTATATTTTTGATCTTTTTTTCTTAATAGTTTTATAAGTTATGATCCTTATCTCCCCCTACTTATTTATTTTGTCTTCCCGGTCAATATTGACATGGTCTCGAGGTTAGGATCAATCTGTATTTATTTCATATCTACAGTCTTCTTTTCTTTTATTTTTTATCTTTATTTTTTTTATTTTGGGTAAAATAAGTGTTAAATATATATATATATATGGTTAGAATGATAATTAGTTGGAATTAGTGATTATTTACATGTATTTTACCAAGAATTTTAGTCAAAATGAAAGAATAAAGATGATGAATCACAAATTCATCAACCCCCTATCGCACCATATCCTCAACCATGACCCGAAACAAACTATATACATCATTATGTGTTTTAATATTGTAAATAGGTACATAAACATAAAATAAAGCTCACATAGATAATATCGTTGATATATATATATAGGAGTGATCCTATGAGATGGGATTTTCTGAGATGGTGAGATGGGAGATTTTGGACCACTAGTTCTTGCCTTCTCTCTCATGGCTGTCTCTCTCCTAGTTGAAACTAGTGCTCCAGAATCTCTCATCTCACCATCTCACCAAAATCCCATCTCATAGAATCAGCCCTCTATATATATTTTTTTTGAAATAAAGCGAGGGTGACATCCCGAGGTGGGATTCACCGCCTTACGGAAATTTTATTAGAATAGTATATGTAGAGTACATCATCTGGAAGCCCAGAAACGATACAATGAGTTACAGCGAGCGATAACGTTCTCTGGGTAAAACCTTTGATTTTTGAAAATGAGATCGTTCCTTCCCCCCCAAATAGCCCAAGGAACCGCAAAAGGCAATGCACAATCATCGGAAGAGTTGCCCCCCACCAACCTCACTGTCCTCCAGAAGTCAATGACTCCCTTTGTCGAGGTCCACGATGCCCCTACCTCCTTCCACACCTGCTTAGACGTCGGGCATTTGAAGAATAAATGATCCGCATCTTCCATCTGTTCTTCGCATCTGTCACACCGAGTGTCTGGAATGCCAAAAATCCTTCCCCTCCTTGCTTTGTCGCACAACCTACCCCTTCTCAAGCACCAAAGGAAGATCTTAACCCTGCACGGGATCTTGCTAGCCCAAATAATCTTCATATCCTTACATAGATCTGCATCCAGAGGCGTCGTGTTACGATTTAACTCCATGTACGCCTTCTTTGTCGAAAATCTGCCTCCATCCCATTCGAAATGGTCCCTGCCCTGTGTGATGCAATCCGTAGATGGGAGCTCCGACTGGAGCTTGACTAGCTCATCTGAACGCCGGCTAGAGAGGGTCGTCACGAACTGTGGGTCCCAAGACCCTGATATCCCAACACGTCCCAAGGTACAGTCCTTCGATGCCGCCAAAGCAAACAGTCTTGGAAACCTATTACTTAGTGCCCCATCACCCGTCCAATCATCCTTCCAAAACTTGAACCCATTCCCGTCACCAACCTTCGGGCGCATTCTCGACGCTAATAGAAGTAGAACTTCTCGTACCCCGCTCCATAGTGGGGACTCAAACCGCACTCTTCCTGTCTCCAGCGATCCCTGCACCCCGTAGAGCTCACGCAACAGCCTGGCCGCCAACCTGTTTGTCTCGCCCCAAATCCGAGTGACCCACTTTGCCAACAAAGCTTTGTTCATGCACTCCACATCCCGAATACCTAGATCTCCTTCGCTTCGTGGTCGTGTCATCTCTTCCCAACCAACTAAATGCATCCCCGTTCTCTGTTGCTTGCCATCGGACCAGAAAAATCTCTTCATCATGGCTTCGATCTTCTTGCGTACCCCCACAGGCATCAATCTTGTTGAAAAAAAGAAGATAGGAATAGCCGAAAGCACATGCTTTAGGAGAATCAACTTTCCCCCCTTAGAAAGCGTAGTTGCTTTCCACCCAGCCAATCTCTGCTCCATTTTCTGAAGAACAATGTCCCAATCTGATTTTTTGAGCCTGCCAGTCACCAGGGGAAGTCCCAAATAAGAGATCGGCAACTCCCCTCGAGGACACTCTAATAGCTCTGCCACTCTGTTACCTTCATCTCCCTCCATCCCGAAAGGGATTACAACAGACTTATGTTTATTGATCTGGAGGCCTGAAAGACTACTAAAGACCTCAACAATCTGCGACGTCCTTCTTTTCATCACCTCAGATCCTCCCAAGAAGATCAATGTATCGTCTGCATATTGTAGCAGTGGTATGGAGATGTTGCCACAACGAAACTCCTCGCACCAGCCCTCGTTCACGGCACGCCTGAACAGAACTGCTAATGCATCAGCCACCAAGACAAACAACATCGGTGCTAAAGGACAACCCTGCCTAACACCTCTCTGTGGTTGAAAGAAACCCCCTTCGGGCCTCCCATTCACCATGACTGAGTAAGAAGAAGTAGTGACACATCTCTTCATCCAAGCTATCCATCTGTCTGGAAAACCACGTCTCATAAGCGACACCCAAATGAAGTTCCAGTCCACGCTGTCATAGGCTTTCACATAGTCAATCTTCCACATCACCCCTTTGTTCTTGGCACGCCTCCATTGGAGGCAAATCTCAGACGCCATAATCAAGCCATTTGTCATCTGCCGTCCGGGTTGAAAGCCGACTGCCCCTGAAGAATCACCGAGTTGAGCACATTCTTTAATCTGTTTGCCAGGACTTTTGCAATGATTAGGTAAATGGCGTTGGACAACGCAATCGGCCTGTAGTCTTCCACTGTCAATGGATGGTCTTTCTTGGGTAGGAGAACATGCCCTCTATATATATATATATATATATATATATCGGTGAGATTTCATCAATATCGATCGAAATCTAAAATTTTTTTAATAAAACCCATGAATTTAACCGAAATGGATCGATACGTCGAAATATCATCGAAATTTCGATCAAAATCTGTAAAATCAACGTATATAAGAGTTTCCATACCTATCAACTCTCGGAACCGAAATTTCAAGAAATTTGAATCCATATTCATAACATGTCATGATATACTAAGATAAAGAATACACAGATCAAGACAAGAACAGGTCAAAAGAACACCAAACAAGATGCGACTTCACTGAGCCGTTCATCATAATAATCGAATCAAAACTAACACATACCCTGAAACTAACATCGACGATAACAAATAGGGACATTGAGAGCACAGCTCCATCCCGCTCAACTTATTACAGAAAGCCTAGAAAACCTCGACGACTAGCATGTGCTTAACACCACACCCTTGGCTACCACTCAAGCAAAACCCTAGAAGCCGCAAAATACCAGAAACCGCCCTACAAAAGCAGCAGAATACCGGAAACCCCCTTACAGATTACCACATCTTTTCATTTCACGCCCTGGAAATGGCTCTGCAGACCAAGGGCTTCTCCATCTCCATGGACATCTTCAGGCACTCCCCCAAGTCCACACCGGAGCTACCCTCCTCCCAGTCGAACCCCTGCAGCATCTGCGCCAACCACAGCTGAGTGCTCGCCATCCCCAGAGCCCTCCCGGGGCACACCCTCTTCCCCGATCCAAATGGCGCCAGCCTCAGATCGCCGCCCATCACGCTTACATCCTCTCCTTCCATGAACCTCTCAGGACGGAATGTTTCAGCATCAGGCCAGATACGTTCATCATGAGTTATCGCCCACATGTTCACCATCGCCGTCGTGCCCGCTGGCACATGGTGGCCTCCTACGGTTGTGTCGTGGATCGCAAGGCGTGCCCAGGAGAGGAGGGGACCCGGCGGGTGGAGACGCAGAGTCTCCTTTACGACGGAGCTGAGGTAAGGGAGATTGGCGAGGTCTGAGAACGAGACTGCGCGCGACCCGACGACGGAGTCGAGCTCTTGGTGGGCCTTGCGCTGGATGTCGGGACGGAGGGCGAGTCTGGCGAGAGTCCACTCGAGGAGGATTGCTACTGTGTCAGTGCCCCTGAAGATTAGCTCCTGAAATCATGCATGGGAAGTGTTACTATGCATGAAATGTTGTCCGAGGACTAGATATCAATTAATACAGAGTTTGAGGCTAAATTTAAATATACCATAAAAAAGGAACGAATGTTCGTGACAAGGTCAAAAATAAGCGGGAAATTGCGACGAAATATCTTCAGTAATACATCTTTTCGCAAGTAGCTTACTAAAGTTTGGAAAAAAAACTTAATTGAATGATAGAATAGCAATTTCCATTCAAGAATCCTGACGTTCATGATATTCAAGAATAAGATAAATATGGAACTATTTTTCGGGGAGAGAGATTTTATGTTGAAAATGTAATTGAACATTCCAGACTCCTACGTGGGTCTTGGTCACTGTAACTTCTGTAACTAATCCTGTGAATAAAAGTTTTTTGGGTGTCCACCTTTACGGTTCGACACCCTTCTTTCTTCAAAAAAAAGAATAAGGTAAATATCAGAATTGTAGGAAAATCATCGTGTAACGATTGCATGCCATCAGTTTCAACTCATTAAATAATAAAAAAATCAAACGAACTATGTATGAGAAAATCCACGTGGTCCACATTTGAACATGCAAAGGGGATTGAGTGCTTGTGAGCAACCAACGGATTTTGTAAAGCAAATAAACATGAGAGACGGCATGAACATTAAAAAATTAGGGGGAGAACATACGCGTGAATCAACAGTTTCACGCCCAGTTCACTTCCTATTCCGATTTCGGATGTGCGTCCAAACCATCACCATCAGTCAGAATGGAAATCTTTTCCAAATCTTATGAGCACCAAAGATAGAATGATTTTGATGTGTTCTTTATATCCAATACGTCTAAAGAAATGTATGTTGATTGGCATTGGAAGAAAGAATTACCGGAAACTTGAATTTTAGATAACTTTGCCCTCGATTAACATTGTTCCTTCCCTATTTATAGATGCAATAATGGTTCGAGATGATCAGTTGCTATATTTCTCCTGATTTACCGTGAATGTTTATTTCACGTAGAGCAGTATGGGAGAATAATCAAAGCCAATAACAACCCTAGAAACGCATGCAGGAAGAAGGAACAGCGTTAACGAAACTGCTGCACTTACCCATAGAACGGCAACCATGTCAGACTGAGAGAGACCCATCTCCTCTTCCATTCCAAGCAACACATCCACCAAGTCCCCATCAGCATCCCCACCACTACTGCCACTTACCCTTTTCCTCTCCCTGTGCTCGTCTATGATCCCACCCACAACCATCTTCACCTCACTAGCCAACTTCCTGCACCTCCCCCTCACTCCATTCACGTCCATCCACCCGAGAAGGGCCAGATGATCCCCCCAATTGAAATCCCCAAGAAGCTCGTACCCTTCCTTCACCATCCTCCCCACATCAGACCTGCCACATCCAACGCCAAACACGCACCTCATCATGCTCTCGAGAGACACCGAATGTAGCAGCTCCCTCACATGTACCTCCCCCTGCTTCTGCATGGACAGTTTGATGGTTTCCAGCATCTGGAGGCCTATGGCGGCCCTCTGATGGGAGAAATATTGGATCTTTCTAGGGGAGAAGAAGTGGGTGGCGGATACGCGGCGCAGGCGGCGCCAGTACTCGCCGGAGGAGGCGAAGCCCATGGCCCTCTCGAAGAGGAGCTCGCGGGCGGAGAGCTTGAGAGGGCGGTCAGCAAAGGCCGGTGCTTGAAGGATCTCTTTGGCAGTGTCCGGGCTGCTGGAGATAATGAAGCGGGTGAGTCCGATAGTGAAGGCCATGAGAGGGGTGCCATTGAGGCTACGGGCGAGGCGGGCAAGGAGGCGGTGGGGACGGGGATCGGCGAGGATTGTGGAGAAGCCACCAGGGCCCGGGAGGTGGAAAGAAGAGGAGAGGGCCCAGGAAGGGCCGCCGGGCGAGAGGTAGAGGACGATGAGGAGGAGTGAGAGGAGGAGGAGAGGGGAGAGGGTGAGAGAGACTGGGAGGAGGAGGGGGAGGAGAGCTGTTGCACTCATCGCGCTTGAGGGCAAGGAGTGTCGCGAACAAGGTTTGCAATTTGTAGTGGAAGGAGTGCGGTGAGTAAGGTGCGTGTAGGGGGGTATTTATATAGGTCTGTACAGTGGCGGACATAGTAGGTGGGCACACTGATAAATAATAAATAAATAATATTACAAGAAAAATAAATCAATAGAAATAAACTTATACGTAGAGACATAAAGACACGTTTTGCATATAAATATTTATTGTAATAATGAGAGATAAGATGTTGGATACTTGACCTCTTCTTTTTTAAAATCATGATTTGAAAATCATGCTTTAAATTATAGAAAATATACAAATACCATAAAATGGCTAAAGAACCATGATCAATTAAACAATTCTATAGCATCTAAGTAGCAGGTACAACAGTAAAATATGGATCGGTAAAAAAGTTTGTTTCCAATTGCATTATCCAATTGGTAAAATGATGTTAGTTTTGCACAAACATACACATACGACTATGAAGTACGAAGATATTGTATTATTGTTACATGCGCTAGAGTGTAGACTAGGAGTGCGTGATTGCGATGTTGCAAGGGAGTCGGGAGTGCCAGGACGTGCTCCTACTTATCGTGGTACGTCTGCAATTGGATGGATAGGTGGAAATGTGAGAGAGCCGAGAATGCTTGGTACTGAGACGTGCACTTAGTTTTGTTGTAGCACGTCGGGTCTCAAGGGAGAAGGTGAAGTGTTGGGATGCATTATCACCGTGTGTGAGGGGAGATGGTGAAGAGCATCAACTTGGAGAGAATGTGCGGAGCCAAGTTGGGATCCGAGAGTTATGGAGTGCACAGGACAGGGGGAGGGATGGAGTGCACGAGGTGTGTGGAGCGATGAAGTGCACATGACACGAGGGATGGAGGACACGATTTCAAATCTAAAATTCTCTAATGACGGGGGCATAGTGCATATTTCCAATTCCTAATCTCAGATGATGATGAGGCACAACTGCACATTATCACACTTTTTTAAATATGCAATGATACAAAAAAAAGAGGAATTCAAGAAGTTAAGGGGGCCACGTGCCCACCTTAGTCTATATGTGGATCCGCCCATGGTCTGTATGGTGTCCGGTGCTCTTGTTTTTTTTTCCTCTCATTATTTGTCACTTTTCTAATTGTCAGTCTGAATTTTGTAGATAAATCTATTGTTTTGTGCTCTATTTGAAGGGTATATGTGGATAGTAGGTCAGAACAGATGTGCTTCTTGTTAGGTTCTGCAACGTTTATAATTATAGAATGTATATTTTTGAATGGTAAGGGTGTAAAATGCACGTTCATCTTTATCAACACTCGTGCTCTTAGGGTCCGTTCGGTTGGGGAATAAGCAGGAATAAGGAGAATAAGGATCTATCTTTTGTTCGGCTAGAGGATAGGAATAAGGAAAATAAGGTGAAATAAAGGTAGGTAAGGTGGGATAAAGATATGAATAAGAGTGAAATAAGATAGAATAATGAGGAATGGTCGTACCACTGAGAATCGTGTCGGGAGGAGAAATGACCCCTTATTTCAGAGCTTATTCTCCTATCAAACATGGCCTTAATGTTAATACCTATCATCAAATAGTTTGAAATGACTTCCAAAGGAGTTAAAATGTAATGAATTTTTTTATAAATCAATCATTGTACTATAATTTGTTAAATATTTCTTCATCTTCTTAATGTATCTCCTCCATCCTTCCTCTTAAGTTAAGACGACCCTAAACACCTACTCCCTTATGGTAAACACTGATCTTGACCAAATCCACATGTAAACATCAATAACTGTGTGCCTATATATAATTTGCATTCAGATGGATTGGTTTGATCTTGATATTTGGAATAGTTACTCCTCACCTTTCTTTAATGTAGCGTTCGGCTACTCCCGTAACCCACACCCCTTCTCTCCCCATGAGCCATACTTTATTTTTTAAAAAAAAATTAAATAAATAAATTTTACATCATCAATCCTGTCAAAAATAATATATTATACCATCATATTATATAAAAATTATAAACTACTTCACTTCTACTCATTTTTCCAAACTTAATACAATCACATAACAATAACTACTCATTTTTTCAAACTTTAATACAATTATATCACCTCAAATCTACTTCTAACCCACCCACAGTTTAACCCTATACCAAAACATTAAAATTCAAAAACGGGTTATCCTCTACCAGTTTAACCCGCCTTAACCTATCAACCAAAACACCCACTCTAAAGGGCTTCTACGTTTGCAAGGAAGCCCTTGCAAAATCCGATTATCCTTGCATAACCTCCAGGTTTTCGAAAGTTTTTCCATAGAACTCTTGGCTCACCATGAAGGAATATTTCTCTCGTGGGGCCCACCGTACGCCTTCTTTCATAACCTCCAGGTTTTCACGCCGCCTGCTCGCCCCGTACTTGAACGCACCGTTCCATTAGCCAGTAGATGCCGTTGGATTCGGCGTTTTAGGTGGGGCTTAGCAGCTGGTGATCTGGAGAGTCCAATGGTATGGTGGGTGAACTGATGCTCGAACGGTGTTGGTGTGTGGTCTGATGCCAGAACGGTGTTGGTGGTCGGAACTGTCCAAAACTTGGAACTCGAAGGACAGGGGCCGCCGCGGAGGCGTCCAATCAAAATCCTCGTCTCGCAACGCTAACCGCTTTTGCCCGATGAAATTATCGCCTCTTTGGAGGGCGGAGCGCCGGAGCCTTCCAGATTTTGAAAATTTCAATTAAGCAAACAGAAAATACACATATTTTTTCCATCAGCCAGAATAACGGAAACTCAGGCCGTTGTTTTACTTTTAATAGATTACACAGAAGACCTCGATGATTGAGAAATCTTCGTAAATTAAAAAAATGTGATATTTTAGATAAAATAATAATTGGATTTTGCTACTTGTGCTCTTCTTAACTTCTGCAATAGCATTAATAGCATTTTTTTGAAATATCATTTGTATCCTTACCGTCTTAAAAAATTCATAGTTCTACCTTTGTGTTAAGGTAAAGTACAAAAGGATAAAATTTTGAATTTTGCAAGATTGTTTGGGTACAACTGATATTCTAAAAAATAGATGTTCATAATTGATATTGTAGAATTTAAGAAGGGCACACGTGATACACACTCATAACAACTTAGCAACAATATTCAACCTTCAACAAAATGAGTTTGTGGTAACATTTTGTTTAAATACGTCATGACGTCATCCATCTTTAAATATATAAAGATAAATATTATTCACTTTGGCGAAATTATACTTTAGATTAGCGACGATTGAGATATCTATTGTTATATCAGTTGAGGCGATCCATATTATCGTTGCCTTGATGATCAAAATTTACAGTACATTTTTCACAAAAAAATTAATGCAAAGTCTGATAATAAATGCAATAGATAATTAGTACTATGATTATCATAAATGATACAATAATGAATATGGAATTCATCGCGAATTCAAGTATAAAAATTATTTTGTAACGAATAATTAGCATTATACATTTAACAACAAATGATATAGTGACGAGTTTTAAAAAAGTGTCATTATCGACTCTTATTATTATAGTTCTTTTTTTCAATAAATGATGAGTAACCATCCGGATATCTGAGATTTTGGTAAGTTTTGCCTTGTTAGATACTCATTGTTTGGTTTTATAAATAATAAAAGAAAAAATGAGGTTGTCCCCTTGGTCAGAGAGCTAACTTGGATCCCTCCACCCCATTTACTGATTTTATTTTTTTTCGAAAATTGAATCTGTGAAACTTCATCACTATATCTATATATTATGTTACTCAAGGTTCATGCGAAACAATGACTCCTATAGCATCCACCTATACAATCATTTTTTAATGGTCGCAGAATAGTTTAAATCGGTCCATCTGGATGGATGCCGTATGAATCTCTGTTTCACATGAAATTTGAATGACATAATATAAGGATACAGGCATGAAAAAGCACGGAAGTATTTTTCAAAAAAATAAAAATGAGAAAATTAAGACAGAGGGAGCCAGATTAGTTCCCCTAAAGGACAACCCAATTTTTCCCATAATAAAAATAGTCGAAAGCATTAACGATAATTGCCACAACAATATATTTAGATAATGATACACTATTTTACAAAACTTATATTACACATTGTTTTGTAAAGTTAATTCTATCAATTTTGTAAATAAGAGAGAATAATATTAACAAAGTGATATAATATGGAAAATTTATTCTCCAAAATGTCATATTGTTATATCAAAGATCATTTTCTAAAACTTGTCCCAAAATAGGGATATCTAACTTACTTATTTCTTTCTTGTGTAACTCTCCTTCTATTTGGTTCTGTGATTATATCAGGGTAACCTTCCAATATTGCATACCATTCAAAAGATAATCCAAGTTTCTCAAGAACATGTTGGAATTGTAAGCCTTTGGCAACCAACTAATGGAATAAAATTCAATATTTTTATCAAGTCTACCTAAATGAATGATTGTGAATGCACTAAATATTAAGGTCTTTTTATACAATTAGGACTATGTAATGTGACCATATTGAATGCCATGTAGTTTGGATGACATAACTAACATTAACATGTGATATTCAATAAAGATCTCCAGTCTAGGAAAGAGATGACAATCTTTCCTTAAAGATTGATTCTCGACCGACTTATTAATGCAGGTCCTTTGCATACGAATAGTGATTCAGAAATGTAAGAATAATCAAGTCAAATAGTTGACTTGATGAGGTCGAGATAAATCAAGATCCGAGTCGTAACTGTCAGGATCAAGTATACATCCTTTGATCGAGACAGATATACATTTTATGTTTGAGACTGGACATTTGACAGGCCAAAAGATTGATGACCTAATCAAAGTCCATATAATGGTAAATTGGTGTGTATATGAAGACGTGAGAAGTATGATCTCTCAAGGAATCATGTAGGTTCATAGTTGATGAACTTGGAGATAGAGCTGACTCATGAGATAATTAGGGGTCATAATGAATTCCATGCATGATTTTAGTGATGCCATTTCTTAGCTAATTGATTTGAGAGTTAATTGGATTAGGTCTTATCTCATTTGAATCCTCCAATTCCAATTCTAAATTTCAATGCCAAGCCATTGGAAAAGTGAAATGGTGATGGAAATGGAAATATATACACTCTTTGAGCTCATTTTTAAACTCCAAATGATTTGGGCTTTAATTAGAAGTGGCCAAGGAAGTTGGATTCAACTTATTGATGCATTCTCCAATTCAGGGAGAGTGTGATATATTTCGTTGAGCTCATTTAGAGTTTGAATTATTTCAGCTCGAGCCCAACATTTGTAAGTGACGGATTTTCGCTAAAAGTGGGTATAAATCCTTAAATTAGATAGGTATCCAAATTTCAAGTCACTATATATGGATAGTGTGATCTCCCTGATATTATCTTCAAGTATCTGCATTTATATCTCATGAGTCTTAATTGGATTAGGACACAAACTATTTGATGTCAATATTGAGAAAAAATTAATATTGTCATTATTCTTAAGGATATTTTTGTGAATATTATTCGTAAATATAATTCATAATATTTATGTGAATGTGATTCATATAAATACTTCAAGGCACATTGATGAATCCATGATTCATCGCCTTTATTCTTTCATTTTGGCTAAAATCCTTGGTAAAATACATATAAATATCCACTAAAGTAATTAATATTTTAACCATAAATATTAGTATTATATAATTAATACTTAAATTATCCAAAATAAAAGAATAAAGATAAAAAGAAAGATAAAAGAAAAGAAGGATGTATATGTAGTATACATACTAATCCTAAACCCCGAGACTAGGTCAACATTGACCGGGTCGATAAAATAAATAAGTAGGGGGAGATAAGGATCCTAACTTATAAAAATATCAAGAAAATCAAGACCAAAAATATAATTTACCCATTTTCACCATGTGAATACTTCATCTATTTTATTTATTATCAAAACCACTTCAAATCAAAACACTTCTTTTGTAAAAATTGTTTACAAAATTATACATTATTTTATAAAAATATCATAAAATTATTTCAGGATAAAAATAAAATAACCGTAATTATCCGGAAAAGCTTGACTTCCGTGGTTCATATTTATTAATAGAAAACTTCAAATTTACCAAACTCACTTTTAAAATCTATTTTATACATAATACTATTTATTAAAAATATTAGAAAAATATTCAGATAAAACAGGTGAGTTTCAGCTTTTTGGACCCGTTGTATATATGTACTAAATGTAGAATCTTCCCTGATTTTTAATTAAATAACCGTAAATCCAATTAACTTCATTCTTTTTCCTAAAATCATCTAAAATTATATATAAATATATAAAAATATAACTAAGTTAAAATACCAATAAAATTCGAAGGCTAGAAGCTGCTAATGTTTTCGTCCGGGCCTCATAACTCGACCGTATGAACTCCGAATTGAGTAAACTCAGTCTCTAAAATTATATTTTTTAAATTATCTACACAATGACATGATGAATCTATGATTCATCACTCTAAAAGTTGAAAATAGAGCTTTGTTCCCGATTAATTAGTTGCATATATAGCACTTATATTGCATAGTTAGCATTCATGCATGCATTGATAACATCTGCATTTTAGCATTCATATTGCATTAATAAGGAGCCCAATTCACATGTAAATATTGACTTATATATTCACCACATTTCACCTATTTGTATGTATTTTATACTAACTCCAAATCCAATACAATCAACTCCATAGTGTATATATTACTAACACTAATTAAAGAAAAATATCAAAAAATATTAACTTATATAATTGAACAATAAAACCCCAATCCAAGTTTGAAATTAGGAGCCTTAAAATGCACATATCTCTCTCATACAGTATCCGATTTAGGTCTACTCACTTTTAAAGTAATATACATTCAGAGACCTTCAAAACAAGTCTAATTTCATTAAAATCGGAGTTTGTATGCAAAACATGGGTTTTGGGCCTCTTTTGTATATTGTACATATTGACCAAAATACCCTTACATTTTATTAATTATTAAAAATCCTAAAAAAATAGATTAAGTTGTAAATATTCTTTTCATATTTTCTCTAACTTTATTTTAATTTTTTTTTCTTATTTAAAAATGATAAAAAAATCACAAAAGACAAAAGTGTGTTATTTTATACTTATAAGGTACCACCCAAAAATACATTTTGTACAGATGATTTCATTTGATTTTCAGCCTTTCATGAAAGTTGTAGATCTCGTCAAGACGAGCAACTTTCGTGTTGACCACTTTTTGATTAATCAATTTTGTTATTTCTTTTTGAATTTTTGAATTTTCTAGGAGTGACATGTGGCTGCTCCTGGAGCCGCCACATGTCACCCCCATTATTTTATTTTCGGATTTATTTTATTATTTTTGCATTTATTATTATTATTATTTTACTATTACTATTTAAATTATTTTTAGTAGCCAACTATATTACTTTATTAATTATATATTTTATCCCCCTTTTACCTCTTCTCCCCTTACTTGTCTTCCACTCCAAGCCAATAACTCCCCACTACCCCACTCTCTCCATCTCTTTTCCAACTTCCCCCTCCTCTTTATATTATCATCTCCTCCTCCATTGTTCATCATCCGTCAATTGAGATACGAGAGTCATCAACCCCCTTATGTTGTAGGTGATATTTGCGACACGTTTAAGTAGAGCGACGACGACCATTCCCTTCAACGAGATCCGTGAATTTTTTTCAAGTTGCAGCAGAATTCCATGTGAGATTTGGAGCATCCGCCATCTCCTTGAAGCGACTACCGGAGTTGAGGTCCATATCTTCCATTATCAGCAAATCACAGATAAATTTATCCCTTTCATTCTCCTTGTTATTTCATTTATCTAACATTTTTCTTCCGTTATTGTTTTACACCAAACAACATCACAATCATTATCACCACTTTTGCATTCTATTTTCACATTATGTTTCTTGTTTACAAAAAAATAAAAAAAATACAAGAAAAAAAATCAAAAAATAAAAGAGAACAAGGAGGAAGTAGCTCCGACACCGCAGCCCCCTGCTTGGACGCCCACGCGGCGCACCCTCCGACCGCACGGCTACCAGCCGCGCGTGCGTGGCTGAGCAGCGCCTTGCCCTCCGTCGCGGTGTGCTGTACGTGCAGCCGCGCAACAATCCAGAGCCGCCAGCGCTCCTCGTGGATGCAGTGTGCCTCCAACGGGCGGCACCTCGCTGTCCGCCAGCCAGGATGCCGCACGCCGCGCTGACCTCGCCCGTAAGCGCGCCCGTGCCCTCCCCAGGCGTGGCCTCCCATCTCCTCCTCGCCCGCGCGCCGCTCCGCCGAGCAACGAGCGTGCCTGCGTGCGCGGTTGAGCAGCGCCCCTTCCTCCGTTGCGGTACGCCACAAGCGCAGCCGCACAATAGTCCAGAGCCTCCAGCCGCTTCAGATCGACCATCGGCCACGACCCAGCGCGCGTCGTGCGCGATCCCCCGCGGCCGCCCCCCAAGGCCTCGCCGCCCGACGTCGCCCTAGCCGATGGTGACGCACCATCGGCCTCGTGCCGCTCGCCCATTTAATCTCTGAAATTTGCACAGACCTATTTCTTGCTCTAAAAATTGCAAAAAAATTGTAGATGATGCTTCTAAGTGTGCTTTAATTACAGTCCAAATTTGTCCAATTCAGAGTTATCTTGTGCATAGAATAAATTGCAGAGTGAATTCTGTAATTGATTTGTAATTAAATCCACGAATAAGATTTTTACAAAATTTTAAGTCTCTTGGATTTCACATTAATATATCTATTTGAGATAAATAGATCTCTAGAAAATTTGATTTTGTGGATTAATTAGGAATTAAATATTGACAGTAGCTCTGTTTTCAGTAAAAAAATTCATAAAAAATTATAAAAGTGTCAGAAAATTCTAAAAAAATAGTGTAGCTTCATTTCGTCATATTTAACTTCCAGTAATTTTTTCATAATTTTTTCATATCATTTGCATGAAAAATTGCATAAAAATCTCAAAAAAGTTTGCATTTTTCATTTGTGCATCTTAAATTCAAAAATTCCAAAAAATACTTTTGCATTAGATTAGGTTTACAGGAAAAATATAACTTGGCTGATTTGAATTAATTTTACATTAAAATTAAATTTGGCTAAGTCGATTATTTTCTTGTTAACTTAATTCAATTCATATTTTGCATTTGGCATTTATATTTCATAAAAAAATACCAAAAAAATATCACTTGGAAAACTGTTATCCAATCCCTCTAACTTGGTCCCGAGTTGTTCCTTTGCCTTCTTGAGTCGACCCTGGGGCTTGCTCAGGTTAAACAAACATAAAACCCCATTTCATTTCAATCGACGATTTATCGATTTATGCGGTTAATTTTTGATAGATCCGGATTTATCTGACTGCAACGAAATCGTCAATTTGATACTATAAAAAGGATAGATCTGCGCTCAATCATGACACTAGTTTCGCTAAAATCAGAGTTAATGCGAAAAACGTGGTTTTCGGGTCCGTATTGGTATATTGTACAATAAGCCGTAACTTATATTATTATTTAATACATTAACATCTTATTTTTTAAAATAATTAATACTTTATTTATTTATTTATTTAATGAAATTATTTAATTAATTAATTAATTAATTTAATTACTTAATTACATACTTACCTATTTAATTAATACTTAATTACTTAAATATATACTTGATTACTTAATTATTTAAATAAATTATTAATTATATTCAGTTATTAATTAAAATATTTAATTTCGAAATTATTATTCATTAATTTCATTATTAATTATTTAATTATATTATTTTAATTATTTATTTCCCCCTTCTTTTTCTCTTTCCTCTCTTCTCTCTCCCCTTTCTCTCTCTTACTTTCCTAAAAGTCCCTCTTCTTCCCCGATGAACCCCTTCTTCCTCAACCCATCATCTCCTCTTTACCCAACCGTCAACCGCCCAACGGCCGACCGTTTCTCCAACCAACTTCCCTTCCCGTCACCGCCGCCGGTGACGCCATCCTCTCTCGCCTATATAAGGCCGTCAACCCCCTCCATCATGGAGATCCACCATTTTTCACCGAACTTCTTCAACCTCCGGCTTTGAGAGGAGTGACAGACCACCGCTGTTAAGTGAGTGGAGGAGGTTAGGTCGGTGCGATCATCTTCGTCGGCACGCAGCTCCGCCGTGTGCCGTCGTGACGAGCCTTCTTGTGTGCCGACAAGTCGAGGCAACGAAGATCCACGGAGCTTCGAGCTCCGTTTCCAAAGGCGAACATCAACATCTCTCATTCACTTCCAGGTTAGCTCCTGTACACCTTCTCCTTCCCCGTTATTCTCTTCTCTTCTCTCATTCTATCCTTAATTTTTTTAATCTCTGTTTCATAACACCACCCATTCCACCTTCAGTTCTTCTCTTCTATTTAGATTCTTCACGAATCCTATGTTCCGTTTTGTTTTTCGTTAAATCAGTTGGATTCCATCATCGATCATTGCTAATCCATCTCACTTTAAATTCTCACATTTCCCTTCTCTCATCCATCCCGATTTCACTCCATTCAGAAAAGTTGAAGCCTTCCTTCCCCTGTTGATTTACTCCGTCTATAACATTCTTATGTTTAATGTTGAGGACTGAGCTTTCGAGCTCGAGTCAGACACTGCTATTGCAGATCTGATTCACAAGCAGAATAAATCATCGGCCGCAGATTGAAGCATCGCATTAGATCTGCATTGAGAGCAACATCCACCTATAGATTCGAATATACCTGAAGCATTGTGTCAATACGCACGGAGAATTGAAGCAAAGCTTCGCTCAGAACTGCACACGCATCAGAATTGAGTGATAATTTAAAGGAACATCATTGCTCGCATTCGAAGCAATCGAACACTGTGTTCGTTCGTGAAGGCTATACGTGAATAACTGATTTAATTTGAGCACCACCGTTGATTCGATCCGAATACCTGGAACTGTTCAGAACCTTTGTCACTGGCATCGCATCGAGCGGCACATCAGCATGCACCTCCTGTTCCACGTATGCGAAGCCGAAATGCCGTAGAAGAGAAAACACCTAGCATATTTTTTGAACGAGCAGCTCCCGTTTGATCAGAGTTGATCGAACGGTTGGGAATGGATCGCCATGTGTCTGCGATTCGGTTAGTCGACCGCCCCACCGCGTAGGAAAAGCACGTGAAGCGCGTCTGCGCCAAAGATTTGTTTTGAACAATATGCAGGGATATTGTCGGTTAAATTGCATCGCATCCCTCGAAATTTATTGAATTGTTTACAGGTCCAGGCAGAGCAGACCAGCACGTGCATGAGCGCATGACGTCTTGGATTTAATTTTATGCAAATTCCCACAAACTATCTTTTCTAACAAATTCTGTAGCACTTCAATTCACGTGGTCCACATTCTTTCCTTGAGAATTTGCATACACTCCTCCAACTTCATGATATTTACAGCGCACCCCCAGAACTTCCTTCTTATTGTACACGTACCCTTATCACCGTATAAACCACTATAAATACTATATAAATAATAAATAAAAAATATAAAAATATAAAAATACCATATAAATACATATAAACCTATTCTATACTATATACATCATTAAATACGTATTGAGAAATAATAAAAAAAATTATTTTAAATAAATCATTAAAAAACATAAAAAATATAACAACTCTAAAAAATCTCAAAAAATATAAAAATGATATAAAAATACTATAAAAAAATATAATCATAGTATATTTTGCTATATTTTACCATATTTTGTATATTAAACACAAAACAAAATAAAAAATAAATATTAAAATCAATAAAAATATAAATTTTATAAAAACTTGTAAAAATTGTAACTAAATAACTAAAAATCCCCTACAAACGCACAATATATCGTTTCGAATATAATTTCATCTATTTTTCAATAAAAATAAAATAGAAATATTTTCGACTGTTTAACTTCTTAAAATTGAAAATACGTTACAGTTTTTATTAGAAGTTGCATTTTTTACCTTTAAAATATAAAACTCATAATAACTATTAAAAAAACATTTTCAAAATACATAAAAACAACAAACAAATTTTAAACATAAAATAAAACAAAAATAATAATAAAATAAAAAAATATTTTCTAAAATAAAAAAGTAAGAAACCACTAACCTTAGTTTGTCCATAGTTTACTCCTAGTTTAAAAACAGTTTGCCTCCTTGAGTTCGACACTCCCGTAGTTGACACTATACATCTTGTTTAGGAGTATAAATAAAAATAAAGAAGATTAATTCATCTTAATCTTTTCTGTTAAAACTCACCTGGTCTATACAACGACCGGAATCTCTCTCTGATTCTTTTACAGGTTCAGAAGACAAGTGATCAGGTGGTTTTTCAGATGGCGTCGTTACCGGGGAGGCAGCGCTAGGACGGATCGCGAAGACCTTAGGATTAGATTTTATTCGCGATCTTATTTCTTGTTTCTGATTTGTGCAGCACAACTCGAGCCGCTGATGAACTTCCATTTCATCATCTTTATTCTATCAATTTGGCCTAAAAAACCCTAGCAAATATGTGTAAATAGGCTTAATTCGTGCATCTTAGCATTCATGCATGTGTATGTAAATAGTGTATAAAATGCAGTTTTTAAAGCCAAAATTATAGAATAAAGAAAAGAAAATAAAAAGAATAAAATATTGTAAATATTTTATGACCCGAAACTCCGAGACCTAGACATCTAGATGAATAGGTCGACAAGGAATAAAGTAGTGGGAGATAAGGGTCAAAATACAATAAAAATACCCTTTTATTTAATTCATTCTTTATTCATTTTGGGACCTATTTTTAGTTCTACTTTTTGTACTTCACATAAAGAAACTTTGTACATGAAAGTTGTAGATAATTAAATAAAGAAAAATACAAAATTTCTTTCATGCGAAAATAATGTACAGATAAAAAGTTATGATCTGAATAATTTTCCAGAATACCAACTTCCCAAACCTGTATCTCTCAAACAAAAACTCGAAACGTATCAAAATCACCTTTAATTGTATATAACTTTCAATAAACTATTAAAAGAAGGTGGTTTCATATTTTGCGGAGCTACGGTTTGAAAGTTGAGTTTTGGACCCCTGTTGTATACTTGTACATATTAAAATATTCATTTTATTTGTTGTTCATTATTTTTATAACTTCATATTTTTATAATTTGGTAAATAATACTTTTAATGTATATGTATGTTAAAACAGGAAAAAACACAAAGAAAATACAAAAAATAATTATATAGCATACATAGATGAAATACCTGTACATATACCTATATACTTAATACATCTATTTATTTACTAGCATAAAAACATGATAAAAATAAAATAAAAATACATTTAAGTATATAAATATAAGTTATAAATTTATAAAATGATAAATGAAAATAATAAAATTAAATACATAAAAAAATAAATTAATAAAATATATAGATGAATATACATGTATATGAATTATAAAAGCTAACTCGTATTTTTAAACCTCTAAAAAATAAATAAAAATCATAATAAAATATTTTAGAAAATAATAAACACTTTTCATTTTATAATTCAAAATTAATAAAATCATTTAATATTTTTAAATGAATTTCAAATTCTTTTTCAGGGGGTTTTTCTTGGTTGGTCCACGTGGACCAACCAGGTGGCTTGGACTGTTGACCGAAGGTCAACCGTCTGACCCCCCTCTGCCACCTTGTCAGACCACGTTTTTGACCCGCCTTCTCGATTTTTTCGAGGCTCCATCTTGCACCATTTCGCGTAATGCTCTTCTTGACTTTTCTTCCTTGGACATTGATGATTCACGCCCAGGTGAATCCTCGGTCTTTGGATCGCTGCGTCACGCTGTGTGCCTCGTTCTTCCTAGCCATTCGTCAACCATTCAAATACCACCCCCGATTTTAAATCCGATTTTGAACCCCTTTTTGCCCAAAACTTCTCCACCTTTCGTGCGCCCAAGGTGAAGGGAGGTGACAGCTCCCCATCCAAACTGTTAGGAGGATCGAAGAGGGCCTAAGGCGGCTCCACCACCTCCGACGAACACCCTCGCCGTTGAGATTTTTCCTCAGGTGACCCCACCTTCGAGGTGTAGTTTTTCTTCATTTTTCTTCTGCATCTTTATTCCCCGTAGCCATAGGATCAATATCCCATCGCTCGCTTCGCGATTCGTCCATCAGACCACCCTATTCATCCCCTCGCCGGAGTACGCTCCGACCGTGCACCCGCTCGCCGTTCTCTGCCCATTTCCACCCCGCTGCAAGGTCAAGGCACTTTCCCTCGACCCTCTCACCCTTCTTGCAGGTCCATAGACGCCAAAGAAGATCCTGGGGCTCATTTTGAGCCTCACCAGAGGTTCTTGGAGCCTTGCAGCTCTGCCGAGCCCTCGCGGGGACTCCGGCCACCGCCAGAGATTTTCGGAGCCACCAGGAGCGAGAGAAGGACCCCAGGAAGCTTGCCGGCCACTTTTGGAGCCCAAAGATCGCCAGAGGATGGAGATCGAGCTCGGGGAAGCTCGCATCGTCGGTGTTACTTCCCGGTTCATCCTCCGCCCTTCAGCATCGTCGGATCAAGGTCGGAGCTCCAGGTGTACAACCACCGTTAGATCTCCTTAGCTGCCACCGTTCGATCAGCCTTGGACGATCTAATCGCAGCCGTCGAATCCGATCCGATACCGTGCGTCCTCATGCCGCCATATGTCAACTGAAGAGTCGCCCACCGTCGGATCGCCTAGGCGTGGGTATTTTGCACTCTGACCCCCGCCTATTTTTGTATTTATCATTTAGCATATAAACTTTTGTCCGTAGCTTAATTAGTTTTGTAATTTTTGTAAAACCACCCTTGAACTTTCCATATTTGCATCCAGGTCTCTGTTTATGCCACCTCACGTGCCTGTGCGTGTGAGGGGACGGGGTATTTTGCAAGAGACCCCTTGCTGGTTTTGATATTTCGTTCTAATCCAGGAAATATTTTATAACATGTAATATTTTTAGATATTTTGCAAAGTAGCCCCCAGATTTTTGGTAATTGCTTTTAGGTCCTCCCCAGGCGCGTATGTATACGTAGGTGAGGTCTGGGATTTTTGCACTTGTACCCCTGGATGTTTGGCTATTTAAGATTGGTCCTGGAACTTTGTTAATTAGTTATATATTTTGTGGAAAATTTGCACTTTGGCCCTGATGTTTTGGATATTTACATATATATTTTGTGTAGTTTCTCTTTGTTGTCTCTAATTATTTCATGTGTATATAAAATTCGAAAAATCACCAAAAAATAAGCATACATTCCTGTTGCATTGTGCTTCCACGCTATATTTTTATTTCACATTTTTTTGCATTTTATTATTTATAAAAAAATTTAAAAACATGCATTTTCAGCACTGTTTGCATTAGAAAATGCATAACAATTATAAAAATTTGTGAAAAATTTCAAAAAAATTATATTTTGTTTATTTTCTTGTGTTTTAACTAATCCAAAAATCACTAAAAATTTCAAAAGAAAACTTCTAAAAATTAGAAAACCCCTAAAATCTTCATAAAAAACTTAAGAATTCCAAAAAATCCTAAAAATATATTTTTTATCTCTAAATTTTCTTTGTTCTATTATCTTTACTTTAAAATTAATTTAAGGAATTTTGGATTCTGTTTGATATTTTTCATCCTCATTTTAGTTTCAGCCTTCAAATTTATGTACTGTTTTTAGTATTTTTGACTTTAAAAATACCAAAAATTAGAAATAATTTGGAAAAATCAGAAAACATTGGAAAAATATAAAAAGTACAAAAATATTTTATTCCCTGGATTTTGAGTATTTTTACATATATATTCCTCTTTTCTCTCTCTTGTGCATATATACCCCATATAGTTGTATTACCTTATTATAAGAAAAAGGACATATAAAAATATAAAATATAAAAAGAAAATACAAAATCAGTAAAATAAAAATCAAAATACAAACATATAAAATAAAAAATTAAACAAAAAAAATAAAATTAAAAAGCCACAAAAATAGCTTACTTGTGGACATTTGATCACATTCGCTCTTGAGCAGTCATCTTCGATCTATCCTGCTTGTTCCCTGTGTTCGACACTCTACATACTTGCACCTATATACATCATTGTTGTAGAGTTATAATAAATTTTAACTCTGCACATTTATTTTCATTGCTTGATTTATTTGTTGTGGGTTAATTGTTGATTTACCCCGAATCTCGTGTGGTCGACTCAACGACTGAGTTCCCGCCTTGTGTGGAACTTAAGACCAACGATTTTTGGCTTAATCAAATGGCGTCATTGCTAGCGAGCAACATCGTATAGATCTGATTTATTTGTGTGATTTTGATAATTTGTCTACATTTTTGACTCATTTGCTTTTCTTCATTGTTGATATATATTGTTTGAGCTGTCTAACCCCTCCTCTTTGTCGACTGTGTGCGAGGTACTGCGGATCGAGGGAGATGCTCTACCCTAGGCGTCTGCGCACCCACGTGAAGCCAGCTTCGTCCTGCTATTCTTGCATCAAAGAAGACTTAGAGAGATTTTTTAGACTTATCTCTAGTTTTCATTTTCCTTGCATATATATTTGTGTAATTTGAAATGAGAGAGTGACTCTTAATTTGTAATAACTTGGACACTTCTACACTTCATGAGGTCCATTGCCTGAGAGATTGTTCTCTTGGGGGCCTCGCCGGTTTTCGTAGCTTTTTCTTTATTTTGTTGATTTTATTATCTATTTGTTTCACGCGGATTTAGCCCCTAGATTTAGGAGTTTTTATTTATTGTGACGTAAATAGCTAAGCCCAACACTTAATATCATGCCTGTACATATAGATCGTAATCGGACTTAGTTAAAAATCAATTGAAAAAGTTATCTGACTTGGACTAGAGACCACGTGCCGGGAGGGGTCGTATACAACACGTGCATGATCCATTGTGGTGGACACCGATTGGCTCTCAAGATCGGACTTCGATCTCTCTTCCTAGTCATAGATACTTGTGCTTCACGATTAATAGAAGTTGTTCATCTAGGGACGATTTCCTCGTGCATCATATAGGTAGTTTATTTCTTGTCTTTTAACTTATGCGCAGATCACCCTGCATGTAGAGTGCTGGAGCAAGGTACGCATTTCTATCTTTGCATGCATCATTGTTTTTGACCACGCATCATCGGCTTTTCCGACTTCCTCCCCTATTTTATTGGACTCAAAATAACCAAGGAAATCGTTAGGAGTTGATTTTATTTAGAAAAATACCTAAAAAGTGACAACCAAATAAAATTGGGACTGCTAATGCAAACTTGAATTTAAAACTCACCTCACCAAAAATTTTTGTCTTGGGGAGAGTAGCCCCCTCATTGTTTGATTTATCTGCAGTGAGAGAGTGGCCCGCACACTAGGTTAGAGCCACGCCCGAAATTTTAGTTGATTACTGGTCTTGATGAGTCGTTCTCTAGTGAGGATCTCTCTAGTAACCATTAATGCGGACTGCGATGTCCTTAGCAGATTGAGTTGATCGGATAGCCGATAAACAGTTCGCAATTCATACTGGCTGGGAAAGATCTCATTTGGGATTGAGACAGTTGGCTAGGAGAGTTGGGTTCCCAACAGCTCGCTTAATCGCTCGGATAGATTGACTGATCACCTAACTAAAATTGACAAGATAAATGACCGAACCTTCATAGTCATCAGCTCAAGAGTTGCGTAGGTGAATTGGGGGTTTGATTGTCAATCTTGTTTGCATTCCAGATCTCAGCCGCCATTCTCTCCAGATCAAGATGATGGGAAGGAGATCCCTTAGGCCACGTCTGGTGGCACCGTTATCGAGCACTCCTCCTTATTCATCTAGATCGACTTCAGGGAGTTTAGACCCACTCTCCGAGCCGAGTTCACGTCCACCCTGTTCCCCCTTGATCACCCTTCTTCTATCAGTACTGAGATGTCAGAGTTTAGTGCAACAGAGATTTCTGGACATATGACGGCACCTGAGATGGGTACCTTTGCCTTCGCAGAGACCCAAGACATGGCCAGCAGTGAGGGAAGCCCAGATGAGCAGGGAAAGCCTTCATATGTATACGATCAGACTGTCATCAACAATTCATTGCTAGCTTCCCTGGAGACGATGCAGAGACAGATCAGAGATCAGGCAGCCTTCATGGGCTACATTATGAGAGAGCTGGCGCAGATGCGAGCAGACCGAGAAGACAGATCTGAGGACGATGGAGAGATACCTGAAGACAGAGCTGAAGGAGGAGGTGGAGCAGGAGGAGACCAACAACCGGAGAGGCCACCACTGACGACCATGAGACAGTTGCACAACCCATCTGCAACCCTCATTCATCGATGGATTTAGCTTCCTCCCATTGTTTGGAACTTTGAGCTTCGCCCCCAGACAATCCTGTTGTTGCCCAAGTTTCATGGGCTAGCCACCGAGGAGCCTCATCTCCATCTGCAGGAGTTTGAGATGATTTACAGCACTATCCACGATAGACTGGTGGACAAGGACACAATAAAGATGATTGCCTTCCTGTTTTCATTAGTTGACCGAGCAGCTTATTGGCTGAAGCATCTTGGGGGGTATGTCACAACTTGGGAGGAGCTTTGAACCACATACTTGAAGAAGTATTACCCTCTCGGCCGGACCAATGCAGCGCGAGCTATGATCAGCAACTTCACAATGATCCCGAATGAACAATTCCATGAGGCTTGGGATAGCTTCAGAGAGCTCATTGACCGGTATCCACATCATGACATATCAAAGACCAACCTTGTTCAGATCTTCTTTTGTGGGCTGACACCGGAGCTGCAACGGCTTGTGAATGCCTCTTATGGTGGGTCATACTTTTTCCAAGGGTGAAGACGAGGTTTGGGTCATCTATGAAGGGTTGCAGAGAACTCAACAGTAATGGCACAAGCCCGAGTCTACACGCAGTAGAAGTCCCCCCAAGGGCAGGATCATATCAGAGGATCGCTCGCATCGATGCCAGTCCCCACACTCCGTCAGCAGCAGCAACTCAGGTCGAATCCGTCGCAGCCGACATGGGGATCATCAGTGAGAAGTTGGACCGCATCGAGATCCTCGAGAAGAAGCAAAGCCGGGGGCTGTCCTAGATGGACCAGTTGACAAAGAGCATGAGTGACCTGAAGACACAGATCTTGTGTATTCAGGAAGTATAGACGTCCACGCAACCCTTTGGTCACGTGCTGATGCCAACAACAGCAGCTCCACCCAGCCCTCTACCACACACCGCCAGGTTCACCACATCAAGGCAGAGCCAGTCCAGCATCTACAGTATTGTCCGTCGTAACCACTATCTCAGGATACTCAGATGGTGATTTATTAGCCGGATCAGCCATTGGAAGTTCTACCTCCATCACCCTTTGGGTAGGAGCCATTGATGGAAGTCAATGGGATATGGTACGACCGGTGCCCTCAGCAGGCCGAGATTCGTCGCGATCACCCTAGATTCAGTTGGACCACCGGAGGCACCTCATCCCAGCAGCAGCCTCCCGCTCAAGGCGGTCGGAACAACCAGCAACAACATCAGCCCTATCATTCCCGACAACAGTACCAGTAGGGTCCTCGACCCTCTTATCAAGGACAGCAGTGGAGGCAACGTCAACAACCTTACCAGCAGTACTCCCAGCCTCCCCCTCACTATTCACAGCAGCAACAGCCTCATTCCCAGCATGGGAACACCTTCGGTTCTCAGGCACCTGCCTTCGAGAACCCAACGCTTGATGACCTCGCCCCCTTGCTGTCTGAACGACAGGTATCCTTCCGGTGAGAAATGGCTGAGTTTCGACAGGAAATGAGGAATATTATCAAGGGCAAGGCTGTCATACCAGCTCAGATCGAACCTAATCTGAATAGTTTGAAGAGAAAATCTGAGCAGGTACAGTCTACAGAGGATACCACTCCTAGTGACTTTTTGAATGACATGTCTTATTCTATGTTTGAACTGATTTCGTAACTACTAGAAGAGGTAGGATGCCAGCCGGCGGCGCCTCGTCTGAGAGACAATTACATGAGGAACCAGGAGCGCCAGGATGGAGAGTAGCGATGCTGATGCCGCTAATGACGTTGATGATGGTGGTGCTGGTTCCTCCAAGGAGAGAGATCCAGCCGATGGTACTGAGGCCATCGTGATTCCAGATGTAGGCGGTGGTACTAAGGCCACCATTTTATTTGATGTTGATCCAGATACAGACGGTGGTGCTGATGCCACTATTTTTGATGCTGAGCCAGAGCACAGTGCTGATGCCACGAAGTCAGATGTTGTGGGTGGTATTGAGGCCACCATTTATACTCGTGATGTATTTCCCTCTGTTGTGTTATCACCTTTTGTATCTCAGGACTGTGGTAACAAGAAAAAGACCAAAAAAATGAAATAAGGAAAGGTTTCTTCATTCTTAGATTCCATATGTGTTGCATGATGATCTTGGTATGGACTCCATTCTGTCACAGGCACCAGAACCTCTTCCCATCCCTCCATCTGAGGAGGGCCCAACCATCCCCTTCCCTCAAGCACTCCGCTTGGCGAAGGGGAATAAAAAATAAAATCCCAAAAAGACACAACAGTCAGAGTTCAACCAACAGATGATTGACATATTTCAGATCCAACTGACCCTACAGGAGGCACTTGAGCACATCTCTTTCTTCCAGAAGAACTTGAGAGAGAAGACTACCATACGCAGGAAGAGGAGGAACCACAGAGGAGATATCCATGTGCTCACTCGTACCACATGCTTTGCCATTCAGAACCGATTACCAGCCAAGAGACCTGATGCAGGAGCTCCCTATGTCAGATGCAAGGTTCAGGAGCAGCGGTTCGATCGTACTCTGTTAGATAGCGGCTCTTCTATCAACCTCCTTCCGGCAACCTTACTCGACCGATTCGAGGTTGGCCCTTTTCATCGGAGCAGGACAGTCCTTCAGTTTGTTGATCGATCGATTAAGAGGCCGAAGGGATTGTTGAGAGACGTGGTCGTTACCATTCAGGACCTGAAATTCCCCATGGACTTTGCTGTATTGGACATGGAGATCCCTGAGTCAATAACCGATACCCCCATCATACTTGGACGCCCATTCTTCACCACTGCCAAGGCGGTGACCGACCATGATCGTGGGAAGGTGTACTTTTGCGTAGAGGGTGAAAGTATACAAATAGAAACGATCGACGAGACCAGAGCAAGAGATTCAGCCTGCTAAAAGCAGCTTAGTGACACAGAGTAGATGACAGAGGCTGAGCGAGATGTCCACCAGGAGTGTGACTTTGTGATGACCATGAAGCCATTTGGACAGATCCTATAGCACAAGCCCTCGCCTTGCCCACAGATTCAACATACTTACAGCTTATGGCAGTTGAGAGCTTGGAGAGCACACCCCTGGCTGAGGACACATTAAAGGCTGACAATTGTGGGATGAGTGGTGAAGCAGAGTTTCATTTGTGTTCCTCAGATTCAGATCCCTCGAATTCAGACATCGATTGGGATTACTTTGATGACTATTATTCATGTCTGATTCCTTCAGAGCCGACAGCTAGGACGGAGAGCGAGCCAGCACAGTTCACAGACATTCCAGCAGGTCTCCCTTCATCAGATTTTGTGCCATATCCTTTTTCTTCTTAACAAATAGTCGTACAAGATCTATAATTCTTTTCAAGTTGGAAAATTCTTCATCAGAAGTCAAATCCAAAAAATAAGGTACAGGTTGGTTATCTAACTTTACCACGTCAACATCTGAAAAAACATCTTTATACAATGTGGACATATGAATTAACTTCTCTTTATTGAAGGATGAAAATGAATCTGATGGATTAAGATATGCTTCACATAAAAGAAATTCAGTGTCCTTTCCGTAAAACGAGAATTTAGTTTTTGAAGTTGTAAGTAGATGACCATATATATTTTCTACATGTTAATTGTGCAAATTAGTAATATTATGAGTTCTATGCCGAAAGAATGAACATTATTTTTAGCAAAGGCTACTAAATCTAATTGAAGCTAGTGTGCAAAATAATGCACATAATATGCCGAACTATTTTCTTTTTGAATTAATGTGAAGTCCATGAAATTCTCCCCTTGTATTGCTTGCACCATCATAACCTCGCACACACAATGCTGCAAAACTCAAGCCATATGATGAAAATAAAGTTTTGAGTGAGCCTTTCAACGAGTAAGATATAATATCAGGAACACAGATTATATATAAGAATCTCTCCACAACACATATTTGCATGTTAACGTAGCGTAGAACAATAATCATTTGCACTTTAACTGGTATATATCTAGATTCATCAACTAAAATTGAAAATAAATCATTTCCAAGTTCTATAATGATATTTTTAGTTTTTACTTGTCCAATTAAGTTTTTATACTTTGATTCTGATTCATCAACGTAATGCAATTCTATTTTGATTTGTTATGAGCATTGTTTGTAACCACCAACATGTTCATCAATTTTCTCCTTCCTTTTCCAATTCGTAAAGCCTTCAGTGATAAAAGTTTCTCCTCTTGTCTGACCATCATATTCTGATCTAAATAAATAACAATAAAGATAATATACAACATCGTCTGATATATTGTACTCTAACCAAGTCTTGTACTCAACAAATCAAGCTCTGTTGAATAGTCTTAATTTATCTCCAATCATTCTTTGTGGAAAATTATGACTTTGAGATTGCCAATGACCTTTGAAGATAAGTTCTGCTATTACATTCTCGATCATTGGGACCATAAGAAGATATCATTGGTCTCAATATATCATCATCCACATGATCTGTACTATCTTCTAAACATGTACGCTTGTTATTTGATTCAACTCCCTTATCTTTACTACTTTGAGATATAAATAAATATGAACTTCCTACATGTTTGAAATATTTTTCCATTTTGTATGTAAAAAGTATTTTTTTTCATAACATGACTTATATATAAATTTACTTGCAATAAAATGAAATGCTTATATTTTCATGTAAAAACTTATAGCATTATAAGTATTGACAAGTAAGATCATATATTTTAATATGAACTTAATAAAATGCAAATTTTGTATATAACTATGATGGACATTTCATAAATTCTTATAATGTGTGAGTCAATTGGGCATGATAATTGGAAGCAAAAGATGGGTAAATTTTGAATATCTATCAATATATGCTCTATATATTTTGTTATTAAAAAATGAATGTGTCCAAAGTACCAAACAATGATTCAATATTTGTTATTCACATATTTAATCAATCCATATGTAATCAATCTAAAAATATGTTTTTATATGGGATAATTATGCACAATAATAAAGTTTGTTCCATCAAAAAATGTTGTCAACATTAGATACTTTCTAATATATTAAAAAATTAAAATAAAAAGTTTAATGTTAGTAGAAAAATTATGTATAGAGAGTACCACTTCTTCAAATTTGAATCTTAATAGATGGAAAATTGTGTTCAATAGGGAGAGAGAATGCATTTGAGAGAGAGAGAGTCGATAAGAGAGAGACATGGTTGGCAAGAGAGAGGGGGGGGGGAGAGAGCATTTGAGAGAGAGATATGGCAAGAGAGAGAGAGAGAGGGGGGGATAGAGAGAGTTGGCGAGAGAGAAAGGGAGAGCAGTTGAGAGAGAGTTGGTAAGAGAGAATTAAGGAGAGGGAGAGTCGGCAACAGAGAGAGGGTGGGGGGGAGAGCAAGTTAGAGAACGACAATTTATGGGAGAGATTGGGAGTTTTTTAATTATAAATGGAATGTATATTATGTATTATTTTCTTTCAAAAATTGGGTGAGAGGGGAGCTTTTCCCTCTTCCCTGGATAGAAATGCAACACCTAGCATATCCATCACATTGGCTCGAGGCAGTGGCAACATCCATGAACAAAGGCATGCCCAGCAAACTGGCAAGCTTTGTTAAGGATCGTCTCCGAGCAGTGGCCGACTCAGCCTGTGAAATCAATCCCAAAGGGGTATCTTCGATAGGAGACCCTGCTTGAGAAAGGTTCTAGCTTCTCATCTTCACAGCACCTTGAAATGGCCCTGGAAGAACCAAGGGTCCCCTGCCAAGATGTGTTGGTTGTCCTCTTCGCATGTGAGTCGAGATAGAAGAATACATTTGGCCAAGAGAAGAGCTTAAAGTCCTAAAAAATTGTTACAATGAAAATTGTGCAGTAAAATATAGTTGTCAAATCAGATAAGATAGTTCTGCCAACTCATTTACGTGGAATCGGATCCTACCTACTGATGCATATCTATGTATAAAAATGAAAAATGAAGGAGGCTATTTACTCTATAAAGAATAGAATGTATTCTGCTTCAATGGTTAATAACAAATACAAAACATTCATTTCACGACGCACCATTTAGAGAAGCAATATGTCTCCTAGATTAAGTTGTGGATCCGAAGACTAGATGCATGTTTACAAGAATAACATACAATTGAAAGAGGTCCCAAATCTGATTAATTACTAGTACCTTGTCATTATACTTGTTAATGGTGAATCAAAATCCATATAGGTCACGTATTCAATAGGATTCGTCCTTTTTCATGCATATAATGTGAAGACACATAGCATAGCATATAAGTTGTGTATTCGTGTCATACATTAATACAAAAAAAGTCTATTTTATCACATAACTTTCTCCTAACTTTCTTTCCTCAATCCCTCGTTTGTTACGTTGGAATAGAGTGAAGAATGTAATTATTGTTCTTTTGCATTCTCCATTCATATATTTGTTAGATCTTGATAATTAAGTAGGAATGGAGATTGCAATCGAAACTCAATTAAGCCATATTTGTTAGGAGGAATTGAGAAAACACAGAATAATCATTCCTTCAATTATTTCCATTTCTGTGTTTGGCACAAGAAATCAGGAGTAAAGATTAAAAAGGAAACCCGATTTCTTTAATATATGAATCAGCATTCCTAGGCATCTTCCTAGGATTTGTGATTCCTTTCCTTCAACATTTACTTTGATGTTCATGTTATGCAATGTACACTTTTCAAGACCTTTGTTTATTCTTTCTATCCTAGCTCCAAATATATGCACCTCATGATGCAAATAGAAGAATATGTGCACGACAGATGTAGACATTAGTATATACATACCCATTTTCAAATATGAATGTAGCGACATATACGAATACAAATATTTGTGGATATCATGAAGGATATTGTGAATCCTCAAGCGCATCACGGAAGCGTGTTGATCGTATCGAATACGATCGGAGCAACTAGTCGTACTAGATGCTAGATGCAGCGGAAATTAAAATTTTTTAACATAACGATGAAACCACATGATCACGAGAACACTTCTCGGATCGTTTCATCAAACCACAAAGTACAAGGGTTACCTCTTGAAGCGTGGTTGTGATCGCAAGATCCCAAAGTAGAGATCCTCCTATCTTAAGTCCGACCCGCGGAGAATGCGCTTGCGGGCACGATGATGAGTCGCGTCCTTCCCGCAATCCTTGATGAAGATCCAAGCGTCGAAGGCGAAGCAATATCCTCTCTTCTTCAATAATCAAAGTGGACGGCCACTTGGAGATTGAGAGAGAGAGACCACACACGAGAATTAGAGAGAGAGAGAAGTTGTCTTTCACAACTCTAGATGATGTACCATGGAGAGGCTACCCTAGCCCTCCTTATATACTAGTTTAGGATCCAATGGATCTCAATCCATGGGACTCATGGATCCAAGGGATATGCTTGGTCCATGATAAATCAATGGCTAGGATTTGTTGTTCAATAACAACAATTTAAAGTTAATTAATCAAGAGATAATATAACAAATGAAGTGGAGTTAACCAACCCCTAAAAAGGGGGGGCGTCACCCATGAACTCTTCATGGGTGACGCCACCCATGAGGGTAGTTGTTTTCTCCATTTTATTTATTATATTATTCCTCAATTAATTACAATAAATATCCACCAAAATAATTCCAAAATTAATTTGTGAATATTTCAATCTTGCCATTGAAAATTATGTGAATCATATTCACAACCCAAACTAGTTAGTAAATTGCATTTCCAATTAATTAACAAATGTGAATCCAATTCACATTATTAATTAACAAATGCTATTTACATAAATTCTCTCTCTTATATATATGTATATTATAAATCATATTTATAACATACATATATCATGGATAGTGCTATCCACATTCTCTTAATCCTTGATAATTAAATCTCATTTAATTATCTTAGATAATCATTTTCTCAATATGAATCATATTCATATTTAAGCTTGATAATTAAATCACATTTAATCATCAAGTCCTTGCTTGGATATTTCATCAAAAGAATTATTCTTGAACCCTTTCAAGAATAATGTGCTTTCTCCGCAGATACTTGGAGATAAGGACAGGGCGATTGTATTATTCCACGTATAGTGACTTGGATGTTGAGATCTCATCTCAAATCCAGATCTTACGGACCTCTCACAGATGCTTGATTAAATCAAGGCCGCAAATCCAATCTTCTCATTGAATCTGAATCCCATTCAGATCAATGTCCAACACTTGGACTAAGATCGGATTGCTTCTCTACTGAAAGGAGTCACTAAAATCCAGACCTGTTTCATCACTCCCTCGGAATGGAAGCGTCATGGATATACAATCGTTTATGATCACATCACCCTTCAGGTATTCCCAATACCTGTACATCCTGCATACTGGAAGACCCATGATCAACCCGAAGATCAAGATCATTTTATACTGTCTTCTTCAGGGTTTAATCATTAAGTTTCTCAATCTTGGTCATTTGGGATTTGGTATCGATCATATGCTTTCCCAAAGCATATATCATACCTTCAAATTCATGTCATGCTTCCAAAGCATGACGACCATGCATGGAATTTGATCGGTCCCAATACCTCATGAGTGAGCTCATGTCTTCCGGTTCACAAGTGAACCTGTATGATCCCTTTGAGAGATCATATTGCTCATATACCCTTATATGCACACCAGCTCGCCGGTGTATAGACCTTGGTTAGGTCATCAACCTATTGGTCTGCCAAATGTACATACTTAGATATATAGCAATATATCTGTCTCCGGTCAGAGGATGCGTGCCTATGCTGTGACAGCATTCAACATAGGACTTAAGTTATCTCGATCTCGTTAGGTCAACCCATTGACCTAACTAATCTGACACCTCCGAATCACTATTCCCATGCAGAGGACCTGCATCAAGAGGTCGGTCAGATATCAGCCTATGTGAGAAAGGATTGCCATCTCCTACTCAGGCTGGAGATCTCCACTTGACAATCATTTGACGGTGTTTGATGAGTCCTCCATCTAACTCCTTAGATATTCATCCAAACACCAACCTCTATGATTCATTTAATGAAACAACAGCTATATGATCATCAAGCTGGCCATGGTACATAACCCTAATTGTACAGAGGGACCTTATAGTGCATTCATTCATATAATTTCAGAAAGGGAGTGAAACATCAATAACTTTTATTGATAAACATAAATATTACAATAACATTTATTGTAAGAATGGTTCGCCCAGGGCTCACAAGTCTAACAATCTCCCACTAGCCCTCAGAACCATTCAGGTACAATCCGTAAACCCATACTCATTACATGCTGGTCAAAAACCTTCTGTGTCAGAGGTTTGGTAAGAGGATCAGCAATGTTGTCGGCAGAGGCCACCTTGGTGATGATGATATCACCACGCTTTTGAATCTCCCGAATGATGTGGTATTTCCTTTCCACGTGTTTGCTCTTCTGATGGCACCTGGGTTCCTTTGCTTGGGCAATGGCTCCAGTGTTATCGCAGAGTAACGGGACGGGAGTATCAGAGGAAACTACGCCAAGTTCCAAGATGAACTTGCGCAACCACACCGCCTCCTTTGCAGCATCCGATGCGGCAATGTATTCGGCTTCTGTTGTTGAATCCGCCGTAGTGTATGCTTCTTGCTTCTCCAGCTCACAGCACCACCGTTCAACAGGAATACAAACCCTGATGTCGACTTTCGATCATCAATATCTGACTGGAAGTCTGAATCTGTATATCCCAAGACTTGGAGATCACCATCCCCATAGACCAAGATGTAATCTTGCGTCCGTCTTAGATATTTGAATATGTTCTTTACTGCATTCCAGTGTTTTTCTCCATAGCAGGATTGGTAACGACTTACCACTCCCACTGCATGGCATATGTCTGGCCTAGTACACATCATGGCATACATCAAGCTTCCTACGGCTGATGCATAAGGGCATCCAGCCATGGCCTTCTTTTCCTCAACACTTTGAGGAGCCATCCCTTTGGACAGATGAATACCATGTCCTAAGAGGAGGAATCCTTTCTTCGAACTATCCATACGGAATCGTTCAAGAATCTTCTTGATGTATCCATGTTGCGATAATCCCAATATTCTCTTTTCTCGGTTTCTGAACAACTTCAGGCCTAAGATGTAAGAGGCTTCTCCAAGATCTTTCATCTCGAAGGTGTGGGATAGCCAAATCTTCACACTGGTCATCATTCCTGTATCATTCCCAATGATAAGGATATCATCTACATAAAGCACGATGAACACAATGGCGCTCCCACTAAGCTTCTTGTACACACAAGGTTCATCAGGGTTTTGCACAAAATCATAACTCTTTATGGTTTCGTCAAATCTGATGTTCCAGCTACGAGAAGCTTGTTTGAGCCCATAGATGGATTTCTTCAGCTTGCATACTTTACCGTCCTCAGCTATGAAGCCCTGGGGCTACTCCATATAGATATCCTCCTCGAGGTATCCATTGAGGAAAGCCGTCTTGACGTCCATCTGCCAGATGTCGTAGTCAAGATATGCAGCTATAGCTAGCAGTGTCCTGATGGACTTAAGCATGGCCACAGGAGAGAATGTCTCATCGTAGTCGATGCCTTCTCTCTGTGTGTAGCCCTTGGCTACGAGCCGTGCCTTGAAAGTCTCTACTTTCCCATCAGGTCCCCTCTTTCTCTTGAAGATCCATTTACACCCAATGGGTTTTACCCCTCTAGGTGGATCCTCTAGGGTCCATACACCATTCTTATGCATGGAGTCAATCTCTGACTTCATTGCTAGCATCCATCTATCCATGTCATGATCCGCAAGTGCTTCATCATATGAAGAAGGATCACTGTCAGTCTCACCTGACACATGGAATCCATACCTTTCAGGTGGTGCAACCACCCTCGAACTCCTTCGAAGAGGTATGGGTGTTTCATCTTCATTTATTTCTTCAGTTTCTGGTTCAGGAATCTCAGAATCCTCAGGGGATTCAATGAGCTCCTCTACTTCATTCTTGTCTTGACCTTTAAGGAAATCATCCTCCAGAAATTTCACATCCCTAGAGACAAAAACCTTTTGGGTCTCAGGGTCATAAAGCTGCTGGTATCCAATACCATCTTTAACATACCCAATGAAGTAGCACTCACGAGTGCGAGATTCTAGCTTACTTGCGTCCACGTTCTTCGCATGCACCAAGCATCCCCAAACCCTCAAGTGATTGACACTAGGTTTGGTTCCATACCAGAGCTCGTGAGGAGTCTTTGGTATAGACTTGCTAGGAATCTTGTTTAGGATATATATTGCAGGCTCTACTGCATATCCCCAGAAACTAAGAGGTAAATGTGCTTTACTCATCATTGAACGGACCATGTCCATGATGGTCCTGTTGCGTCTTTCAGCAACACCATTAAGTTGGGGAGTTCCAGGAGGAGTGAGATTGGAGACAATTCCATTCTCTTTAAGGTATTCCTTGAATTCATCTGAGAGGTACTCACCACCTCGGTCAGATCGAATCCGTTTAATCTTCCTGTCGGCTTGGTTCTCAACCAATGCCTTAAACTCTTTGAACTTTTCAAAGGTTTCAGATTTATGACGAAGCAGGAAGATAAACCCATATCGCGAATGGTCATCGATAAACGTTAAATAATATCGATATCCATTTCTAGTCGCGGTATTGAAGGGACCACATACATCAGTATGTATTAGGTCGAGAATACCCTCGCATCTCGTAACCTTGTTACGGAAAGGCATCCTGGTCATTTTACCTCGAATACAATGTTCACAGGTAGGTAAAGTTTGAACCTGTAGAAAATCTAAAGGTCCATCCTTTATCAATCTATTGATCCTATCAACAGATAAATGACCAAGCCTTTGATGCCAAATCATATTTGAATGATTTCCATTCTCCCTGGATCTCTTGGGGTTTTTATTATTAGTGGTAGTGACATTTATGACACATTCATCAATGCACAATTCATAGAGTCCACTAGAAGTCAGAACACCTTCCGCAACAAATTTATCATATTTATTAATGACTAATTTATTACAGAACAGGAAAGAGTACCCATGTCTAACAAGCTTAGACACAGATATCAAGTTCCTCCTGACCTCAGGTACATAAAGACACTCTTTAAGTACTAGGACTCGACCACTAGATAACGACAGTCTGCAAGTCCCGATGGCGACTGCTGCAACACTTGCATCAGATCCCATCTGGATAACTATCTCCCCATGCTTCAGATTCCTAGTTTCCTGAAACAAATGCAATGAATTGCATACATGAACAGAAGCACCAGAATCTATAATCCAACTTCCTTCTCGTCCAACGAGAAAGCTGGTTTCAATGATGAAAGTAGATTTCATACCTGCTGGGGCTTTACCTTTGTCGGTAGACTTCAGGTAATCCGGGCAGTTATGCCGCCAATGCCCCGGCTTCTTGCAGTGGTGACAGACATCGGTCTTTTTCGATGTCATCAGTGTGGAAGCACTAGAAGATGAACCAACTCCTTGATTCTTCTTCTTTCTCTTCGAGGCTGGGCCCTTCTGAGAACCTTGCTTCCGCCCGCGCTTTCCTCTTGCCTGTGCAACCATTGCACTAGCAGAGGGGCCGTCCTTCTTCAAGACGTCTTCTGCAGACTTCAAAGCAGCCAACAGCCCAACGTTTGTGAAATCACCTTTGTTCATGTGGTAAGACACAACAAAGTTGTTGAAAGACTTAGGGAGCGACAGGAGAATGAAATCAGCTTGCATTTCAGAGTCCAAGTACGCTCCCAGGGTTTCCAGCTCAGAGAGGTACCCAAACATTTTGAGTACATGTTCTCTGACAGAGGTCCCTTCCTGCATCTTGCAGCGAATAAGCTCTTTCATCACATTATAACGCTGTGTGCGGTTTATGTCACCGAACATTTCTTTCAGACTCAGCATAATTTCCTGGCAATGGTTCATTTCCACATGTTGCTTCTGAAGCACATTGGACAATGACCCAAGGATGTAACATCTTGCCAGATTATTATCTTCATCATATTTTTCATTATATGATTTATCTTCATCAGTCACAGGGTCTGCTATCTTGTCCTTGCTAAGCACGTAGGAGATGCGCTCTGCACAGAGAACAAGATCCAAATTTCGGATCCAATCCGAATAATTTGGTCCGGTCAACTGGTTGACCTCTAGAAGCCTGCTAAGTGGGTTCATGGACTTCATTTTCTGAAATTAAGAATGCACTATATTAAAATACATAGATTAAATATATATTCATTTTAAGAATAATTTGATTAAGGCATTTTAAATCAAATTTGTCTTGCCATGTCGACTTTGAAAGATTATTCCCTTATTTTTCTTTCAAAGTAAGAGATATACTTACCGCTATATCTCAAGCAAGATCTGGGATCTCCTCTCTATCCTTATCACATTCCAATAATATGAGAACCTGTGACTCGAATAAGAGAAGCGGGAACACATTCCACCTTGCAAGTCCAACTTGCATTTCCCAATTCGGTCTTTAACACCCGGGCCCACCACCCTTAAGATGATGTTGACCCGTTGTTAATTGAACCAACCGTCAACAGGCTTAATACTCGCTATACGCAATCCAATATCGCCCCAATAATATGAGGACCCGATATTGGGGTCACTACGTATACGGTCTTACTCTTTCGAGAAGCAAAGAACCCGATCCAATTAAATCATGCACAGGATCTGTCACTTCGGACAGGCGTCTCCCATACACAACAACTGGCGACGAAATCCTTTGCCTTGACGGGAGACCATGGATGTCACTTATGTGATCCTCCACCTCATATTCAAATTTTATAATTAATTATTGTGAATCACATTCACACAATTAATTCTTCCAAGGGAAATACACATCTATTCAAAAGTGTGTTTATTAGGTATGATTAATCTAATCATATTAAATTAATCATTTAGCCCAATCATCAACAAACACGTCTTTTACTTGAATAGTAGGTATAATCTCAAAATACGTATTATTCGAATTTTAATAATTAAAAAAATACATATTGTCTGTCTCCGGTATTATACAATCCCTACCCGCTGTCATGGCCAGTACCGACGAGAGTGGGACGGACCACATACGTTGCAACCCGCGACCCCAATGCTCTCCGACTAGGCACCACATCCGCCTCGGGAAAGGATAATACCAGATAGACCATCATGTATTTTGAGATGTTCATCGGTTTTTCAACCGAAAGTTATACCATATAGTACAAATCAAAACATTTTTGATTATAAGGAGATTTGCTAGACAAATCCCCAATCCTATTCAAGCAAAAGAAGGGTTTTTCATGTAAAAGTTGTCCTACAACTATTGTAGGATAAACTATGGTTTTCATGAAAGCAATGTTTGTTGATGAAACAATGATCAAGATCTAATATCTTATCATTGTAGTTTAGGCAAGTGTCATTCAATGAAATAATTATTTCTTTAAATATTTCACAAATATTTATCACTAATTATTCCAGAAAATTAACAATTAATTTTCATCATGATTATTGAATGACATATCACAAGGTTCAAGATCAAAAATGTTAATTTCCAGCAGTGACCCCCAATCACTAAAATTAACTTATCTTGATCAATTTAAATCCAAAAAATTCAAACTCAGTCTCCAAAGATTGCCTATTTGATTTATTAAAGAACCCAAGTGATAATTCACGCATTTCAAGGCGGATTAAAACCGTAATCATCTCATTAATTACGTTCAAATCCGCAGTTCCTGCAACAGTGAATATAGTCATATTCAAAAAGCCATATCTTGAGCAAATAAAGTCCAAATTTAGTAAACTCAAGTCCTATGGTTTCTTTGTTTAATGGGGAACAAAATCCAATTGAAAATTTCGTGTTTAAACATTTTAAACAGTACGGAAAAAATCAATTAGACAGAGGTGCGAAAATTGAAATGCAGTAAAAATTTCGCAACCCTTTCAAAGAACCAAATCGTCTAAGGTGTATGGATCATATCCAAAACCTTATTCGACCTATGGCTCTGATACCACTTGAAGGATATTGTGAATCCTCAAGCGCATCACGGAAGCGTGTTGATCGTATCGAATACGATCGGAGCAACTAGTCGTACTAGATGCTAGATGCAGCGGAAATTAAATTTTTTTAACATAACGATGAAACCACATGATCACGAGAACACTTCTCGGATCGTTTCATCAAACCACAAAGTACAAGGGTTACCTCTTGAAGCGTGGTTGTGATCGCGAGATCCCAAAGTAGAGATCCTCCTATCTTAAGTCCGACCCACGGAGAATGTGCTTGCGGGCACGATGATGAGTCGCGTCCTTCCCGCAATCCTTGATGAAGATCCAAGCGTCGAAGGCAAAGCAAGATCCTCTCTTCTTCAATAATCAAAGTGGACGGCCACTTGGAGATTGAGAGAGAGAGACCACACACGAGAATTAGAGAGAGAGAGAGAGAGAAGTTGTCTTTCACAACTCTAGATGATGTACCATGGAGAGGCTACCCTAGCCCTCCTTATATACTAGTTTAGGATCCAATGGATCTCAATCCATGGGACTCATGGATCCAAGGGATATGCTTGGTCCATGATAAATCAATGGCTAGGATTTGTTGTTCAATAACAACAATTTAAAGTTAATTAATCAAGAGATAATATAACAAATGAAGTGGAGTTAACCAACCCCTAAAAAGGGGGGGCGTCACCCATGAACTCTTCATGGGTGACGCCACCCATGAGGGTGGTTGTTTTCTCCATTTTATTTATTATATTATTCCTCAATTAATTACAATAAATATCCACTAAAATAATTCCAAAATTAATTTGTGAATATTTCAATCTTGCCATTGAAAATTATGTGAATCATATTCACAACCCAAACTAGTTAGTAAATTGCATTTCCAATTAATTAACAAATGTGAATCCAATTCACATTATTAATTAACAAATGCTATTTACATAAATTCTCTCTCTTATATATATGTATATTATAAATCATATTTATAACATACATATATCATGGATAGTGCTATCCACATTCTCTTAATCCTTGATAATTAAATCTCATTTAATTATCTTAGATAATCATTTTCTCAATATGAATCATATTCATATTTAAGCTTGATAATTAAATCACATTTAATCATCAAGTCCTTGCTTGGATATTTCATCAAAAGAATTATTCTTGAACCCTTTCAAGAATAATGTGCTTTCTCCGCAGATACTTGGAGATAAGGACAGGGCGATTGTATTATTCCACGTATAGTGACTTGGATGTTGAGATCTCATCTCAAATCCAGATCTTACGGACCTCTCACAGATGCTTGATTAAATCAAGGCCGCAAATCCAATCTTCTCATTGAATCTGAATCCCATTCAGATCAATGTCCAACACTTGGACTAAGATCGGATTGCTTCTCTACTGAAAGGAGTCACTAAAATCCAGACCTGTTTCATCACTCCCTCGGAATGGAAGCGTCATGGATATACAATCGTTTATGATCACATCACCCTTCAGGTATTCCCAATACCTGTACATCCTGCATACTGGAAGACCCATGATCAACCCGAAGATCAAGATCATTTTATACTGTCTTCTTCAGGGTTTAATCATTAAGTTTCTCAATCTTGGTCATTTGGGATTTGGTATCGATCATATGCTTTCCCAAAGCATATATCATACCTTCAAATTCATGTCATGCTTCCAAAGCATGATGACCATGCATGGAATTTGATCGGTCCCAATACCTCATGAGTGAGCTCATGTCTTCCGGTTCACAAGTGAACCTGTATGATCCCTTTGAGAGATCATATTGCTCATATACCCTTATATGCACACCAGCTCGCCGGTGTATAGACCTTGGTTAGGTCATCAACCTATTGGTCTGCCAAATGTACATACTTAGATATATAGCAATATATCTGTCTCCGGTCAGAGGATGCGTGCCTATGCTGTGACAGCATTCAACATAGGACTTAAGTTATCTCGATCTCGTTAGGTCAACCCATTGACCTAACTAATCTGACACCTCCGAATCACTATTCCCATGCAGAGGACCTGCATCAAGAGGTCGGTCAGATATCAGCCTATGTGAGAAAGGATTGCCATCTCCTACTCAGGCTGGAGATCTCCACTTGACAATCATTTGACGGTGTTTGATGAGTCCTCCATCTAACTCCTTAGATATTCATCCAAACACCAGCCTCTATGATTCATTTAATGAAACAACAACTATATGATCATCAAGCTGGCCATGGTACATAACCCTAATTGTACAGAGGGCCCTTATAGTGCATTCATTCATATAATTTCAGAAAGGGAGTGAAACATCAATAACTTTTATTGATAAACATAAATATTACAATAACATTTATTGTAAGAATGGTTCGCCCAGGGCTCACAAGTCTAACATATCAAAGTAATATTTATATTTGTATCCATTTAAAAATGAGTGTGGATACAAATATCAATAATCGATATTGTTATAGCTTGTAGAAGGATGAATCCATATATGTTGCATATAAAAGTTATTATATCAGATATTCAAATGATGCAATAGAGGAAGTTTTACTTAATGTTCTATTGGGTTTCAGAGCTCGAGAAGGAGCTTCAGACCTTGTTGTTATTCTCCGAGGCCTTCTAGTTCGTCCAGGTCATTACATCGATGCCTTGTCACATTGTGGAAGCTTGTCTGAGGTCCTCTAGGTTTTTGGGTGGCAGATTCAAGATGGGGTGTCACAAAAACTTTGGAAGATGATTTAAGGGATGAACATGTGTTTTAGTAAGGTTGGGAGTCACACTAGAGTATAGGTATAATGGGATGTTGATTGGTAGTTGGAGGAGCTCCTAAGGTGAAACATATGGCTGAGAAATCAAGGAGGAAATGGTGGTCGTCGCCTCAAGCATAGGTGCCTGATGATAACTAGGTTTATATTTTTTGACCTCTCAACGGAACATAGATGATTTAATTTTTGTGGATCACCTAGTCATAAGATGTCTAACTAAATGAAATATGACATGAACTTAGTAGATAAAGAGTTTAAACTAGTGATCATGAGTGACTGTCTTCCAAAGTACTTTAATAAAAGATGTTTTTTTTATGAGAATCGTCGAAGACAAATCTATGTTTCTCAAACACTTTATTGGAAAAAAGAATTGTAGTCACGAACCGAAATTGTTGTGTACTTAATTGGATTAATCCCAACTTCATAGCTCAGGCAAGGAGGCAAGTGAGTAGGTGACAATGAGGCAAGTAAGGAGATTGGCAACACAAAAAATCAATCACATATGTTAAGTATCAAGGTTATCCCTCAACGAAATCAAATTCATTTTCATACTTTTGGATCACATTTGTGACTACAATATCATTACGACTTTGTATATGTTGTTGTGTATAGCTGTGATAATAATGTGGTGATTTACTGGACTAAGACATCCCCTATGGTAGATGTTGTTGGATCATTATCCATTGGCATGTAATTTCCATTGTAACATATTAGAACCCCCTTCATTTTAAACTCTAATACCAATAACTCACTAACCACTCTAGATGGAAAAACATGGAAGGAATAGCAATACATTGAGAATAGTGTAGGTGCATAGCATATTGCACTAACTTCTCCAAAACCAACATGTGGGCATGCTAATGTACTAAGTTCCTTGCGGGGCTCAAATATTTTTTAGTGATTTTTAATTATTTTTTTGAAAAATAAATAACATATTTACATTATATTATTATTATATATAGGTATATACATATATGTATTTTTTATTTTTATTTTTTAATTGTTTATTTTTGTACATTTATTCCCATTTATATTTTATTTATTTACAACATAAAATTTGAAATAATAAGGTATTTTTATTTTATTTTTATGATGTATTTACATGGGTTAAATGAATAGGTTTATATACATATGTACATGGTATATACACAAGGTGGGAAATGATTTTTATTTTTGTTTTTATTTTTCCCGTTTTTATTTTAGTTTTATTTACAACTATGTACAAAATATGAGAAACACTTATTTATTTTTATTTTGAGGAAAATGAGTTTATTTATATACATAGAATTATATACACATATGATTGACCTTATCTCCCTCTACTTGGGTTCTTTTGTGGTCAGGCCCATGTTGAGCCCTCCCTTGGAATTAGGTCACTCAATATTTATTCTAAATATTTCCCTCTTTTTCTTGTGTTTCTTTATTCCTTTATTTTGGCACAAAAACATGCTAATTATGCATATTTACATGATGCATGCGTTTTGGCAATTTATGATATTTACATGATGTTTTGCTCGAGTTTCTAGCTAAAATAAAGGAATAAAGAGTGATGAATTGGGATTCATCACCTCCCTATACTTTACTTTTGCTAGTCCCTTAGCAAACACTTATTTGAAAAAGAAGTGCAAGAGAGAAAGAAAATGAAAAAGAGGTGAAATCAAGGTTGATTATTAAACTTTCCTTCATTAAATTGAAATATGGAGCTCGATCAGACCTTTGGATTATTAATTTGTCGGAACCTTATTTGGACTTAAGCTTAAAACTTAACAGCCTCTAAGTTCCACCAATCTATGGTCAAGACTCCTCAATAAACCAGATCAGAACAAGTCTACATACACAAACTCTAATTACCATGAATCTTTCCTTGTACGGTGTAAGTGATATGTAGCTCCCCACCTCAGAAGTAACAAAGAAACAACCTCCCCCAACCCGGTAACTCTAATGCCTCGGTCTAGCAACTCTTTCCTCGAGAAGCGGGGTATTCACTTCTAAGTTCAAGTGCAACCGGGTCAAGAAGAGGAGGAAGGAGAGAATGGACCATGGCCAGTGTAGCCATGTATCCTTGGGAGCTCTAACCAGTGTAGCTGAGTCTCCCGCTGCAAGCTTCATGAGATGGTCATGTATAACATAAACTTTTGCTTTATTTGACTATATACACTCCGGTGAGATTATTAAATTTTCAATCCGACCTACCACTTTTTTGGAGTTCTTTTCTTTTTGCATATTTTTTTTCATGTGCATCTGTACAACATATCTACATGGTGCAACATATATACAAGGAGTTTTTCCTCTTGAGCCAGTAGACTATCCCTCTTTTGAAGCTTTATTGCAACCCACAGCTTCTGTCTTTAGACTTCATAACCACCAGACCAAGTTGAGACACACTTCCTTCACTATAAGAAGAAGAGAGGTTCTGCCTAGAAGTACTACCCTCATATGCTACCCCAATCCAAAGGAAACTGCCTCCTCACCACCTCATCCATGGAGAGCTATGTGTAAAGTGCTGGTGCAAGTAAAGCCATTGTCTCTGAGAGTCATGCGTGTGTTGTTAAGTGCTCTACTTAAGCTCATCAAGATGACATATGCTCATAGCCTAGTGGACTCAAAGAATTAAGTCCCAATGGACCTGAAAAGTCTCAATCCTAAGCCCTATAAGATTCCTCTTATTATTAGGTGGATTAAGGTCTTAACCAAGCTCCATTTGTCAATTTAATTCCAGACCAGTTTAAATGTCAACTATGATTTGGAAAAACTATGCAAGTATTTACAAAGATGCTATTTTACAAATATTTACACCTGTGCAAATTTTTTTGAAACATGTTTGAAAACATGGATGTATGCATGAATGCGGAGTTTTGCAAAATATTTACAAAAATTTACACAAGGGTTTTTTCAAACTTTTTGTTTTTCAAACATTTTACAAAAATTTTGTATTATATACATAATTTTGATATAAAAATATTTACAAGCTATTTACACAAAAAGATTTTACAATCATTTGTACAAAATTAATTTTATAAATAAGTATGTATGTGCAAGATGATTTTTATGTACAAGGGAGATTTTTAAATTTTTATGGATTTTTAGCTATTTTTATTTATTGACACACTCACACAAAGTACGAGTTATGGCTAAAGTATATATGAAATATATACACACGCCCCTATACTTAGCTCGAACGATACCCTCAGAGTGATCAAGAGCGTCGAAGAAGACATAACTCGTGCTTAGTATAGGGAAGTGAAAAGGAATGGTATGTACAACGACGAATCAAAGAATAGAATCAAGAGACCTCGGTGTTTCCCCCTATACTTAGGATCAAGTAATCCTAAGTATAGTAATCTGTACATGAAGGGAAATCCGAGTGGAAGGATGTACAGGGTCTACCCCCACTATACTTAGGGTGAAATATCCCTAAGTATAGGCAGCAAAACAGGGGTAGAAAGAATCAATAGAATACTCGGAAATCCTACTTCCCCTCTATACTTAGGATAAAGTACACCCTAAGTATAACATAATCATAAGATGAGAAAAGGGATGTGGGACTAAAGAATAGAGTGATATGGAAAACTAGATCTATACAAGTCGGAAGAACAATGATAATCAGGCGTGTGATGCAATAGATGTGAGTCAAGAGACCACATCTCACGCAAAGTGAATAGGGGCAACATCAAGGACACGCGGCTCATGATCTAGATATGGCTTGAGCCGCTGGCCGTTCACTCAAAAGGTAGCATCAGAAGACAACTCAAATATATCAATACTCCCATTGTCATGTACCTTTCTCACCAAATACGGTCCCTTCCATTTTCTCTGTATCTTCCCTGGAAATAGACGAAGCCTAGCATCAAACAACCATACTCTCTGTCCTGGCCCAAACTGCTTGTGGCTGATATGAGAATCATGCCACTCCTTCACTCTCTCTTTGTAATGTAGGCTGTTTGAAAAGGCGGTATCATGAAGCTCCTCCAAGGCTGCTAACTCTGCCATCCTCTGATCTCCTACACTCTCTGGATCCAAAAGTATATCAGTGACTGCCCAAAGTGACCTATGTCTCAGCTCAACAGGTAAATGGCACGGCTTGCCATAAACGAGGCGAAAGGGAGATGTACCCAAAGGAGTCTTGAAAGACGTCCTATATGCCCACAAGACCGAGTCCAAAAGCTGTGACCAATCCTTTCGGTCAGGACGGACAACTTTCTGCAATATAGTCTTGATCTCCCTGTTCGACACTTCAGCAAGACCATTCGTCTGAGGATGGTATGGAGTGGCAACTCGATGGTCTATGCTGAAGTCTCTAGCAAGGGCCTTTACCTTGTCGTTGACGAAATGAGACCCCCCGTCAGATATCAACACTCGAGGAATCTCGAACCGTGAAATGATATTCTTCCTCAAAAATCTGCAAACAGTCCTAGCATCTACGGTTCGGGCGGGGATGACCTCAACCCAACGACTCACATAATCCACGGCCAACAGAATGTACTCAAATCCCTGACTCTTTGGGAATGGACCCATGAAATCGATGCCCCATGCGTCAAAAACCTCACAGAAGTGTATGGGCTGCATCGGCATCATATCACGCTGTCCACAAGTGCCCATCCTCTGACAGTCAGTACACCTCTTCACGAACTCATTAGAGTCCTTGAAGAGAGTAGGCCATCATAGGCCGGATTGGAGCACTTTATGTGTCGTTCTCCTCCCAGAGTGATGTCCTCCTGCCTCAAGCTTGTGGCAGTAAGTCAGGACGCTGTGATGCTCCTCCTGAGGAATGCACCGACGCCAGATACTATCCCCTCCCTCGTGGTAAAGGACGGGATCCTACCAATGGTAAAACATGGCCTTCGTGAGGAAGGTCTCAAGTTTCTGCCTGGTCCATTTTTGTGGAACTTTCTTGACAAGTGAGGTGATAGCAAAGATCGCCTCATCTGGGAAGGTCTCACAAATAGGCTCAATCTGCTCAGAATCCTCAAGATACTCCAATCGGGAGAGATGATCCGCCACCACATTCTTGATTCCAGGCTTGTCCTTAATCTCTATATCAAACTCCTGGAGTAGAAGGATCTATCTGGTAAATCTAGCTTTGGCATCCTTCTTTGCCATGAGGTACCAGATGGCGGTATGATCAGTGTAAATGGTCACTCTAGATCCAATAATGTAAGATCTGAACTTATCTAGGGCGAAAACTACGGCTAGCATCTCCTTCTCTGTGGCAGTATAGTTCCGCTGCACGGCATCCAATGTACGACTAGCGTAGTGAATGGAAAATGGGACTCCATCCCTCCTCTGTCCCAGCACGGCCCCCACGGCAAAATCGGAGGCGTCCGTCATGATCTCGAATGTGAGAGACCAATCAGGTGGCTGGAGAACAGGAGCCTCTATAACACAGCTCCTGAGAGTCTCAAATGACGATAGACACTTATCATCTACAAGGAACTCGGTGTCTTTCGTCAACAGATCAGCCAATGATCGGGCAATCCTGCTGAAATCATGAATGAAGCGTTGGTAGAGACCGACGTGCCCCAGAAAAGACCGTAACTACCGCAAGTTGGACGGTGGATCGAGTTTTCTAATGACATCCACCTTGGCCGGATCAACCTCCATGCCCCTGTTGGAGATGATATGACCAAGCACCGTCCCTTGAGTAACCATGAAGTGACTCTTCTCCCAAGACAACACAAGGTGAACCTCTATGCATCGCTGAAGGACTCGGTCTAGGCAGTCAAGACACGAATCGAATCCGTCGCCGTAGACCGAGAAATCATCCATGAAGACCTCCAAGCACTCCCCCACCATGTCCGAAAAGATGGACAGCAAGCATCTCTGGAAAGTCACCGGAGCGTTGCACAATCCAAATGGCATGTGTCTGAAAGCATATGTCCCGAAGGGACAGGTGAAGGTAGTCTTGTCTTGGTCCTCGGGCGCGATGGCCACCTAATTATAACCGGAGTACCCATCCAAGAAACAATAATGGCTCTTCCCTGCCAGCCTCTCAATAATCTGATCAATAAAGGGCAGGGGAAATGATCCTTCTTGGTGGCCTGGTTCAATCGTCTGTAATCCACACAGACCCGCCAAGAAGTGGGTACCCGGGTAGCCATCTCCTCTCCAGACTACGTGACAACTGTAGTGATGCCCATCTTCTTGGGCACCACATGCAACGGACTGACCCACTTGGAGTCGGAGGTGGGGTAGATAAAATCGACGCTCCACCATTTCGAGATCTCCTTCATGACAACCTCTCTAAGATTCGGATTCAGTCGCCGCTGGAACTCATGCGACGGCTTTGCCTCATCCTCGAGATAGATATGGTGGGAGCACAGAGCCGGACTGATCCCCTGGAGATCGGCTACACTCCATCCTATCGCCTTGCGGTTCTATTCAAGAACCCCCATCAGACGGGATTCCTGCTCTCCAGTCAAATCAGCGGAGATAATGACTGGGTACATCTCATGCTCACCTGCAAGGAACCTATACTTCAGCGATGCTGGTAGCGGCTTCAGCTCTGGACAAGTAGGTGCTGGCAAATTTGGCTTCTGATGAATCCGAGTGTATGCTGCCAAATCTGCACGGGAGAATGAGAACTCTCACTCACAAACTGGATCTAGAGAAGGCTGCTCGACTGGTCTGTCTCTGCTTTGCTCAGAATCAACCTCCTCTCTAACTGTAGGCTCAGTAGAAATCAGACATGGTGTCAAATCATCGAACTCTGCCCAATCAGTATCTGACTCCGAGGGATCTGTATCATACTCACAAAACTCTGTCTCGCAGTCTAGAACCGGGTCTGTAGCCTGAAATGTATCCTGGACCAGGAATGCGCTCTCCAAGCTCTCCTCTGTTGGCGTCTCTACATCAGTGAACTCTGAAGGTGAGAGGATGGCCTGTGCGTCTGGATCTGCCCAAACTGCTTCGTCATCTGTAATCACAAAGTCACAGTCCTGGTGGATGTCTCGCCCTACCTCTGTCATCTGTTCTGAATCTGTGGTCGGCTCTGAGCAATCTGAATCTCTAGCTCTAGTCTCCTCGACCATCTCTATTTGTATATTCTCGCCCTCGATGCGAAACTACACCTTCCCGCTATCATGGTCGGACACTGCCTTGGCTGTGGCCAAGAACGGGCGTCCTAAAATGATGGGGGCATCGGTCACTGACTCAGGGATCTCCATGTCCAACACCACGAAGTCCACAAGGAATTTCAGGCCCTGAATCGTGTCGACAATGTCCTTCAGCAACCCCTTCGGCCTCTTGACAGATCGATCAGCAAACTGAAGGACCGTTCCTGCTCTATCGGAGAGTGCCCAACTCAAAGCGGTCGAGAAGGGCTGCCGGAAGTAGGTTGATCGAAGAACCGCTGTCTAATAGAGTGCGGTCGAACCTCTGCTCCTGAATGTGGCATCTGACATACGGGGCTCCTACATCAAGCCTCTTGGCTGGCAGACGGTTATGTATCGCGAAACAAGTGGCTCTAGTAAGTACATGGATCTCAGAATGATGGTTCCTCCTCTTCCTCCTAACTGTGGTCCTGTCTCTGAGTGATCTCTGGAGTAGAGGGATGTGCTCTAAGGCCTCCTGAAGAGTCAACTGTATATGGAATCGATCTATCATCTGCTGGATGAACTCTATCTGATGACTCTTTTTTGGATTTTCTATTTTCTTTCCCTTTGCCATGTGAAGATCTCGTGGAAAGGGGATCACAGGGTCCTTCTTAAATGAAGGACTAGGAGAGGGTCTGGCATGCTCATGAACAACAGAATCCACACAAACATCATCAATCAACACATGTGGATTCGAAAATAACATACCCTTTCCTTTATTTTCCAGAAACGTCCTGAGATACATGTACAGATGGAAAGACAACAGGACTAGCAGAAGTAGAAGTGGTGGACTCAGTACCACCCTCGGCATGTCGTCTCGCGACATCAATACCGCACTCTGGCTCAGCAACTGTGGTGGCGTCAGTACCACCTCCTCCAACTGGTGAATCGACGGCCTCAGTACCGTCGGTTGGATCAACGTCCATAGTAGCATCAGTACCACCGTCATCATCTCTCGCGGCGTCAGTACCGCGCTCCTCCTCGTCTGGCGCTCCTGGTGTGGCATGGGATCGTCGCTCAGATGAGGCACCGCCTGCTGGCATCCTACCGCTCCTAAGTGTGATAAAATCAACATCAAACATGTATGCAGACAAATCACCAAAAGAATCACTAGGAGTTGTAATCTCTGTGAACTCTACCTACTCAGACTTCCTCTTCAGGTTGTTTGGGTATAGCTCGATCTGCGTAGGAATGGCGGCCTTCCCTCTCACGATCTCCCGCATCTCCTGGCGGAACTCATCCATCTCCCGTCTGAATGTAGCATGCTGCTCTGTCATGAGGCGGGCTAAGTCGTCCAAGGCGGGGTTCTCATAGGCTGGCGCATGAGAACCTGACGGGTAGCCTCGCTGGTGGTGAGGCTGCTGTGGCTGGGGCGGGTGAGAGGGGTACTGCTGGGGATGATACTGCTGAGGCTGCTCTTGCCTCCAAGACTGTCCCTGCTGATAGGGACGAGAACCATACTGGGATGACTGCTGCTGTTACTGCTGTACTAGGGGCTAGGGCTGCCGGTGCTGCTCTCGCTGATGGTCGTACTGGCCACCTTGAACTGGAGACTGCTGCTGGGAATTGGCACCTCCGGCTGACCAACGGAATCCGGGATGGTCTCGTCGGATACCGGGCTGGGGTCGGTCGTACCAGATCCCGTTGACAGCCATCAATGGCTCCGGCTCGTAAGGGGGTGGCAGGAGTACTGCCAGGGGCTGATCCGGCTAGTAGACCACCATCTGAGTGTCTGGGGATGGTGGTGTCTGGTAGTACGGTTGCGGCTGCTGGTACAGCTCCGCCTGTACAAGGTGAACCTGTCTAGGCTGAGTGGAACATTGGGACGAGCTACCGCTGCTGCTCGGATCTCCTCGTGATTGAAGATGTGGCTGAGAAGCCGTCTGTGCCTCCTGGGGACACATGACATGTGTATTCAGATCACTCTGCAACTGTGCCATCTGCTCCATCTGAGATATGCTCTGGCACTGCTTCTTCTCTATCAGCTCCATCCGGTCTAGATTCTCGCTGATGATGCCCATGTCGGCGGCTGTGGACTCGGCCTGTGCGGTTGTCGCTGACGAAGTGGAAGGACCGGCGTAGACCCATGCTATCCTCTGAAACTGCACGGTCTGTGGCTGAGGGCGTCCTTGAGTGTAGAGTCGGGTCTGGGACATCACTGTATAGTTCTCGGCCATCTCCTCGTAGATGGCCCAGACCTGATCCTCATCCTTGCCGAAGTAGGAACTGCCACAAGAAGCGTTCACCAGGCCCTGCTGCTCTGGTGTCAACCCGCAGAAGAAGCTCTGAACTAGGTTCGGCTTCGTGATATCGTGGTGCAGGCATCTGTCAGTCAGCTCTCTGAACCTCTCCCATGCCTCATGGAACTGCTCGTTGGGGAGCATGGAGAAGTTGCTAATCAGGGCCCTCGCTGCATTCGTCCGCCCGAGTGGATAGTACTTGTTCAAGTACTCGGTGCGGAGTTGCTCCCAGGTGTAAACAAACTTCCCCAAATGCTTCAGCCAGGTGGCTGCTCTATCTGCCAGTGAAAAGGGGAAGGCGATCATCTGGATGGTGTCCTCATCCACCTGTCGATCGTGGACGGTGCTGCAGATCATCAGAAACTCCTGGAGATGAAGATGGGGCTCCTCAATGGCGAGCCCGTAGAAGCGGGGGAGAAGTTGAAGTGTGTTCAGGGGTAACTTGAAGTCCCACACGATCGCAGGAAGTACCACCCAGCTGTGTGTCTGAGTCGATCCGGGGTTGTGCAACTCCCACATCGATCTCGGCTTCTCTGCTGCTGCTGGTTGATCAAGGTCTCTCTGTCCCTCATCTCGCGGCTGATCTCTCTGCTCTCGGAGCCGCTCCATCTCACTCCTCATCTCCACCTTGAATTCCCCCTGGTCCCGTATCTGTCTCTGCATCGTCTCGAGGGAGGCTAGCATGGTGGTGTTGATCACCCCATGGTCCAAAACATATGTGGTCGTCTTTGGCTGCTGACCCTCGGTGCGATCCTCGCTGCTGGCTATGGTCTCTACAAAGGCAAAAGACCCAAACTCAGGTGACGAAATATCATCTGCATGTGGTCTCGCATCTGGCACTGGCAACTCAGGAATAGAAGAAGGGTGGTCAAGGGGGAATAGGGCGGAATCGAACTCAGGTTCGGAGAGCGCATCTGGGCTCTCACGAACCAACCTAGATGAACGGGATGGAGTACGGTCAAGCGGTGCAGCCAGAAGCTGCCTAAGGGACATCTTGCCCATCATCTCGATCTGGCGAATCTGGCGGATGAGATCTGGAAATAAACAAGATGAGCAATACAAACCCCGAATTCACCTACTCCACGCTAAGCTGAAGACCGTAAGAGTTCGGTCAATTATCTTGTCTATTTTATTTAGGTAATCATGTTAGGATATCAGAGCGATTATGTGACCTGGTAGGAATCCAATCCGCCAATCAGACTGTCCCGTATAAAAGGCCGGTAGTCTGATCGGGGCTCGGATGTGGCTCTAGCCTAGTGTGTGGGTCACTCTCTCGCGCAATTAAACCAGATAATGAGGGGGTTGCTCTCCCCAAGATAGATTGTTAGGTGAGGTGTCTTTTAGGGTCAAGTTTGTTTAGTCGTCCTAATTTTATAGTTTTTGTTTTTAAGTATTTTTCAGATCAAACAACGCCTAACTATTTTTTGCTTCTCCTGATTATTTTAAGTCCAAAAACCAGGAGGAGAAGACGAAAAGTCGATGCGCGGGAATCAATGATGCATGCAGAGTAAGAAATGCGTACCTGACTCCAACAGTCTACATGCAGGGTGATCCGCACATAAATAAAAGACTGAATATAAACTACCTATATGATGCACGCGGAAAACCGATCCTAGCAGAGCAATTTCTACACAAGAGAACAGTAGCCGGGTACTCGAGCCTAGGTCCGGAGTCCTATCTTGGGAGCCACTCGGTGACTGCCACAACAGATTCTGCACGCGCTATATCTGACACCTCAAGGCACGTGGACCATAGCTCAAATAATCCGGCTTTTTTAGTGATTTATTTAATTAGATCCAATTATTCAAACTATAGGTACATGCAGATAATTAGGTGTTTGGATCCTAATTAATTATGTCACAATCAAAGAAAACTCCTAAGCTGGGCTAAAAACCATGTAAATCAAATGAACAGTAAATAAATGGTCAAAAGCCGAAAAACCATGAAAAACCGTGAAAATCTCGGTGAGGTCCCCCGAGCACACCGGTACTCGGCGAAACAGACCCCGAAATGTCAACCAAGTGTCCAAGTTTGTCCCTGTATTATTACAAATTAATAATTCTGCTGAAAAATAAATCTAAACTAAGCTAAGATAAACTACGGTTATTTCGTGCTATTCCGCGGCTCCCGAACTTTGGCTATACTCCTCGCGCTCTCCTGCGGCTTCGTAAAGAAGGAAGCCGCCTCCGACTCCCGCGGTTGCTTCGGCTTCCGAAGAAGCCGCCTCGGTCCTCGGGCCCTCGCAAGAAAGAGAAACCAAAGTGTGTCAGTCCAGAAAAGTATATAATCAAATCAGAGAACATATATATACAAAAGTATCTACAAAAAGCTGCGAAAAAGAAAAAGCCGCGGAAAAATCGAAGATGACTACTAAGCTGTGCTCCCCGACAACGGCACCATTCCGATGTCCGAAAAATTCAAACACTCAATCCGGGCTAGGTAAAAATAATCACACTCGGGTCGTTGCGACCTGGATCGAGTGGAAATCGGTCGATCAAGAAAAAATGATAAGGAACCACCAAGTAAAGATAAATCAATCAATAAAATCGAGAGCGGTCCTCGCTATGTTTATTAACCTGGTATAGCGACCAGGGTCGAACTCAAGGAGCACGGAATGGCCTTGCGGCCTACGAAGTAGTCAAAAATCGAAAAGTAAAGGGAAAATGTTTTTGGTGGATTTTTATGATTTTTAAATGTTTTTGTATTTTTAATTTTATAAGAAAATGTAAAAACAAGCAAATACAACAAAATTTTAAAGCACTCAAAAATATACAGAAAATTCAAATAAAAATGTTTTTATGTTTTTTAGGTTAAGTGTTTTTGGTGAATTTTTCAGAATTTTTCAATTTTTATTTGATTTTATAAAAATAGAGAAAGAGGAAAAATAAGAGCTACTGTGCAGCAAGACTTGAAAGATCAATTAAAATATAAAATTGATCTATAAAAGTTTGGAGGCAATTTTTATGAAAAATAAATGTAAAAACTAAGCTACAGGAAAAGAGTTTGTATTTTTTAGTTATTTTTAATTATTGTTTTTTGAAAAATAAATAACGTATTTACATTATATTATTATTATATATAGGTATATACATATATGTATTTTTATTTTTATTTTTTTATTTATTTATTTTTGTACATTTATTCCCATTTTATATTTTATTTATTTACAACATAAAATTTGGAATAATAAGGTACTTTTATTTTATTTTTATGATGTATTTACATGGGTTAAATAAATAGGTTTATATACATATGTACATGGTATATACACAAGGTGGGAAATGATTTTTATTTTTGTTTTTATTTTTCCCATTTTTATTTTAGTTTTATTTACAACTATGTACAAAATATGAGAAACACTTATTTATTTTTATTTTGAGGAAAATGAGTTTATTTATATACATAGGATTATATACACATATGATTGACCTTATCTCCCTTTACTTGGGTTCTTTTGCGGTCAGGCCCATGTTGAGCCCTCCATTGGAATTAGGTCACTCAATATTTATTCTAAATATTTCTCTCTTTTTCTTGTGTTTCTTTATTCCTTTATTTTGGCACAAAAACATGCTAATTATGCATATTTATATGATGCATGTGTTTTGGAAATTTATGATATTTACACATATTTACATGATGTTTTGCTCAAGTTTCTAGCTAAAATAAAAGAATAAAGAGTGATGAATTGGGATTCATCAGTGGGCTACCTAGAAGAACACCTCTGCCTATTTTGCCCCCAAAGCCAAAGGGGAGAAAGAGCCATTCAACCTATCTATATGTGTACTCCACCATGCTCTCTCGTACCAATTTGTCTACATACATTTCTAGCACCAAGTCTCCATCATGCAGCTCATTGGAACACCGCATCAACTAAACTGAATCCCATTCTAATTTAATATACATATCCATGCATGTTGTTATTATTGTTGATGGGGGGGGGATGAGAATGGACTCATTCGCAAAGAGTTCTGATTTGATTATTTCTTTTGGGTTTTAGTTTCACTTGGAAGTTACATAAGATGAAATCATTCTCTGTGTTCCTTTTTGTCCTTTAAGATACTCTCATATCCAACTTGTTTTGGTTAATTGTGATAATAGAACGAACAACTTCAAGAAGTAGATATGTAAGATTTACATATAACCGAGCTACGCTCATGGATGCCAACGGACTTGAGCTAGCACCGGTCACATGAATACCAAGTACAAGAAGATAGAGATTTCATACTCAAACCAAGATGGCAAGTCTTATTCCAAAATAGACCCCTTAATTTATGATGCAAATGAAATTAAAATAGAGGAGAATATAACTTAATCCAACTACCAAATTAAAGGGGTCTTTTGGTGGTACCAACAAAGTAACATAAAAGCATAAAGAAGGATGAACCTAAACATGATAATGTTGTTGCTTGGTTGCTTGGAAGGCAATGGTGGGGCAATGAATAATGGTGTGTCCCCCCACACCTCTTTTTCTCCATCTCTCTCTTTCTCAATGTCTTTTTCATATACACATTAAGGATGCAAGTATAAGCTAGCTCATTCACGCTCACCACGGCACATTTCTTCTTTTAGGATGGGAGGAAAAAAAGAGCTTTTGGTTGGAGCACTTTATAAGTGACCATGCACCAACGACAATACGAATTGGTGCATGGTCACTTTTAAAGCAAGCCAACCAAAAGCTCAAACCTCCACCTTGTCCATCGTCATTCCTTTTCAGGTTGGCATTTTCGACTTGAGATGATTGGTTAAGGACTCACGATGGGAGATTTTGAGCTCGATAAACTTACGGATTTGGTGTCCTATGGTGGCTTCCTTTCGAATCGAACTTTCATAACTTCATTTATCACACACATATATTACATGTTTTCAATATAGTGGTAAACTTTTAAAAAAGTTTTAAAAGATATAAAGCATTTTGATACATGTGTGTCTGAAATTTAAGGGGATTTTGACACACGCATCCTAAAAAAATATTCCATATACATTTCACACATTTACATTGACTCTTATAGACCTTCTAAATTTAGAAATTCACGCATGTAATCCAGTCCTCTTTGAGATGGAAAGTGTAAATTCAAAAGTTTAATAGTATGACAATGATTGTGTATACATGTGTGTGTATGTTTGTTTTGTGTATGTACGCGTGTCCACGCTTGTCTATGGTTTTTTTTCTTTTGAACAAAAGACCATTACCAATTCACCCAAGCAACAAACATTTGCATACGCTTGCATGCGTGTGTGTGCATGTTTTGTGCTCCAGGTGTTATAGCGTAAATACAAACAAGGTATGGGTGCAAGTGTAATTGCAATATTTTGCAATGCCACAATAGTTAAAAAAGAAGCATAATTTAGCATCATTATGATTATTTCAATGACTACTGGCAATGCGATTTTTTTTTAGAATTCCACGGACCAATAATGAAAATATAAAGCAATTCTATTCATTGAGGCAAGAAATTGATATGTGATCATTAAATTCCTTTTCCTTTTGCTAAATTAAGGATTGACACTAGCTGACGAAAATTAGGCAGGTGTAATATGTAAATGTCGGATGGGACATATGTAAGAAGAGGCAAGCATGCTCATACCCCATAAAAGGTATAGTGACACAATTTAATTTTGTCGATGAAATTGGGTCAAAAATCAAATAATGCGAGTATTGAGGGGCAAAGCACCTCCGACAATGCCAATGTGGCCTTTATTTTGTAGTCGTCCAAACGAGAAAGCCCCAACCACAACCTTTGTTTATTGGTCTTTTCTCCTTTCACACAATATGCCCTTTGTATATGTAGGGCATATGTACCTAATTGGGTAGTTTGCAATATGCACCCTAATACAACGCCCACTAATTGACCTTTGATGTTGATCACTATAGTAGATGACTATGTCATTGGGCTAACTTAGCTCATGACCATATGGAGTAAGGGTTGAAGAATATTATGAGTTGGTTGGTTGAAATTGGCGGGATTTTCGTAGGCTGGTTGAGTTTGACATGGATCTAGGGACATGTATTCGGTCCACGAATCTATGAGTGCGGATCACTTTTAGGCTCCTTTAGATATGACTGTTATAATATTCCCAAATCCAATATTTTGTTAAATTCGATTGAGATTTGGTTTGAAAGTTAATGAATCAAACTTGAACACAAGTTTAGATATGTTTATTAAGGTTCAGTTTGTTAAAGGTTTGATTAAATTTAACATATGTATGCATGCTTGGATCACTCAAAGTTTTGAAAATATAGTTGTTACTATTATATGGAATTATATATAGAAAACTTTATAGATTTATATAGATTTTGGTCAAGGTTAAACTAATCAAATCATATATAAGAGCTTCACTCAAGCTTTTATTGAAGAAAAAAATAGGTTACAATAGGCATTATTGAAGGTGTGTTCTTAAATGAGTACCATCGACTGAAAAAATCGTTATAAAATGGACTTAGTGAAGGTTAGTTTTAAGTTGAATATTTAACAAACAAAACCTTCGTGGACATGGGTTAAGTCAAATCCAAACCTAGGTAAGTTTGTCCAAATTTGATTTCCTTACCCTTAGGTCACATGGCTTTCAAGACTTAGTTGTTTGAATGCTTTCCACCGAACCTTATAATAAATAATCATGGATGTCCAACTTAAACTATGAAGCCTCAATTTGAAGTAGATAAATAGATGTTTTACTTTACTAAAGAAAGAAAAGTCTGATTTTCATTAATTCTCAATAAAACACAAAATATCTAAAAGAAAATGAGTTAGGAAAGCACTAACAAAAAAAAGGACTACATGTAAGATTTTTGAGTTGAATATGTGATCCACTGCAAAACTAGCACCCCTAGAAGGATGCTTGTTGGGATCGTGCTCGATTCATAAGCCTCACATTCCATCCCCATCCTTATTTTGGAATCTTTGGTCCCCAAACTTCTCTTTGTTTCTCATTAACTAAGAACCTCATTTCCTTATCCATATCTAGGACCATATTACCAGTAATTCAGAAGTGGTTGAAGAAATAGGACCCTCATCTCTGAATCTAAAGGAGAATCATGGAAATCTCTTTTTTCTTCAAGAAATCAATACCTTTTCTTTCCTCTCCTCCTATTCCTGAATAAAACATGTATGGAAGATCAAGATAGTCACATGAAATTGAATGGTCCTTGGAGGTAAAATTGGCACATGTTTTTTATCCTCTTATCATGTAAGAGATGAATTAAAGGTCATGTGATAACCACAAAACTCATAGCATGACATAAGTAAAGCCAAAAGTGTGTGTATGAAAGAGAAATATATGATACTAAATTACTAACATATATATGCAATGACTGGGAAACATCATTCATGCGAGAAATGTGTCCCACAAAATTTTAGTCATTTCTTCCAATTTAGGAGTCCATGTAGAGAACCCTAACAAAGGAGTCAAGAGGTCATGTTACATAGGAAATGGATGAAATATAATTAGTTGAAATCATTGACAGTGATCGTCATTTTTCTTCATATCATGTCTACTACATGAAATTGGGACTTTAAAAGGTGCAGTTTTGCGTCCACCGACGATCAGTCCTGGATGCAAGACTCTTTCCATCTGCAAGGTTTCCACTGGTGGGTGCAATCATTCGAAACCAATATTTTAAAAAATCTATGAGCAGGCCTAGCATCAACAGGTGGACGCAAATGTCTGCGAGCACAGGCGAGTGCTAGTGGATGCAAAGCCTATGAAAATTTTAGACAGAATGCCTTCCCTCTCTCATCTCTCCCTCTCATTTCTCATTTCCATCCTCCCCCAAATCCCTTCTCCTCTATTCCCCCAACCACCTCCTCCTCCTTTCCCACCACCACCTCCTCTCCATTGAATGCTACCACCACCTCTCATTTCCATCCCCATCTCCCTTCCCCCTCCTCCCTACAAGCTGCTCTTTTGTGCCGACACCACCTCCTCCTCCTCGTTGAGCACCTCAGCCCGTTGTCGCCTCCTCCTCCTCCTCCTCACGTCCGATATGACTTATAGGAATATCTCCTTCTCTTTTCATTTTCCTATCCAATTACTTTAATTATTTGTTTAGATGTATGCTAGGTTATTTCATATCACTCTATATGTTCGATAAAATTATTAGGAGAGAAAAATGGAAGAAATTATGTTATTATGCTTGATTATTGTTGTAAACATGTATTTATTTAAATTTAAGCATGTTTATGAATGACAGGATATTGTTTATGAATGTATGTATGTTCTTTTATGTTTGAGTATGTAAGGAAATGCTCACAAGATGATGCGAACTTGGCCTTCAGACCCATTGATTTCTAATGCACCTTGTTCAATTTAAAGATGCATGCTCTAAGTTGTTTGAATAATCCCTGGCAAACCTTCTACATAAATTTGTAGTGCACTTTATTTAAACCTATCTCATTTTATTTTCCCTAACTTTTTAGAGAAGTATTTAAAGCTAACTAAGATATGGGCAACTTGTTAGATGGATGTATGTGTATGCTTCTATGTGTGTGTGTGCGCGTGCGTGCATGCGTGCGTGCGTGTGCGTGCGTGCGTGCGTGCATGCGTGCGTGTGTGTGTGCGTGCGTGCGTGCGTGTGTGTGTGTGTGCGCGTGCGCGCAAGCTTATGTATGTATGTATGTGTGTGCGCCATTTGCAAAAAAAAGTATGTATGTATATGTATGCATACGTGTGCATGTATATGTATATATATGTGTGGAGCATTGGTAAAAAATGTATGTATTTATGTATAGGTATGAATATGTGATTGTATATTTATGTGTGTATAGCATTTTCAAAAAAATGTGTGTATGTATGTGTGTGTATGATGCTTGTATGTTTGTGTGTTTGTTATGTGTGTATGGGTATGTATGAATGTATGCATGTATATGTGTATAATATGTACGTTTACATGTGAGTGTGTGTATATTTATGAATGTAACTAAGTATGTTCATGAATGTACATATGTGTATAGTATGTATGTGTGTATGTATGTTTGTATGCATATGTATGTATATGTCTTTATGTGCATATATGTATGTATATAGATATGCATGTATGTATATGTATATACATATGTATAAGTACATGCGCTATGTATTAATATTTGTGTGTGCACGTGTGTGTATACATTTATGCATGTGACCATATGTGTCACATTGAAATACCCATCCGTGATAACATAGCTATCACATAAAGTCATAATTAATGTGAATATATGTAGCATACTAATTTATAGCTTGGTAGATAATTATATAAAAAATGTAAGTACATGTAAAACTGCAAAATACAAATCTCTCAGCGTGCGTCCTTTCCAAATGGGGGGGTATGTGAGTTTATAAAATGATTTGTTTGGGCAACAAATGAGTAGATCACATCACTTCCTAATGTATTATTTTTTTTGCATAAAACCATTGAACTCACAACAAGATGAGATATCACGATCCAATGATCGTGGATTTTGTTATATGCAGGTGGAAGTTTCTTTTTTGCAGGTACATTCGCAAAAAATGATCATAGTAAACACTCTATTTAGACACAATTTTAGGGTGACATAGCTCGAAACCCCCTCATAAACAAACCAAATATACATAAATTCCTAGTCAACATAGATGGTGAAGATTTTTATGAACATCTTAAAGTTCTCATTTGTAGTGCGTACATATGAATGATGTAAAGTTTCTATATAATATTGCATTTTTGGTTTTACTTATTTCGGAGGTTTCGGAATAATGTGGTCCATAAAGATTTAAACCCTATTCTGAGACGATCATTGTCACATATAGGAATAGTTTATATATGTCTAAAAATCTTCATCATAACCTCCTCTTCCTCGATATACAAAATCAATCGTAATGTACTCTCATTATTATCACTTTGGCAATAATTTTAAGAGTCGATCATGATTGGTTTATGGGGCATACTGAAGGGGTGTGGAGTTATGCTGTTAAATTTTGGGAAGATATAAACTAGCATGTGGCAAGGTTGTTTTATAGTAGGGTTTGAATCTTTATATATGAGCTCTAGTAATATTATAAAGAAAATAATTATCATGTCATCTTCTGGAATTAGTGTAATAAATTTATGCCAATGACATATAAGTTTTAGAAGTCAAGGAAATCTCTGAGAAATTATGTAAGCAAAAATATATTAGGATTGACGATGTGATGATGGTGTAGAGGATTTACTTAGATTTACTACCATGTTTATGTGTCAATGTTTACACTCAAATTATCTTCTTAGTGTTGGTATGATGAAGGATTTTACATGTGCATGGATGCACAACCGTTTGGATACCGATGGTTCTATAAGATATACATTCCTAGATGGTATGTAGGGTTTCCTTAGGTGTGCTTATGCTAAGGGAATATATTGAAGGATAATGTTTAGGCCTTAGCACATCACGGAAGTGAGAAGATCGCATCACATGCGATCAAGAACAACTAGTCATACTAGTTGCATGGGGTAACGGAAATTGAAAATTTTAACAAAGATGAAATCACATGATATGAGAACCTTTCTCATATCATTTTATCAAAATAACAAATGTGTAAAAATATTACCTCTTGAAGCGTGTTTGCAATCATGTATCTCTAAACGAAGAGACCTCCTGTATCAAGTTTGATCCAATGAAGGATGCACTCTGGATGCGTGTATGAGACATTTTCTTCTCGCAATATGAGTTGATGATCTGAGCGTGAAACCTCCTGATTTCTTATCATGAAATCCTTAGCTATCCTCACAAACACAAAGTATCAAAGAAGGTAGAGATCTACGAGCAACGATCCGGCAACACAACAGCAGTGCGACGATGACGGTGCTTTCAACAACCACAAAATGGATGACCACAAGGGTCGAGAGAGGATCCCTTAGACATGTATGAGAAGAAGAATAAGAGAGAGAGAGAGAGAGAGAGATTTGTTGCTCTCAACTTGTTCAAGAGAAAGAGCTAGGTCTAAACTTTCTTTTATAACATATTGGATGGTAGAGATGCACTCCTAATTGAAATCAATAACCATGATTCTGTTGCAAAAAATTTACCACAATAATTAATTAATTTAGAAGAAATAAATGTTTTGAATAATATTCAATTAATTTAAATTCAGTTAAATAAATTCATATGGAATAACTAGTGTGGACAAACATCATGGAGAGATGCTCCATGTGGCCATCCACTCGTAATAAGCAGAGGAATCCACTGATGAATAACCATTCATTTACCTTTATTATTCTATTTTTATTTAAATCCTTATAAAAACCTATAAATATTACTAATTTATATAAATTAACATCCTTTAGTCATCTATAATTAATATATAATTATCTGTATTTAAATCCAAAATAAAAGAATAAATAAATAAAGGAAAATAATGAAGCACCAAAGATACTAACTGACACTAAATCTTAAGACCAAGTCAATTTTAACTTGGTCAGCAAGGAATAAAGTAAAGGGAGATAAGGGTCAAACACACAACATAAAACCCTAATTATTTACCTTGAAAGTAACTATTTTGGAGTATTATATTCTATTTTTTACACATCTCAAATAATAATGCTTTCAATTTGAACCCAGCATAAAAACTATAAAGAAAATTAAAATAATGGCCAATAAAAATATTGAACATTGCAACTTGGAAAAACAGATGAAAAGCAGCAAACAGACCTTCATATATCAATATCTTCAAGATATGAACTCAAATTGAACCAAACTCACCTATACTATATTTTAAATTAATTTATATATCTAATGAAGGTGGTTTCATTAAAAAGAAGCTAATATACAAAAGTCGGTTTTTTAGGGTACCATTGTACTGTGTATATGTATATAATATTCATATATTTTATTCTTTACATTTTTACTCTTCTAATATTTTAAATAATTGTATACATCATTTGAAACAAATTGAAAATATAAATACAAATAAAATCATTTGAATTATATTTATTAAAATAAATAATATATTGTAATATATATATATAGGTATACTATACCTATAAGGTATATACATACAACTATTTATGTAAATAAAATCGTAAAAATAAAATATAAATATTTGGTAATGTATTTAAGTATATTATAAATATAGAAAATATGAAAATAGGCTAATAAGTACTAAAATATAAAATAACATTAAAATACCCAAAATATAGGTAAATATACCTAGATATACACTTGTAAAAATTAACACCTAACAAATAAGGTTGTAAAAATAAATAAAAATCATAATAAAATAGTTGTAAGATAAGAAATGTGTTTCATGTTTTAAGTTCTCATTAGTAAACTAATTTATTATTTATTATTGAATTAATGAAACATTTAAATTCTATTTTATCCTTATCTGGTCCTATGTGGACCAATGGGGCACCTTCAAAAGTTGACTATTCGAAAACATGAGCAGCCCATCTTTCTCCATTTTTCATTCCTCCTCCATATCTCCTTCCACCTCAAGAACACCCCCATCCTGCTACCACCACGGCCCTCTCTCACACCCCTCTCTTAGCCTCCACCAACCTTCATTTCCCTTCATGCAATCTCTTCCCAAAGTCATCTTTTCCTCTGCGTATAAATAACGACCCTCGATTTCCTTTTAAATTTGGATCCCTCTTTTGTGAGTTGTAACCTATAAAATCACTAAATATGCTGGGATGTTTGTAATAGGGATGAACCCCTATGATTAAAAGCGAGGATAAAGCTCCTAGAGATCAATCCTCCACTACCGAGCATCAACTCCGATGTTGTTATCTATTCCCTATCTCTTGGCAGGTATGAGCTGCTAGTTTTAGGTTATTTAAATCACATTTCCATTTCTTAAAGTAGATTAATTTTTAGGTTAGTTTATTTCCATTCTATTTTGGCTTTAATCGTAATGTTGTAGTTCGTCGGAGCTAGGCTCGAACTATCTCTATCTATCGTGCTTCTGACTTGTTCTGACCCTCCTAAGCTTCCCTCCATCTTTCCCTTTGATGAATACCCATTCATCACTCTTTATTCTTATATTTTAGCTACAAAAACCTTTGCAAATACCTGTATCTTCATGTAAATACAAATAATTATCAAATCGCATGCATTGTATAAAGTTTAATAATTAGCATGTTTTATGCAAAAATAAAAGAATAAAGAGACAAAAGAAAAAGAGGGAGATATTTAGAATAAATATTGATAGACCTAATCCCAAGGGAGGGCTCAGCATGGGCCTGACCGCATAAATGCCCAAGTAGAGAGAGATAAGGAGGCTCATACCTGTAATTAAATAAAAATAAATATTTTTCCTCTAAAAATAAAAATAAAATGGGCCATATTTATTTGTAAATATTTGTAAATACAAAACCACAACAAAAATAGACAATTAAAAAGAAAACAAAAATAACCTTCCTTGTACATATTCACCATGTACATAAGACCACACATATATTTATTTAGCCTTGTAAATAAATAAATTAAATCCCACAAAAATTTGTATATATTCCATATTTCAGAATGTAAATAAAATAAAAATCATAAAAACAAAAATTAAAATAAAAAGAACAAAATTAAAAATCAAAAGAAACATTGTAAATATACCATGTACATACTTGTATATAAGTATTTATTAACCCTTGTATATAAATAATAAAAACAAAATAAAAATATCCTTTTATTCCTAATTTTAGGCTATAAATAAATAAAATATAAAATGGGAATAAAAATATACAAAAATAACTGATTGAAAATCAAAAAAACTAAAAATCGATATTGTGTATATACCTATGTATAGTACTATAGTGTACATACCTTATTTTTATTTCAAAAAAATAATTAAAAATCATAAAAAATAGAAAAAATTAAAAAAAAAACATTTTTTATGTTTTGAGTTTTTAATAATTCGGCCATTTAGTATTTTATTTTTAATTTCTAGATATTTATTACGTGGCCAACCCGGATTGGTCCACGGGGACGTTGACCCCCCGGTCAACTCCCCCCCAGGACCACTGAGCCCCGGATCCGAGCCCGCGACCCGATATCTCGACTTTTTCCCGACTCGATCCGACGCCCAGACCCGCAAACCCCGGGCTCTCCTTCTTCCTCATGCATCCGAGATCCTCGCCCGCTCGTTCGCGTTGGGATCTGCGCTTTGTGGAACCCTGCCCGGCCTCGTCTTCTCGGACCTGCACTCATATATAATCCGAGCTCCACCTCCTTCCTCAAGCATCTTTGGCTCATCCATTCTCCACCCAAGGACCTCCATCGCCTCTGCGAGAGTGACAGCTCGCTTCCAGTGGTGTTGCAGCAAGGAGGGAGCGTGTAGACCATCGATCCGGCAGCTTTGCGCCGCCTGGAGGTGGTGCTCGAGCCTCGGACACCGACGGTCCTCGAGGCAAGGACCCGGAGCAGCCCCTGCTCTTCCACAGTCGAATCCATCCATCAGGTAGCCTTCCTTCTTCTTCTATTTCTCTAATTTCACTTTACGCCCAATTCATCCCGTCGCCGTTCAGCTTCGATTCCGACCACCCTCGCCTTCGTTTCGACCATCGGAATCTACCATCATCTCCGCCTTCCCTCCGCGCACCTTCTCCACCCACTCATCCAACCCAGCTCACACAAGAGCTGGGATTGGGGGCTCCTTCGCCGTCGCTTCGCCGGAGCCCCTTCGCCCCGACGCACAGACCACCTTCCTCACTCCTAACCGGGTCGAGGCACTTTGCCCTCGACCCAGGAGCTCGTTGCACATCTTTGCAGGTCTAGAGGAGCCCATCTGAGGGCTTCGACATTCAGGCATAGCAGCTCCTCCTCTGCCCGTGCCGCCGGAGCTCTCCAGAGCTCTTCGCCACCATCGGAGGGAACCATTCGAAGCGGGAGGCCAAGGTGATTCTTCTCCGATCAGTAGCAGCCTGCGAGGAGGTCTTCAGCGCGTACACGAGCTCGACGAACCTCGCCGGAGTCCAGTTCTTCGAGCATCCTCCGCAGCCGTTCGATCCTCCTCCAGCTCCAGATCAGATCCCAGACGTCCATTAGAGGAGCCACGCCAGCCGTTCGATCATCAGAGGAGGGATCAGAACCGTCCGATCGTCGAGGGTTAGCCACTTTGCTTCTCATCCGTCCGATCTTCCACGTGGCGAGGCCCCTGCCGTTGGATGAGCGCCGAGGATCCCAGTGCCTAGCCGCGTCTCTTCTCCACCGTCTGATCTCCACGTGGCGAGCATCTGGCCCTCGACTTAATAAAGGGTAAACATCTCTGAGGTCGTTAGATTTTTAGGTGTTAATTTGTAGTCTTGTAAATATTTTAGAGATTTTATTTGCGTTTGGTAATTTGCATAGAGGACCCTGTCATTTCTGATATTTACTTTTATACCCTTGTTGGTCGTGGGATACGTGCATCGACACGTGCTTTTGTGGGTTAATTGCATGTATGACCTTATGTTTCAGGGTGTTAATGAATGAATTTAAGTTTTTATTAAATGCAAAAATACCCCTGTGCGTGGTTTAATTGTGCATGTGCTTTATTTCGTGGGTTATTTTCACAGAAGCCCCTGGACTTTTAGTACGTGTTACTAAATAGTCCAGGAACTTTAGTTTTCTTGCAATTAGGTCCCTGTGTGCCCAGGTCACGCGCTTCGCACGTGATTTTGTGGAGAAATTGCACCGGACCCCCTGGAACTTGTGTTATTTGCGATCCGATCCCTATGCATTGTACCCTTGTTTGTATTTTTAATAAAATAGCAAACAAACTCCAAATTTGATGAAAATTGGATACATGGCTCCTGCCATGTTATAAAATTTTTTATAAATTTTGGAGACATTTTTGACACTTTTTCATATTTTTAAAAATTCAAAAACATGCATTTCCGTTAATGTCTAACTTTAAAAATCACAAAAAATATTAAAACACCTCTAAAAATTGCAAAAAAAAAATTAGGTACTGTTTGTTTTGCCTTGTTTGATTTTCTGACCAATTTTGGTCATTTTTGGCTTTATAAAACCTCTAAAAATTACAAAACCCCTAAAAACCCATAACAATTCTAATAAATAATTGAAAAACCAAAAATTAATAATTCTAGTGCCTAAATTTTCCTTGTATTTTCTTATTTACAGGAAAATTACCTTCAGATCTTGAAAGGACAATTTTGCATTTTAAATTGGCCCTCCAAGTCTGACTAGACAGTACCCTTCTTTTCTTGCCTTGTTTCATTTTTATAAAATTCAATAAAAATCAGAAAATTACCAAAAATTAACCAAAAACAGGAAAAATTATAAAAAACATAAAAGCATTTTTGTTTGAATTTTTGGATGATTTTTGAGTAGATAAATAATTGTTTGTAGTTGCTTGATTCATTGCTTTTCTATTTTCTTAATTATATTACAAATCCAAACAATTATAAAAAGATTAAAATCCACCAAAAAGACTTCTCTTTTATTTTATATTTTTAGACTACTTCGTAGGCCGCAAGGCCATTACGTGCTCCTTGTGTTCGACCCTGGTGGTTATACCAGGTTAATCCAATAGCAAGACCGCTACGATTTTCCTTTGATTTTTATCCTATTTTGGTGGTCTAATTTTTTCTTGATTGACACCGCTTGGTGACTTGGGTCACAACGACCCTTGATTACCTTTACCCGAGTCATCAGGCGTGTCATCACCCTTCACTTCTACATCAAAAACCCTCGATAAGATCAACATGATTGATCTTCAATCAACTAATCCAAGCTCCTACTCAACCGCTTTTCAAATCTCGCCACCTCCCCTCATCTGCTATGTGAATAGCTTCATATCTAGGTCAAGGAGAAAGCTCTCGAACCCCTTAGTGTTTTTGTGTAGGAGATGCAACCGGAAACCTCAACTGAATCTCATATTAAAGGGAGAAGTGGTTCCCATGTGGTCTAAACCAAACTTGACCTATGAGCCACCTCTAGAGAAGCTAGATCTCTTTGACTTCTCATGAAGGTGTGCAAAGCTTTCATGTTCTTCTATGTCTCCTAGTTTTCATTGGATGAAGATCGAGGCCCAGGCCCAATCCTGACTGTTGGTTTCAAGGTGAAGCGACACACTCCCTCGACCGTCTCTCATAAGTATGATGAATCCTCGATTCATAATTTCAATATATTGATCTTAGCAAAATCCATGAGTAAAATATCAAATAAATGTCCATAAAATCAATAGATTAATAAAATAAATCTTGTAAATAAAATACGATAACTATTGTAGATTATATTGTGCAAAAGAAATTAACAATAAAAAACCGTAAATGGAGGAGTTTTTCACCTCTAAATAGCCCAAAACTTCATGTATTTTTAATGAATTCATTTCAACTATTTTTCGGCTAATTATTTTCCAACTTGTTTATAAAAATGTATATAAAAATACAAAAATTCAAAATAAATTTTACATTAAATAAATACTCCTAGACCCCAAAGAGAAAAATCCATAAAGTCCAACTTCCCGGCCTAATTCCGGCTCCATTTGAACTCCAAATTCACCAAACTAACTTTTAAAGTTTAAAATAGAAAATATCTATCCCATGAATGTGCTTCATTAAAATCGGAGCTCGTTTGCAAAATATGAGTTTTGGGACTGAGGTGAACATTGTATATTATGTGAATATTCATTATTTCTTTATTTCTTTATTTTATTTTTTTAATCATTTAAAGTTCAAAAATCATTCTTCTATTGTATTTTGCTTCCAGTATTTTATTTTATTCTTATGTTGTAAATTTCTTTTATTAAAATTACAAAAAAATAAAATTAGAAAAGTAAAAAAACATGTACATATTGTTTGTCTTGTTTTGTAAATTTTCCACTTTTTTCTTCTCTTTATTTTATTATATTTTAGTAGCCTACTTTATTTTATTTTATTTTCTTTATTTAATTTTCATTCTCTACACGAACTACCATATTCTTTCATTAACCACCAAGTCTCCATCTAACCTCCCATTCAACTCCACTATTTAATTTAACTTCTCATTTAACTCCACTATTCCATCATCTTTTCTAACCTCTATTTTCATCTCTTTTTATACATCTCATTCTCCTCATATTTACATTTGATCCACCTTTATGTGAGAGATAATTGAGAGCTCTGACCACCCCTCTCGGTGATAGTGAACGATGAAGTAGAACGACGACTGTTTCCTCTTCGATGAGATCTATTGGCATTATGGCTAACATCGAAGTCGCTGCCATGCGTTGCTCGAGCTCCTTGCTCACTGACAATTTGAGAGACGACCATACTTTTAGTGAGCACACCATATGTTCATGCTTCCATTTGATCGGCCCCCTACTTAGCAACTGGCCAGCGCCGCCCGCATTCTTCCATGCAGTAGCCACCGCGCATGGCCTCGCTGACCTACTCCCTTCGCCCTCCTGGCCACAGCATGCCATCGTGCATGACCCTCTGTAGCCCACCTGCTCCTGCAGGACCTATGCCACCAGGTCATGCCTCCACCTTCCTCCTACAAAACCGTTGCTCGCCATTGTGTGCGACATCCCTCCACGCCTCCACCCGTGGCGTCTGCCATCACCTGTCACTCACTAGTGCCAGCGCATCTCCAACCTGTAGCCCATCGCGGTGCCCTCCCTCCAACCAGTGGCGTCCGCCATCTTTGCTTCTCCATCGCTCCACCACAGCGATGCCGACCACCACCGCTCCAGCCACAGCCTTCAGCGGCGATCGATCTCCTCCCTCGCCGCCCACTGCCCCACTTGATCGACCATCACCCACTTGTGAGAACGAAGAAGAAGGTCTACCTTTTATTTTTTTAATTTTATGTAAAAATGGCATTACTTTTATTGCATGTTTTAATATTACAAAAAGTCCCATGTACATATTCTGTTAGTAATTCTTGTTTTCTAAAATTGTACGAATACCCCTATGTTTGCATATTAATTTGGACATCAATCTTGTGTCGTTTTATTTAATGAAAAATGTCATGATATTGAGCAACTATTTTTCTATCATCTATATATTTATTAGTATGTTTATGATCTTTGAGTAACTAATTAAAATTGTTCAAAAGAAAAATCGTATATTTTTCCCAATCTATTGTATTAAATCCATATTTAACTTATGGTTACTCCAAAAATTCTTAAAAAAATAATAAATGATATGTTGAAACATGGTTTAATTACTGCCTAAATTTCATATTAATTGAGGTTGTCTTGTGCCTTAAATAAAGTGATTTTGACAACTGATTTTTAATTAAATCCATAGGAATTATTTTTGCAAAATTCCTACTCTCTTGAATTGAATGTCAAAATACCTTTTTGAGATCTCTCTGTATGATTTGACTTTTCGGATTTATTAAGAATTAAATACTCACCCTCACTCTATTTTAATTAAAAATCCATAAAAATTCATATATTATCAGAAAATTCCAAAAATATTATTGTAGTATCGTTTCATCATGTTTTAGTTCCAGTAAATGTTTCTTAATTTTTGCATTCTGTTTGAGTGGAAAATTGCATGAAAACACCATAAAAGTGTGTATTTTGCATTGTTGCATTTTAAGCCATAAAATTACAAAAAAATGTGTTCTACATTCATCATTGTATTAAAACTTTAGAAAAAAATATAATTTAGCTGAATTGGAGTAATTTTGCATTTAAATTAATTTGTCTAAGTTGTGTGCTTTTCTATTATCTTAGTTCACCCAAATTTTGCATTCAGATTCCTTTTACCGTAAAAAAATATAAAAATACCATTTCAGAACCTAGACCTAAGTTTTCCGAATTGACCAAAAATTGTTCCTTTGCCTCCCTATGTTCAACCCCAGACTTACCCAGGAAATAAATTTAAGCTGACCCCTCTTCTCAAAGACATTCGATTCGTTTATGCACGATTTGCTAAGTACCCGCATTACAATGAGTCACGTATTACAATGAGTCACGACTTGTCAGATGGCATCGTTGCTGGAGAGGCAAATGGCTTAGGGACTATTTTGAAAAATTACATTTAGGTTTTCTCTTACTCGGGTAGTTTAACCCCCGGGCCACCTTCTATTTATTCCATTTTTCTCATTTATTTCTCTGATAAATTTTGTATATATTTTTCGTTATATCTCTCTAATATAAATTTATTTTTCCTTATGAGGGCCCAGTCGACTTGGAATGCATCAAAGGTCGACAAACGTGACACCGATTATTGAAGAGAAAGAAAATTTAATTTATTTTCAAGAAAAATTTTGTAAAATTTTGTAATTATTGTGTTGTAATAATTTAGGTAATTTTCTTATTTATAACATCTCTTGTTTGAGAGCTCCCTAACATCTCTTGTTTGAGAGCTCCCGCATGTAAAAAAGACATGGACATTACTTTGTGGTGTGTCGAGTGGGTAGGCCTCGACTTGAGTGGCGAAAATAAGATAGGAACATAGTAGTGTAACATCAAATTTATTTGTGCACTTCATAATTTAGGCCACACATATCTGAGAAGATTCACACATTTGATAAGATTCATAATGAAACACGTGTAGACATGTACTACTTATCTCGAATTAACTCATTTCTTCCCCGCTACTAATATATTGTTTAGTTGTGGTTTTCTCGATCTACATGCATTTTGTTTAAATTTTAAAATTTAGTTTTGCATGATGCATGAAGAATTTCGGGAGTCACTGTAAGTATACCTTATTCTGAGCATGCATCATTATTTGACATTTGCATTCGGATTTCTGATTCCTCCCTTGTTTTACAACTTAAGATCAAAAAGGAAATTGGGACTGAACGCTATACGTTCTTGTGTGTTCAAATAATATTTCAAGTGACAACCTAACTCTAAAATTGGGACTAAATTGAGCATGTCAATTAAAAAATTGGAATAAAAAGAACCTTATTCACGGGTGCATAAAGCCCTCATTATTTGACTTTACTTGCAAGTGAGAGACAGAGAGAGAGACGACCCTTGGATAGAACCAAGCCAGGTTTATAGACTACTGGTTCTTTCTTTTTAGGCAATTAGCTACTTCTTAGTGAGGATCTACAGGTAGCCGGTAAACGGTCCGGATTTCCTTAGCAGAGTGGGAGGTTTAGAGGATGCCTTGTAAGGTGTTGTCCTCAAGGAACGGGTAGCCGTATTTATACAGTCTATACTTACTCCTCTAGTGGTTGAAAGTAGGTCCAACTAGTCGTAAGAACTGGGCTAGTCTCTAGGGAAATACGGGCCTCTAACAGCTCATTAATCTTTCAAAGATTACAATATCACCAATGAAATTTGACCAGATATCTCGTTCAGACCTTTACGATCATCACGTGTTGAGTTGGTGAAATTGAGGGTTTGAATTATATTTGTATTGTGTGAGTTTACTCCGTATATTTACGTGCACCGTAGACCTAGAGTCGCATTGAATATTGCTCTAAATGGTTCTTGTCACATCAAAGATGACTAAATTGGGGGATATTTATTCGGACATTGCAAATCCCTTAATGAACCATCCAAGAGGTACGTCTTCAAAGGTCCAAGCGCAACTTGGGCCAACCTAGACTCATGAACCTCTTGAGCCCAGGTTCACTCACTCTCAGGATAGTCACTCTCAAACCATTCCCTTTCTCTCCTCCTACCTCACTAAGGAAGACCTTCGCCTCGGTGAGAATATTTTCATTCCTAAATTTTATTCTAATCAAGACCACATTGTTGATTCAGGAACTAAAGAAGATTCAAGGAAAATACCTCGAAAGAAGAGAGAAGAAGAAGAACACCCCGAAGACCCAATGAGAATGGTACTAGCCAGATTAGTTGCATCTGAGCAGCAACAAGCATTACTCAAAGATCAGTTAGGACAACTCAATGTTGGGTTCGAAACATAAATGGATGCGACGTACAAACCCAAACAATACGAAATTCAGAACTATTTGAGTCTGGAAAACCCCAAAGTTGATTTTGAGTTGAAGCCACAGTTTTTGAACTTGTTTCCGCATTTTGATGGGAATGCTTCTGAGGAGCCACAACCATTCCTAAGGGATTTCAAGCTCATTTATGCTAATCTCAGACATCCTAAGGTTAGCCAGGTTTTATTAGGCTCACGATCCTTCCATTTGCCTTTGGTGGCAAAGACGACTACTGGGTGAAAACTCTTGGAGTTACAGTCGCCACTTATGACCAGTTCAAGGACCAATTTCTGAAGAAGTTCTACCCCTTGAGTAGGACTAACTCGATGAGGACGTGTAATACAAGATTTTCTCAATTGCCCATGAAGCCTAGTGTGATGTATGGGAAAGTTCAAGGGCATCCTGTAGAAGAGTCCCTATCATGGTATAGATGACAACATCTTGGTCCAGTCGTTCTTCACTGGTCTCAACTCTGAGATGCAAGGTTTAGTGAACGTTGCCTGTGGAGGCAGCTATACATCATGAGGATCGGATACCGTCCGGAAGGTATTCGAGCAGATGGCTGAAACCATCTGCTCACATATGGCCAGCAGGACAACTACATCGTCCCCTAATTCACACTTATCTGGAGGGGAACGTCAGTTGTAGTTGATCTTTCTCATGACATAATCTCCATCATGGGGCTTATTGCAGAAAAGTTTACAGTAGTCTAGAAGATTCACAGGAGGATTGATGAATTAGATAAGAGTGTTTCCAAGATTCTGAAACAAATGGAAGAGTTGACTGAGAATGTATCCAAGATAAGTATACCCATCATGACTGCACCCATTGCTCTCGTTTACTGAGTTCACCATGTTCAGGAGCCACTAGTGTCAGGCAAACCCAGACGTGGGAGCAGGACCAGTCCTATGCCCACTCTTTCCAATAGCCCCCTCCATCAGCAGAGATAGTTCAGGAGGAGACTCCACTAGTTTGGAAGGTGAATGGAGTACGGTATACTCAATACCCTGCTAGGCAGGGAAGTACGAGGAACCGATAGACCTATCGACATCCTTCGATTTTCACAACACCGCATTCCCCTCCACATCACCTCCTTAATAGCAGAGCCATGGATTCCATCCACCCCAGTAGCAGCGGCAACAATACCAACAGTGTGGTTGACAGGGTCATTACTAGGCAGACGAGTAGGGCCCGCAACTTCAACAGATACCCTAGCAGCAGCAGCAGAGGTAGTACCCTGTCTAGAAGGGCCAGTCTTCTCGTTCTTTTTACCAGTCTTATCCCCTTCCTTCTTCATCTTGTCTCGTGAACAAACATCTAAAGAAGCTCGATGAGCTTCGTTCCTACAGGAACGAAATTCACGACTTATGGATGTATGTCAACTTCCTGTCCAGATGGCGAGACGAGCAGTCTGCACCCTCTACCTTAATCTCAGCCCACGTCCAGGCTAACCCAAATAGCCTGAACTGATATAATTCTCAGTAGCACTTCGGTCAGGTATACTTTTCAGCATCTCTTGGATCTGAACATAAGATTCTTTCGTGTGACAAGGCTAATCACATGTCACTCACGAGCGGAAGGACAGTGATCGTATCTGATCAGGCAAGGGATATGAAGGGGGGCATCTCAGAATCTGTACTTGAGGAGTATTCATAGGATGAGGAGGAGAGTCAGCATATTCCGGAGCCCCATCAGCACCATTTGAGGATGTCTACTCAGGGAACCGAGAGGAGAAGGAAATCATGTATGTAGCATAAATAGCAGGGATCTACTTCCGAGTCTACGGAGGATCTTGCATCTCTGATTGTGGTGGGTACCACTTCAGCTTCTATTTCATAACCTATAGTAGATAGTTATGATTTTGATTCCATGTTTTATAAAAAAGATCCTTGTATGAAGAACTCTGTTTCCATTAATGACAATAATGATCTATTAGTTCAAGATTCAGATTCTTCATCTTTTGTTTCCCTAGATTCAATCCCTTTCCCTCGTGCTCTTACGGGAGGAAAGCACATAAAAAAGATTCAGAAAGATGACCTCAATATGTCACGGTTTTGTAAAGAAAATATCACTATAAAGGTGCCATTTGATGAGTACCTGGCTAACCATCCTGCTTTCCAAAAATACCTTAAGGTGAGATGCACACCTACTAGGGTTAGCAGGAAGAAAGAGAACCAAAATGTGAAGAGAGACCTCTTGTCAGTAGCCAAACATATTGTCTCAAGAATCAGACATTGCCACAGAAAAAGAGAGACATGGGTGCTCACTATGTGGAGATTCATATTGACGACATCGCGTTTGCACGCACACTCTTGGATAACAGTTCTTCCATCAGCTTACTTCCCTTAGCATTATATCGAAATTGGAGTTGGGACCACTTCACAAATTTAGAGCTTTACTCTATTTCACAGATCATTCAGTGAAGAGACCTAAGGGAGAAGTGAAGAACGTCAGTATCTCAATTGAGGGGCAGAACTATCAGCTTGACTTCACAGTCTTGGTCATGGAGACCCCCAATCATTGGAGAAAATATGATGAATTCATGATTCTCACTCTTTATTCTTTCATTTTAGCTCTTTTTCTTGGCAAAGCATCATGTGAATACCTATAAATACAATAACTTAGCATTCTGCATGGCATTGTTAATATTACATGATTAGCATATATATTTTGTAAAAATAAAAAAATAAAGGAAAAAGAAAAAGGATGAGTTATTTAGAATAAATATAGAGTACCCAAATCCCAAGAGAAAGTCAAGACTTGACATGATCTTAATATAAAATAAGTAGAGAGATATAGGGTTAACTATGTGTTGTATATATTACTTATACTTGTACACATTATTTTTATATTTATTTTTTTAACAAAATAAAACTAAATTATTCTTTTTATCCCCTAATATAAAATCCTAGAAATAATATAAAAATAAAATAAAAATAAAAATAAAATCCTCAAATACTTGTGCAAAATACATATGTATATATTACATTCATTATTTAATATATACACTTAATTAATTTATAAAATAAAATTTTTTTTATACTCCTAAAATTATATTGTAAATAAATAAATTTAAAATAAGGGTATTTGTGTAAAAATAATAAAATAATAATACTAATATATAATACATAGGTATAATATACTTGTATATAACACTATTTAATGTATATACCTTATTTTAATTTTTCAAAAATTAATTAAAAATAACAAAAAAATATATTTGAAAAATAAGAAACATTTTTTTATTTTATACGCTTTTTATTTAAAAGCATTTGCTATTTTTATTGAATTTCTAATTAATTTGTACATACTAAATTTCTTATTGGTCCATATGAGACCATTGTCCTCAGTCAATAGCTCTCTTTCAGCTGGGTCGGGTAGCTGATGAATGTGAAATCTGTCTCTTTAATAATCGATAATTATCGTAGTATAGGAGGCAAAAACCGATCGATTAAAATACCACAATCTTTGAATGTTGTGGAGTATTTATACTTGGCAAGTCTACCAAGGTAGAATATAAGGACACAAGATACTCTATCTATTTATCGAATTTCGATCAGTGAGAACATGTGTGAATTATTTCTTGATTCCAGGGTTTCTATGAAAATGCATGACGCACTATGCAGATTATAATGCAATAAAATGATTCATGTAATTTTTAGTTGATTTTTATGTGATTATAAGATGATGCATGAGAGTAATGTAAGGACACTTATATGCAGAGAAAAAGAGTACAAATATACCCTAAAAGATAATGAGCACCATAATAGGAATAGAAATTATGGTCATTTTGATTACGACACTGAGATCAGTCATCAATTCAGAGCAAGGACAAGTAGAGTAAGGTCATTATTAACATTAAAAATCACTTCTTTTAATTTGATGTCGGATGAGAAAATTAGACATGCCATGATATAGATGATGAAACAAGGATCAAAACGACACTAAAATCATGCAATTTGGACCTACGATGCTCAAGTTATGAAGAAAACAATGCAGGGGCATAATTATAATAAAAATGCAAGAAAAAAGATAAATATTACATTTAGGTCCCTGGAGGGACCTAAATGTAAATACCAAAAACTGACAGTGGTCCAATGTAATTCTTCCAATGCGCGCAGAGACCAATCTGCAATTCTTCAAACTAGCGAGGGCATCTATGTAAATTACCCAGGACGCACGTGTGTGCATGGGGACCAATCTGCAAATATCTGAAGTTTCTGGGTCTTTCATGCAATTTACCCAGGCCCTCACGTAGGGTGCACGTGAGGGACCTAGGCTCGGGTCTCCCTCCTGGTTCACGTGGCGTCGTGCGCAAGCTTGGGGAAGTTTCGACAGACCCAAAGCTGATGGATCGGCTTAAGGCTCGGCTCGCCCACGTGTCATCATTCTGGACGTCCGATTCAAATGATCAGACGGCAACTGCTCTTCGTCCTCCGTCACGGTCCACTGAGGGAGGTTATGCTCCGGCGTACCCTCTATGGCTCCCCCACGCTCTGGCGGCTAGCCTAGAAGTCGGGGAAGTATTCTGGATGGCTGGCGGAAGAGGCGGAGGCTCCGGGAATGATCAGAGCTTGATGTCGAAGCCTCGCCAGAGGAGACCATATCGAAGGAGCTCTGACGCTATCTCCGGCCAATCAAGATCCTGCAAGCGTTAGATGTAGCCGAAGCGTACGCGTGTGCAAGGAGGGTGTATGGTGAGTGAATGGGGGCCGTGGGGCGACGGGATACGGTGGTCGTGAGCCTCTTCTCTAGCAAAGTGGAGAAAAAGGGGAGCCAGAGCGGGGGAGGGTCTGGAGAAGGGAGGGGTGGTCGGCGAGGATCTGGGTGATGTGGCGAAGGTGTTGGAATAGTTGGATGGAGGTGGACTATGATGAAGATGACCGGAAAGATAGGAGAAATAGAAGAAGAAATAACCATGACGGAGCAAGGTGTTGGTGGCGGCAGTGATCTGGGCTGAGGTCCTCATCGGACCTCTGGAGTCGTCGCATGACGAGGTCGATCGTTCCTCGGTGCTCAGCGGAAGCTAAAGGCGTCGCGACATGACGGAGTAGCCGAGGGTCGACACGAGGGCAAGAAGTCATCGTCGCCTCGACAATCCGCCCCTCCACTATCACCGAAGGGGCGGGGGAAGCTGGGCTAATGCATAAAATGGTGGACGACGGCTGAAGGTGGTGGAGGAGGCAGTTTTATAGGAGGGGGGTTCTGCCATTATGAGGTAGTGGGGGAAGCTTGAATGGCTGATTGATGGCGGGTGAGTAATGAAGGAAGGCCGGAGGTTACGCGAGGAAGAGGGAGGAATGAGCTACATGAGGTGGCTGTTAGGAGAGGGAAGAGGTGGCTGGTGCGACGGATATAAATGGAAGGAGGCGGGGGTCTCTGATGAATCTGTGATTCATCACTCTTAAAGTTGAAAATAGAGACTTGTTCCCGAGTATTTAGCAGCATATTCACCTTTATCTTACATAAATAACATTCATACATGCATCCATAATTCATGCATTTTAGCATTCATAACTGCATTAAATAAGAAGCCAATTCATCTGTAAAACTCACATGTAAATTATTCACCTAATTATCTATATTACCCCCTCTAAAGTCAATAAAACCTTCCTTATACTATAAATGTTCTTAGTTAATCATATAAGGAAGAAGGCCAAGAATTCTCAGCTTGTAAATTACCCAATAAAAATCCCAAACCCAGGGGGAGACCCCAGACTTTAGAATGTCAATATCTATCTCATACAACCTCCGAATTAGGTCTACTCACATTCAGATTAATATACATTCAGAGACTTTTAAAATGAGACCAATTTCATTCAAATCGGAGCTCGTATGCAAAACTTGGATTTTTTGGCCCCTTTGTATACTATAGATATGTGTATTTGTACTCTTATATTTTTTGTATCATATTTGACCTCATCTCCGTTTTTGGTCAACATAAAACTTGTAGATCTCATCAAGATCTACAACTTTCATGTTTTGAATTTTTCCAAATTCGGTCTCCTTCTCTCTCTAAATTCACATTTTTTCTCAGCCATTCAAAGCAGGCCACGTGGCACCCTATGATTGCGCCACACGGCCCGCTCCTTTGCGCGCCACGCGCCTTCCACCTCCATCGTTCGATCGCCCGCATTCTCTCTCGATCTGGGCCATCCAAGCAGCAGCGCTTCTCAGCCCTTCGATCAAGCCTTAGATCCAATCCAGGTCGATCGTCAGCGCCACATCCTCATGCTGCGAGGCGTCCCCTCTGCTCCACCGTTCGATGGCCGCCTCTCTCTCTTAATCCCCACCGTTCATCGTCCAGATCACCTCCACCCTTCTATCGAAGCTCCGACTTCATCACAGCAGTTTGCCTCCGCCTAACTCTTAGCATGCCACATGTAGTCTCATGGACCGCACGATCAGATCCTTGTGATTTCATCCCAACCGTCCCTCTCAGCTTTCATTCACGCCCTCCACATGGCTCCGTCTCAACCCTTCGATCGTTTCCCTCCGATCTTATCCTAACCTTCCTTTTACGCCCTTCTCCTGACCATTGATCGTCGAAAATCGAAGTGCGTAAATCGATGTAAAAACCGAGTCGTTGTACACACGATAGAAGACGAGTCAATGATAAAATTTATATCCGAAACTCAAATTAACAAAACACACATGAGATGTGTGCGTATATAGTGGAGAGTCACAGGTCGAACACAGGGAGGCAGATTCGATGTTTCATGTTTCTTTTTTGAACAATTACGGAGAAAAGAAATATCCCGACTAATTTAAAGAAATGTCAAGTTCATGCACTCGCTGTTAGATGAGACAAAGAAATACACTAAAGATGAAAGGAACAAATGAGCACGATGCTTTGCATTGATGATGATTGCTACTAAAAAAACGTCAAACTTCAGAAAAAAAACTCTAAGTTCAGCAAAGGAATGACACTTGATCTGGAAACACAGCTCAAATGCTTTCGTCAATCAAGCTTCTTGCACACGAGTCAGAGAGAATAAAAGTCAAGGCAAAGAAAACTTAGACTTAGTTTGCAGCACTATTTTCTTCTCTTGAGATACAACTTGGACTCCTGAATTTTTTTGCTGGGGATATGCATGCAAAGTAGAAGGGAATCATCTGGATCCGGATGTTATCGAGGCAGCACTTTGCTACTCCAGTGCCTCATGTTTGTACCTGGAAACACAAGGATAACAACCTATCAACTAAGATGTTTGTTTAAAGAGACGTTTAAACAATAACAAAACATGAAAGAAATGACAGTAAAAGTTGAGGCAGAATGAGAGCTCTGGACGAAAGAGAGGAGTCGCAAAGGGTGCTTCACTATTCTCTCCTTAGGTCACGGTGATGTTCTCGTGGTTTCCAGCCTGCTTTTGCACGCCGATCTCCTTCTCATTTTATCCCCATTCGTGCATGATGGTTGGTCGCCCATTGATACTGAATGCTTGATTACAGCCCGAGAGTCTCGCGATTTGCTTGAGCCGTTAGTGCGAGGCGTGCATTTTTGGAAGGAATAAAAGCAGAAAAATAAGGCTCCATCCATTCTGGACAGCGAGGAGGAGGTGTCGTGCAATCCATTACATGATTCTCGTGTATTCGGATCTGCCGCAAAAGGAAATATCGAGTGTACTGGATCATTGGTTGCAAGGGTAGTTGTGATCTGTATGCTTAATTCCTGCCCATAGCTGGAATGATTTCAATGAATCCCACGAAATTTGGGTCAGTTTATACCTTTTCTAGGAAATTTAATTGGCCATCGGATTTGGAAAGAGGCCCAGCCATATAATTCGATCATGGATTTTTTTCTGCACGAGGCTTGACTGCATGTATTCTCGCATGGGATGAGCAGCATATTATGTGTGATCAAAAGTCACGTGGTTGCACCATAAATGGAAATGAGAGGGGACATGGCTCTATACGTGCATGGGGTTAAAAGGAATTTAAGACATGATGTGGTTCCAAGTAAGTGGGGATTTTGCATGAAAATCCACGGAAACATGTGAGTTTACAGAAAGGCCCTAACAATTCTTGAGTTTTAGCAAATAGATATCATAGACGTGTGGTTTTTAGGACCATATGGAATAAGGATCACTGGGGTTTTGACAAAAGATTAGGATTAGGGATTAGGAACCAGGTTTTGGTTGCGGATTAGGATAGCGAAAGACCTAGAAACCAATCATGAATATGAGTGCAATATCCAACCCCAATGACAAGAATTAAGCTCAATTCTGTGATCACATTAAAAACTGACAGACACCAAGATATGACCATAAATCATGCAAACTCAATCTGTTAGCAATGTGAGCCCCGGGCAAATCATTTCTACAATAAATGTTATTGTAATGAATAAATTATCAATAAAAGTTATTGATTGTTTTTTCACTCCCTTTCTGAGATTAATGAATGAATGCACTATAGGGTCCCTCTGTACAATAAAGGTTATGTACCATGGCCAACTTGATGATCATACAGCTGTTGATTCATTGGATGGATCATAGAGGCTGATGCTTGGATGAATATCTAAGGAATTAGATAGAGGACTCATCAAGCATCACCAAATGATCACTAAGTGATGATCTCCAGTCTGAGTATGAGATGGCAATCCTATCTCATATGACTGATATCTGACTGACCTCTTGATGCAGGTCCTCTGCATGGGAATAGTGATTCAAAGGTGCCAGGTTAGTTGAGTCAATGGGTTGACTTGACGAGATCGAGATAACCAAAGACCTACGTTGAATACTGTCACAACATATGCATGCATCCTCTGACTAGAGACAGATGTGTTGCTATATGTCTGAGTATGTACATTTGGCAGACCAATAGGTTGATGACCTAATCAAGGTCTATATACCGGCGAGCTGGTGTGCATGTAAGGACATATAAGTAATACGATCTCTCAAAGGGATCATATAGGTTCACTTGTGAACCGGGAGACATGAGCTCACTCATGAGGTATTGGGACTGAACAAATTCCATGCATGGTCGTCGTGCTTTGGAAGCATGACATGAATTTGAAGGTAAGATATATGCTTTGTGAAAGCATATGATCTATACCAAATCCCAATGACCAAGATTGAGAAACTTAAATGATCTAATCCTGAAGATGACAGTGCAAAAGTGATCTTTATCTTCAGAATGATCATAAGTCTTCCAGTATGTAGGATGCACAGGTATTGGGAATACCTGAAGGGTGATTTGATCATATACGATTGTATAACCATGATGCTTCCATTCCGAGGGAGTGATGAAACAGGTTTGGATTTTAGTGACTCCTCTCATTAGAGAAGTGACCTAGTCTTAGTCCATGAACTGGACATTGATCTGAATGAGATTCAGATGCAATGAGAAGATTAAGTCTACGGTCTTGATTTGATCAAGCATCAGTGGGAGGTCCATGGGATCTGGATTTGAGATATGATCTCAACATCCAAGTCACTATACGTGGAACAATACAATCGCCATGTCCTTATCTCCAAGTATCTGAGGAGAAATATCATTGTTCTTAAATGGTTTAAGAACAATTCCATAAGATCTAAGCAAAGAGAAGTTGATAATTAAATATGATTTAATTATCATAATGTATGAGAAATTATCCAATATGATTAAATGTGATTTGATTATTATGGATAAGAATAATGTCGATAGTAATATCCAATTATTCATAATATGTTATAAATGTGATTTATAATATATCAGAGAGAGTTAAATATAATTTATATTAGTAGATTAATTATTAATGTGTATTGGATACACATTGTCTAATTAATTGAAAATATAAATTACATTTAGTTTTGGTTTGTGAATATGATTCACAATTTTCCAATGTCAAGATTGCAATATTCCCAAAATAATTGAGAATTATTTTTGGTGAATAAAATACCAACAAATAATTGTTGGAAAATAAGTTGAGAGAAAAACAAGGAGATGTGCAATCTCATGGGAATCCATGAGATTGCCCTCCCCATATGGGAAGGAGGTGGCGGCACCAATTCCTTTATGGAATTGGTGGCCGTCCACTCCCCCTAATGGGGAAGGTGGATCTCATTTGTTGTTTCACTCCTTATTTGGTTGGTTTAATTTGGTATTAATATATATTTGATTTATCAAAAATATTTAATCAATTAAATCACAAATTGTTTGTTTTCACCAACAACAATCTTGACCATTGGATGGATATAAATCAATCTCATCCATTGATTTTATATGTCCCATGGATTGAGATCCATGGATCCCAAAACCCTATAAATAGAGAGGCATACCATGCTCTCTCTTTACATGCTATTGTAGCACTCAATTCTCTCTCTCTCTCTTTCTCATACTCAACAGTCCTCTCTCTCCCTCTCTTCTTGGTGGCCGTCCACTTTGGTGGAGAGAATCGTCGACGCCCGCGCCATTTGGAGTGCTTCACTCATGAAGGAGACGTTTGATCTCGTGTGACGAGATCAGGAGCAACTGCGCTTGGATCAACTTGGATTGCGAGGACACCGCGACTCATCCCCGCGCTCGCAAGCCGTTACTCCGACGATCGGACTTGAGATAGGAGGTCTCTTCTCTTAGAGACTTGATCAACCACACTTCAAGAGGTATTGCATTATACTTGTTGTAGTTATAGATGAAACGATTTGAGAATGGTTCTCGGATCATGTGGTTTCATCGAATAAAAAAATTTTTAAATTCCGTTGCACCGAACAACTAGTGCGACTAGTCGTTCTTCATCGTATCCGATACGATGATCACGCTTCCGTGATGCGCTTGACGATTTCTCCAGATCCTTCTAGTGGTATCAAAGCCAGGTTGACGGTTTCGAATATGATTCGAAAAACCGAGGACGACTTGGGTTCGTTTAGGTCGCGAAAGTTTTCATCGCATTTGATTTCGCAGATCTGTTTAGTAAATAAATTCGGCACTGTTTAAATTGTTTAAACATGAATTTAATACTTGTATTTTTTTCCCATTAAATAAGGAAACCATAGGAACTGAGTTTGCGTAAATCGTATTTCGTATGCTCAAGATATGGTTGTTTTATTGAACATGTATGCACTGTTGCGGGGACAGTAGATTTTAACATGATTAAAGAGTTAATTACTGTTATCATATGCCTCGAAATGCGTGAAACATCATTTGTTTTCTGTCCTAAATCAAGTTAGCAATCTATTAAAATTGAGTTTCTCTAATTTGGATTTAAATTGATTGAGATATGTTAATTTTAGTGAGTAGGGGTCACTGCTGAAATTACATTCCTAATCTAGAACCAAGTGATTGTCAATTAGTGAAATTAATTGTTAATTTCGTGAAATAATCTTGAAAAATATTTTTGAAATATTGAAACTTGATTATTTGCCTAATTGACTTGGCCCCAACCAATTAATTGATTAGATGTGATCGAGCTCTTTGCTTCTCGAAAGAGTAAGGCCGTATGCGTAGTGACCCCAATATCGGATCCTCATATTATTGGGGCGATATTGGATTGCGCATAGCAAGTACTATTCCTGTTGACAGTTGGTTCAATTAACGACGTGTCAACATCGCCTTAGGGGTGGTGGGCTCGGGTGTTAAAGACCGAATTGAGAAATGCAAGTTGGACTTGCAAAGCGGAATGTGTTCTCGCTTTTCTTTATTGGAGTCGCAGATTCTCATATTATTGGGATGTGACAATGATAAAGAGGAGATCCCAATTCTTGTTAGAGATATAGAGGTAAGTATATCTCTTACTTTGAAAGTGATTAAGGGAATGAACTTTCAAAGTCGACAATGCAAGAATAATTTGATTTAAAATACCTTAATCAAATTTCATAAATTTGAATATATATTTCTATATTCTAATATAGTGCATTCTTAATTTCAGAAAATGAAGTCTTTGAACCCACTTAGTAGGCTTCTTGAGGTCAACCAATTGACCGGCCCAAATTATTCGGACTGGCCCAAATTATTCGGATTGGATCCGTAATTTGGAGCTTGTTCTCTCTGCGGAGCGCATCAGTTATGTGCTCTCTGAGGACAAGCATGAGAACCCTAAGTCCAAGGAAGAAAAAGCATTCAATGACAAGTATGATGAGGATCATGTCTTGGCTAGGTGCTATATCCTAGGTTCTCTCTCCAATGTTCTGCAGAAGCAACATGTGGAGATGAGTACCTGTCAGGAAATAATGCAGAATCTTAAGGATATGTTTGGTGACATTAACCGCACCCAGCGGTACAATGTTATGAAAGACCTCATTCGCTGCAGGATGCAGGAAGGGACTTCGGTCCGTGAACATGTACTCAAAATGTTTGGGTACTTGTCGGAGCTGGAGACCCTTGGGGCAACGATGGATGCAGACATGCAAGCTGACTTCATTCTGATGTCATTGATCAAATCTTTCAATAACTTTGTAGTGTCATTCCACATGAACAAGCTGGAATTGACAAGTGTTGCTCTCCTTGCTGCATTAAAGTCTGCACAAGACGTAATGAAGAAGGATGGTCCCACTGGCAGTGCAATGGTTGCACAGGTCAAAGGGAAGCGCGGTCGGAAGCATAGTTCTCAGAAGGGACCGGCCCAGAAGAGAAAGAAGAAGGGACAAAGTGTTGGCTCTTCTTCCAATGCATCCGCTCTCATGGCGTCGAAGAAAACCGACGTCTGTCACCACTGCAAGAATCCGGGGCACTGGAAGCGTAACTGTCCAGAATACCTGAAGTCCTCAGACAAAGGTAAAGCCCCAGCAGGTATGAAATCTACTTTCATCATTGAAACTAGCTTTCTCGTCGGACGAGAAGGAAGTTGGGTTGTAGATTCTGGTGCTTCTGTTCATGTATGCAATTTGTTGCATTTGTTTCAGGAAACTAGGAATCTTGAAGAAGGGGAGATAGTCATCCAGATGGGATCTGATGCAAGTGTTGCAGCAGTAGCCGTCGGGACTTGTAGACTATCATTATCTAGTGGTAGAGTCCTTATACTAGAAGAATGTCTTTATGTACCCGAAGTCAGAAGGAACTTGATATATGTATCTAAGCTTGTTAGAAGCGGATATTATTTCCTTTTCTGTAATAAATTAGTCATAAGTCGTTATGATAAATATATTGCGGATGGTGTTTTGACTTCTGATGGACTCTATGGGTTGTGCATTGATAAATGTATCATGAATGTGACAACCACTAATAAAAATCCTAAAAGATCCAGAGAGGATAAAAATATCTCAAATGAGATATGGCATCAAAGGCTTGGTCATTTATCTGTTGATAGGATCAAGAGATTGATACAGGATGGACCTCTAGATTTTCTACAGGTTCAACCTTTGCCCACTTGCAAACATTGCATTCAGGGTAAAATGACTAGGACGCCTTTCCGTAGCAAGGTTACAAGATGCGAAGGTATTATTGACCTAATACATACCGATGTATGTGGTCCCTTCAGTACCGCGACTCGAAATGGATATCGATATTATTTGACGTTTATTGATGACCATTTGCGATACGGGTTTATCTTCCTACTACGTCATAAGTCTGAAACCTTTAAAAAGTTTAAAGAATTCAAGGCTTTGGTTGAGAACCAAACCGATAGGAAGATTAAACGGATTCGATCTGATCAAGGCGGCGAGTACCTATCAGATGAATTCAAGGAATACCTTAAGGAGAATGGAATTGTTTTAAATCTCACTCCTCCTGGAACTCCCCAACTAAATGGTGTTGCTGAAAGACGCAACAGGACCATCATGGACATGGTCCGTTCAATGATGAGTAAAGCACATTTACCTCTTAGTTTCTGGGGATATGCAGTAGAGACTGCAATATATATCCTGAATAAGATTCCTAGCAAATCCGTGCCTAAGACTCCTCATGAGCTATGGTATGGAACCAAACCTAGTGTTAATCACTTGAGGGTTTGGGGTTGCTTGGTCTATGCAAAGAACGTGGACGCAAGTAAGCTAGAATCTCGCTCTTGTGAGTGTTACTTCATTGGGTATGTTAAAGATGGTATTGGATACCAGCTTTATGATCCTGAGACCCAAAAGGTTTTTGTTTCTAGAGATGTGAAGTTTCTGGAGAATGATTTCCTTAAAGGTCAAGACAATAATGAAGTAGAGGAACTCATTGAATCCCCTGAGGATTCTGAGCTTCCTAGACCAGAAACTGAAGAGATAAATAAAGATGAAACACCCATACCTCTTCGAAGGAGTTCGAGGGTGGTTGCACCACCAGAAAGGTATGGATTCCATGTGTCAGGTGAAACTGACATTGATCCTACTTCATTTGATGAAGCACTCGCGGATCAAGACATGGATAGATGGATGTTAGCAATGAAGTCAGAAATTGACTCCATGCATAAGAATGGTGTATGGACCCTAGAGGATCCACCTAAAGGGGTAAAATCCATTGTGTGTAAATGGATCTTCAAGAGAAAGAGGGGACCTGATGGGAAAGTAGAGACTTTCAAGGCACGGCTCGTAGCCAAGGGCTACACACAGAGAGAAGGCATCGATTACGATGAGACATTCTCTCCTGTGGCTATGCTTAAATCCATCAGGACATTGCTAGCTATAGCTGCATATCTTGACTACGACATCTGACAGATGGACGTCAAGACGGCTTTCCTCAATGGATACCTCGAGGAGGATATCTACATGGAGCAGCCCCAGGGCTTCATGACAGAGGATGGTAAAGTATGCAAGCTGAAGAAATCCATCTATGGGCTCAAACAAGCTTCTCGTAGCTGGAACATCAGATTCAACGAAACCATAAAGAGTTATGATTTTGTGCAGAATCCTGATGAACCTTGTGTGTACAAGAAGACTAGTGGGAGCGCCATTGTGTTCATCATGCTTTATGTAGATGACATCCTTATCATTGGGAATGATACAGGGATGATGACCAGTGCAAAGATTTGGTTGTCCCATACCTTTGAGATGAAAGATCTTGGAGAAGCCTCTTACATCTTAGGCCTGAAGTTGTTCAGAAACCGAGAAAAGAGGATTTTGGGATTGTCACAACATGGATACATTAAGAAGATTCTTGAACAATTCCGTATGGATAGTTCTAAGAAAGGATTCCTACCCTTAAGACATGGTATCCACCTGTCTAAAGGAATGGCTCCTCAAACTGTTGAGGAAAAGAAGGCCATGGCTGGATGTCCTTATGCATCAACTGTAGGAAGCTTAATGTATGCCATGATGTGTACTAGGCCAGATATCTGCCATGCAGTAGGAGTGGTAAGTCGTTACCAATCCTGCTATGGAGAGCAACAATGGAATGCAGTAAAGAACATATTCAAATATCTAAGACGGACGCAAGATTACATCTTAGTCTATGGAGATGGTGATCTCCAAGTCTTGGGATATACAGATTCTGACTTCCAATCGGATATAGATGATCGAAAGTCGACATCGGGGTTCGTGTTCTTGTTGAATGGTGGTGCTGTGAGCTGGAGAAGCAAGAAGCAGGACACTACTGCATATTCAACAACGGAAGCCGAATACATTGCCGCATCGGATGCTGCAAAGGAGGCGGTGTGGTTGCGCAAGTTCGTGCTGGAGCTTGGCGTAGTTTCCTCTGATACTCCCATCCCGTTACTCTGCGATAACACGGGAGCCATTGCCCAGGTAAAGGAACCAAGATGGCATCAAAAGAGCAAGCATGTGAAAGGAAATACCACATCATTCGGGAGATACAAAAGCGTGGTGACATCATCATCACCAAGGTAGCCTCTGCCGACAACATTGCTGATCCTCTTACCAAACCTCTGACACAGAAGGTTTTTAACCAGCATGTAATGAGTATGGGTTTAAAGATTGTACCTGAATGGTTCTGAGGGCTAGTGGGAGATTGTTAGCAATGTGAGCCCCGGGCGAACCATTTCTACAATAAATGTTATTGTAATGAATAAATTATCAATAAAAGTTATTGATTGTTTTTTCACTCCCTTTCTGAGATTAATGAATGAATGCACTATAGGGTCCCTCTATACAATAAGGGTTATGTACCATGGCCAACTTGATGATCGTACAACTGTTGATTCATTGGGTGGATCATAGAGGCTGATGCTTGGATGAATATCTAAGGAGTTAGATAGAGGACTCATCAAGCATCACCAAATGATCATTAAGTGATGATCTCCAGTCTGAGTAGGAGATGGCAATCCTATCTCATATGACTGATATCTGACTGACCTCTTGATGCAGGTCCTCTGCATGGGAATAGTGATTCAAAGGTGCCAGGTTAGTTGAGTCAATGGGTTGACTTGACGAGATCGAGATAACCAAAGACCTACGTTGAATACTGTCACAACATAGGCATGCATCCTCTGACTAGAGACAGATGTGTTGCTATATGTCTGAGTATGTACATTTGGCAGATCAATAGGTTGATGACCTAATCAAGGTCTATATACCGGCGAGCTGGTGTGCATGTAAGGACATATAAATAATACGATCTCTCAAAGGGATCATACATGTTCACTTGTGAACCGGGAGACATGAGCTCACTCATGAGGTATTGGGACTGAACAAATTCCATGCATGGTCGTCGTGCTTTGGAAGCATGACATGAATTTGAAGGTAAGATATATGCTTTGTGAAAGCATATGATCTATACCAAATCCCAATGACCAAGATTGAGAAACTTAAATGATCTAATCCTGAAGATGACAGTGCAAAAGTGATCTTTATCTTCAGGATGATCATAAGTCTTCCAGTATGTAGGATGCACAGGTATTGGGAATACCTGAAGGGTGATTTGATCATATACGATTGTATAACCATGACGCTTCCATTCCGAGGGAGTAATGAAACAAGTTTGGATTTTAGTGACTCCTCTCATTAGAGAAGTGACCTAATCTTAGTCCATGAACTGGACATTGATCTGAATGAGATTCAGATGCAATGAGAAGATTAAGTTTATGGTCTTGATTTGATCAAGCATCAGTGGGAGGTCCATGGGATCTGGATTTGAGATATGATCTCAACATCCAAGTCACTATACGTGGAACAATACAATCGCCCTGTCCTTATCTCCAAGTATCTGAGGAGAAATAGCACTGTTCTTAGATAGTTTAAGAACAATTCCATAAGATCTAAGAAAAGAGAAGTTGATAATTAAATATGATTTAATTATCATGATGTATGAGAAATTATCCAATATGATTAAATGTGATTTGATTATTATGGATAAGAATAATGTGGATAGTAATATCCAATTATTCATAATATGTTATAAATGTGATTTATAATATATCAGAGAGAGTTAAATATAATTTATATTAGTAGATTAATTATTAATGTGTATTGGGTACACATTGTCTAATTAATTGAAAATATAAATTACATTTAGTTTTGGTTTGTGAATATGATTCACAATTTTCCAATGTCAAGATTGCAATATTCCCAAAATAATTGAGAATTATTTTTGGTGAATAAAATACCAATAAATAATTGTTGGAAAATAAGTTGAGAGAAAAACAAGGAGATGTGCAATCTCTTGGGAATCCATGAGATTGCCCTCCCCGTATGGGAAGGAGGTGGCGGCACCAATTCCTTTATGGAATTGGTGGCCGTCCACTCCCCCTAATGGGGATGGTGGATCTCATTTGTTGTTTCACTCCTTATTTGGTTGGTTTAATTTGGTATTAATATATATTTGATTTATCAAAAATATTTAATCAAAATTAAATCACAAATTGTTAGTTTTCACCAACAACAATCTTGACCATTGGATGGATATAAATCAATCTCATCCATTGATTTTATATGTCCCATGGATTGAGATCCATGGATCCCAAAACCCTATAAATAGAGAGGCATACCATGCTCTCTCTTTACATGCTATTGTAGCACTCAATTCTCTCTCTCTCTTTCTCATACTCGACAGCCCTCTCTTCTTGGTGGCCGTCCACCTTGGTGGAGAGAATCGTCGACGCCCGCGCCATCGTGCTGCCGCTTCGACGCTCTGCGATTCTTCGTCTACTTGGAGTGCTTCACTCACGAAGGAGACGTTTGATCTCGTGTGACGAGATCAGGAGCAACCGCGCTTGGATCAACTTGGATTGCGAGGACACCACGACTCATCCCCGCGCTCGCAAGTCGTTACTCCGACGATCGGACTTGAGACAGGAGGTCTCTTCTCTTAGAGACTTGATCAACCACGCTTCAAGAGGTATTGCATTATACTTGCTGTGGTTATAGATGAAACGATTTGAGAATGGTTCTCGGATCATGTGGTTTCATCGAATAAAATTTTTTTAAATTCCGCTACACCGAACAACTAGTGTGACTAGTCGTGCTTCGTCGTATCCGATACGACGATCACGCTTCCGTGATGCGCTTGAGGATTTCTCCATATCCTTCACAATCCTCTAATGCACAAAAAAGGGCTATAAATGGGCACGATAACACAATGAATCGTAGATTCATCAACCATTGGATCACTCGATCCAACGGTCAAGATGTCGTCTTCTACCTTCTGCCTCGCCTGCTCCCACGTCATCCACTCCACCGACAGGTCGCCCCCTTCCTATTTTAGGAGCCACTCCGGCCACCCTCTCCGCCTCTTGTCACCACCAGTTTGTACCCCACTCTCCCCTCATCCTCGCCGACCCCCTCGAACACTATGAACTCACCCCACCTCGCTCCACGATGTCCACCAACTCCATCACTTCGCCACCTATGTCGTCACCTCCACCTATAAATATGCCCCCACCATCGACCGTCAGCCCCATCCGCCAGTACAGGAGGCTTCCCCGAGCTCCACTCTTCTCATCGGTGACAACAATTGGGAACGACATCGAGCGAAGATGGTCGACTACCTCCGGTGAGATCCGCAGCACACCTCTGCCGTGTCGCAGCTCCTCCACGGCGATGCACGAGCTCGGGACACTACCGACCCTTGAGCGACAACTAGGAAGCTCTTCTCTGAGCTTCTGACCCCAGGTAGCTCCCTCCATCTTCATCTCCGATCTCTACCTCCATTCCTCACGTTCTTCTCCGATTTTATTCCGCTTCTCCGCTCGACATCACCATTTTCTGACCATCGCCTGAGCTTCACCTTGAAGCTCCCATCTTCGCGCACCATTCCATTCCCTCCGATTTCACCTCGTACTTCACTCCGACCAAAGCTCCCCCTTTACGGTAGAGCAAGTCACTGGACCACCTTCACTTAGCTCTAGGCCTCCCACTGCACTCGCACTCTCAACACGAGCACATTACACCCACTCCCTTGCACAGACTAACATTACAGGTGACATTCTCTTCGTTGGCCGGAATCTCCATCGGAGTTGCATCGAGCTTAGTCGTCACCAGCACTCTGACCCCCCAGCCTCGTCAAGGACCTCTAGTGGTTCCCTTACACCTCCACGATCAATCCGAGCATTTCAGGAGCCATCGACGAGCCTTGTCGACCACTGGCGAAGGAGGCGGAGCAAGAAGCCCATCGCCGGAGCCCTGCCAAGTCCGTCGTAGGAGGAGGCGGATCGGAGAGGATGAAGCACCGGGACCGTAGAATCTTCCTGATCCGACGGTCTTGATCATGACAATTTGCACCGAGTCCGCAACAGTTGGATCATCTCAATCCAAGGGCCAATATTGAGCCACGTCACCATCAGTCGCAGCTCCAGGTATCGTTGGATTATCTAGATCTAACAGTCCTCAATCACGCCACGTTTCCATCCTCTACCACTGTTGGATCACTTTTGATCTAGCAGCCCAACATCCACCACGTGGAGTCTCCGAGCCTCTTCCTCGACCCTAGGCTCGAAGCCACCGAAGCATACCCGAAGCTGATCCGAGCCCCCTGAGCCATCCGAGCCTTTGACCGAGCCTCGGCCGCCGTCCGAGCCTAGCCCCGCACGTGGTTCTCATGTGAGGGCTGGGTAAATTACACAAAGGCCCATGCAACTTTCAAAAATTACTAATTGGTCTCTGCTAGGTGCGTCACGCGAGGAGCGTGTGTCTTCTTGGGAAATTTGCATCCACCTCCTCAATATTATAGGTAATTGCATATACGTCCCTGTCAGCACGTTTTATTTTAAGCAATTATTATTTTCTGTATTGCATTTTGGTCCTTGTCTGTACACGCATCTTTAGGCATTCATTTGACATCATTTTTCAAGTTTGAAAATTGCATTTTGTAGCTTAACTTGTCCTCTTTCATATGTGGCATTTGTCATATTTTTGTGATAATAATGGATTTTATTATTAATTAGTGGAATTTTGTCATATTTTGTCCATTTATGCCTTTTAATTGTAGTAAATTCTCTGTGGCTCCAAAAATCCTCATAAATTCACATTAGACTTAGGATAATTAAATTCACATTGTGCACAAAAATCAACTCATTTTCTTGCATCCGAAGGCCTGAATAAATAATTTTGTGATTTCCTTAATTGATTCTTAATAGGTCCATTTCACATGGAAATTTAGGTTTATTAATTTTTCTGGATTCTTCATACTTAGATCTATCTAGGATAAATTTTATATCTGAAAATATTGTGATTTGGTATTTATTTAAATTCATTCAGTCAAAATCATCTTGCATTCATTTTTTAATTAGCAGTAAATTCACATAGTGTCAAAAAATCCAAAAATACTAGGGTAGCTTAATTTAATTGAATTTCACCGTCTAGCCAAGTTTCATAATATTTGGAATCAATTTGACCACTTTTTTGAATTAACTTGTAAACTGGCTTGATTTTGCATGAGTCTTTTATTAAGTGCATAAAAATTGTTTAAAAAGATCAAAAATAATCTTCTGAAAATCCGACCTCTTAAATTTTATTAAAATCTGCCTAAGGAGATAGTTTCCTCCCTGAGTTCGACCTTGGGCTTGCCCAAGTAAAATAAATTTGCCGCTCGAGATTAACTGAACTTTGATTGAAAGTGGTTTTTGATTAGTCCTTATTACCTAACTACAACGAACAACATGAAGATTAATTTGACCATTAATTTGATTAAATTAACAAGGGTAGTAAGATGCTGATCAGTCTTGCATGGTGTAATGGCTAGAGAGAGAGGCAACTGGAGGAGGACGATGAATGGGAGCCATTGGATCTTGCAATCCAACGGCTGGGATAGAGACTAGGCTAGAGGGCTTAGATCAGATACTTAGGATCTAATCGAACGATGATGATCGAGGTGCTGATGGATGGATAGGATGTGATCTGGAGGAGATCCAACGACATGGGGAGAATGGGTGACGTAGAGAGATGCTAAACGTCAGATGAGCAGTTGAACAGATGGCTAAGGTTTAGGAGCGAAGGAGCGGATGAGATTTGATCCAGAGGATGATCGGGCGGTTGAGGGATGAAGCGAGTTTGGAGGGCTGAGATGTAGGCGATTGGAGCAGATCTGACGGTCGGGAGCTTTGATGGGTGGCGGAAGGAGGAGCAATCACGTGACGGCTCCAGAGAGCGCCACGTGGCTGCACCAGAAAATTCAAAAGTTTAAATACAAAGAAAAATATTAAGAAATAGTTAGAGGCAAAATTAGGAAAAAGTCAAAACATGAAAGTTGTTTGTCTCAATAATATCTACAAGTTTCCTGTTGGACAAAAGCCAAAAGAGGTCATTTGTACAAAAAAGTATTTTTGGGGGTATTTTTAAAAGGGTAAAAACACCGACTTTTTGGTTTTGAGTTGTTTTTGTATTTTTTTTAGTCTTTTAAAGGTTAGTGAATTATACACAATTACTCAACTTGCTTTTTCAGGGGTTTTTGATAATAAAATATTTACGAGACAAATAATAATGAATAAATACAATTAATTAAGGTTAATTACACACAAGATAAAAAGGAGGATTTAATGGCGACTTTTATTGGTTTGTTTAAGCCAGAGGTTTAGTTTGTGGCTTTTATCATTATGAATTCGAGTTTCATCAGACCCCTATGCTTAAACCATGCTCGTCCTCGAGCATCTAAAGAATGAAGAAGTTGGATCAATTCCGGACAGTGCAAGTGAAGATTTCAAGCCTCAATCTTTCGAAGTCCCTTAATTTAAGTGATCCTAAAATTCTAGGTTTATCCATGTTTTAGTCAGAAGGGATCCAACTTCTCTAATTATCTGACTCTCTTTTTGTATATATAGTATAAGGATATGAAATTTAGTGTACTGCATTTCATGAGAGTCGAGTCGAGGCATCACCCAAGTTCCAATCCAAGAGACTCTCCTCTAGACCTAATCCTCAACACTAGGGAACATGTCTATTCTTGCTTCAGTCGACCGTCTTATTTGTTTGTCAGACTTGAAAGTATAGATGGACGGCCAAATTGTGGAGGATATGTCTATTTTTCTCTCCCTCACATTGGAACAAGGGGCCTCTAGTGCCTTTATACTCAACACATGTAAATTTTTAGATTGTTGAGTAATGTGTCCGTCAAGAGAGTTGGAGTCGTCTGCACTTGTTTTTCTGGGAGTACAACGGGGTATGTCTCTTTTGAGTATCTAAGATACCTTCGACACCCAGACTTGTAGGATTTACGATGTAGAACCCTTTTTTGGTGTCAACCCGACTCCTTGGTCCTAATTAGTGCTTGGTCCAAATGGACACTTTGAACATGTTTGAGAGCGCTCGTTATCGGTGGAAGCTTATTTATAATTTTGACTTTGGATGAAAGAGCTTTTTGTTTGACATTTCATTGCTTTTGTTGGCTAGCTCCACTACTTTTACCCAAAGTTGGTGCACACTGATTAACAATTATCATTAAGTTTCATCACACCCTGGCACATAGGTAGATATTAAAGAGATAGCATATGAATCTTGTTCGCATACTGGCTAGGGTTTTGCTGACACTCAAGTTTTTTGAAGCCTTCATTACCTTTATCCCATCCTCGAATATCATTAGATCGGATCTACACTCAAATATCTAGTCCTAATTCCTCAAGTGATAACTCAAATCATCTCATCAATCATGTAGTTGTGGAAGTGATTGTGTTGATCATATTCTTTTGAAGGTAGAGATGAAGAGTGCAATGCGCTCAAATCTTTCAAACCAGGGAAGTGTGGACAATTAAGTTTAAAAACCCTAGTGACTAAGGCATGTTAACTCAGACTCTCAAGATCACAAAAATCAAGTGTCCTCAAAATCCTCAAGCCTTGAGTGAATGTTATTGTGTCATGAATACAACAACTCCTTAGTTAGTGATTTTTGTGTGATTTTTGTTTTTTCAGATTTTTATGAATTTTTTTTGAATCCTTTGGAGAGACAATGACTATCCCAGACTCAAATGAATAAAAGTATCTACTCTCAGTCAGTATGGATGTAAGTACGGGCCGATAGACAGACCCGCATTCCTTAAGGACGGTGCCTTCCACAGTGTCCTCTAAACCACCCACTCTGCTAAGGGAGATCGAAGTTCTCTACTGAATGTATCTACTAAGCCTATTAATCAGAGTCTAATTCAAAGAAAGGTTTTCAAAAAAAACTGAAAAAGGGTTATTTAAACAAATTAATCCCTCAATTTTTGAAGTGAACATTTTTACAAGGTTTTTACAAAACTCAGTTCACAAGAATACTAAAACCAAGCTCGAGAAAGAATTTTCAAAAAGTTTTTAAAAATACGAGCTATGGCTAAAGTAAATATACATTTATATACCGTATACCCCCATATACTTTAATTTTGCTATGTCCTCGTAGCACATGTGTCATGAAGCCATGGCTCGATCAAATATAGGGTGATATAGCGGAACTGAGGAGGAGGGTCCCCCTATACTTAGGTCAGAATTTGACTCAAGTATAAAAAGACAATGTGAGGGAAGGATGAGCAGGCAGGTCCCCCCATACTTAGGCTACAAATAGCCTAAGTAAGGTCCTGAGTTAAGGGCGGGTATTGTGTTTGGAGGAATAATTACACTATGATACAGGGGCGGAGGGTTGTTTTTACAGAGGATGACGATCGGGGAGATAGCGCGCGCGCGCGCGTGAGAGAGAGAGAGAGAGAGAGAGAGAGAGAGAGAGAGAGTGATTGTGAAATATACATAGAAATAGGGGTGAGTGTATATGTGCAAGTTTGTGTATGTGGGGGGTAGATCATCAAGTGATCTACTTATTCTTTTTTCTACAACATGCAAGCCCTCTAACGAGGATTGTTAAAATAAACATGCACATGCAACATTTTTTACAGTATGCAAATGTAGGCCGACTGATAGAAGGTCCTAAAATTTTCTTCACCAATTCTTTTTCGGCCTCTTCAGCGGAAGCTCCCGACATCATGCCTCCACAAAGATCAAGCGTCCTCGATTTTCATGGGCCCTGCCACAAAAGAGAAAAGTTAGAAAAATACAAAGGAAATTAATCAGCAGACATGATGCAAAAAATGATGCATGAAATGAGGACTTGTAAATCTTGAAAACATTTAACAATGAAAAGTTTAAATTCAACAAATAAATTAAGTTAAGTTGTGTCCTCGACAACGGTGCCATTTTATGAACGTGAAGTCCGCCTCTTTAATAATCGATAATTGTCGTAGTATAGGAGGAAAAATCGGTCCATCAAAGTACCACAACTTTTGAATGTTGTGGAGTATTTATATTTGTAAAGTCTACCAAGGTCGAACACAGGGACACGAGCTACTCTATCTATTTATCGAATTTCGATTAGTGAGAACATGTGTGAATTATTTCTGATTCTAGGGTTTCTATGAAAATGCATGATGCACTATGCAGATTATAATGTAATAAAATGATTCATGTAATTTTTAGTTGTTTTTTATGTGATTATAAGATGATGCATGAGTGTAATGAAAGGGTACTTATATGCAGTGCAAAAGATTACAAATATACCCTAAAAGATAATGAGCACCACAATAGGAATATAAATCAGGGTCATTTTGATTACAACACTAAGATCAGTCATCAATCAGAGCGAGGGCAAGTAGAGCAAGGTCATCATTAACATTAAAAATCACTTCTTTTAATATGATGCCAGATGAGAAAATTAGACATGCCAAGATATAGATGATGAAATAAGGATCAAAATGACACTAAAATCATGCAATTTGGACCTACGATGCTGAAGTTATGAAAAAAACAATGCATGGGCATAATTGTAATAAAAATGCAAGAAAATAAAAAGATAAACATTAAATTTAGGTCCCTAGAGGGACCTAAATGTAAATACCAAAAACCAGTAAGGGTCTAATGTAATTCTTCCAATGTGTGCTGGGACTAATTTGCAAATCTTCAAACTAGTGAGGGCATCCCTATAAATTACCTAGGCACGCACGTGAGGCACGTGCTTGGGGACTAATCTGTAAATATATAAAGTTTTTAGGTCTTTCATGCAATTTACCCAGGCCCTCACATGGGGTGCACGTGAGGGGCCTAGGCTCGGGTCTCCCTCCTGGTTCACGTGGCGTCGTACGCAAGCTTGGGGCAAGGTTCGGCAGACCCAAAGCTGATGGATCGGCTTGAGGCTCGGCTCGCCCACGTGTCATCATCCTTGCCATCCGATCCAAATGATCGGACGGCAACTGCTCTCTGTCCTCCGCCGCGGGCCACTAAGGGAAGCTACGCTCCAGCGTACCCTCTATGGCCCCCCCATGCTCCGACAGCTAGCCTGGAAGTCGGGGAATTATTCTGGATGGCTGGCGGAAGAGGCGGGAATCCGACGAGGCTCCATGAATGATCAAAGCATGAAGTTGACGAAGCCTCGCTGGAGGAGACCAGCTCGAAGGAGCTTCGACGCTATCTCCAGCCAATCAAGATCCTGCAAGCATTAGATGTAGTCGAAGCGTGCATGTGTGCAAGTTGGGTCTATAGTGAGTGAACAGGGGTCGTGGGGCGACGGGATGCGGTGGTCGTGAGCCTCTTCTCCGACGAAGTGGAGAAAAAGAGGAGTCGGAGCCGGGGAGGGTCTGGAGAAGGGAGGGTGGTCGGCAAGGATCTGGGTGATGTGGCGAAGGTGTTGGAATAGTTGGATGGAAGTGGACTATGATGATGATGACCGGAAAAATAGGAGAAATAGAAGGATAAATTACCTTTCCGGAGCAAGGTGTTGGTGGCGGCAGTGATATGGGTTGAGGTCCTCATCGGACCTCTGGAGTCGTCGCATGACGAGGTTGATCGTTCCTCGGTGCTCAGTGGATGCCAGAGGTGCCACGACACGACGGAGTAGCCGAGGGTCGACACCGGGGCAAGAAGTCATCGTCGCCTCGACGATCCGCCCCTCTGCGGTCACCGGAGGGGCGCTGGAAGCTGGGCTAATGCCTAAAATGGTGGACGACAGCTGAAGGTGGTGGAGGAGGCGGTTTTATAGGAGGGGGGTTCTGCCATTATGAGGTGGTGGGGGATGCTTGAATGGCTGATTGATGGCGGGTGAGTAATGGAGGAGGAAGGCTGGAGTTTACGCGAGGAATATGGAGGAATGAGCTACATGAGGTGGTCATTAGGAGAGGGAGGAGGTGGCTGGAGCGACGGATAAAAATGGAAGGGGGCGGGGGTCTCGCATGGTGTAACGGCTGGAGAGACAGAGGCAGCTGGAGGAGGACGATGAGTGGGAGCCGTTGGATCTTGCGATCCAACGGCTGGGATAGAGACGTGGTTGGAGGGCTTTGATCAGATCCTTAGGATCTGATCGAACGACGGTGATCGAGGCATTGATGGATGGATAGGATGTGATCTGGAGGAGATCCAACGGCCTGGGGAGAATGGGTGGCGTGGAGAGATACTAAACGTCGAATGAGCAGTTTATCGGATGGCTGAGGTTTAGGCATGAAGGAGCGGATGAGATTTGATCCAGAGGATGATCGGGCGGCTGAGGGATGAAGTGGGTTTGGAGGGCTGAGATGGAGGCGATTAGAGCAGATCCGATGGTCGGGAGCTGTGACAGGTGGCGGAAGGAGAAGCGACCATGTGGCAGCTCCAGACAGCAGCACGTGGCTGCACCAGAAAATTCAAAAATGTAAATACAAAGAAAAATACAAAAGAAATAGTTAGAGGTAAAATTAGGAAAAAAGTCAAAACATGAATATTATTTATCTCGATGAGATCTACAGGTTTCATGTTGGACGAAAAGCCAAAAGAGGTCATTTCTACAAAAAGTATTTTTTGGGGGTATTTTTAAGGGGGTAAAGACACTGACTTTTTGGTTTTGAGTTGTTTTTGTATTTTTTTAGTCTTTTAAAGGTTAATGAATTATAGAAAATCACTCAGCTTGTTTTTTAGGGGTTTCTGATAATAAAATATTTACAAGACAAATAATATTGAATAAATACAATTAATTAAGGTTAATTACACACAAGATAAAAAGGAGGATTTAATGGCGACTTTTATTTATTTGTTTAAGCCAGGGGTTTAATTTATGACTTTTATCATGGTGAATTCGAGGTTCATTAGTTGCCCACCCTCTCGTCGGAGTTTCTTTTCTGCTTTTTGTACCCGACTCCAGCCATCTCTTGTCCCGATTCTTCGCCAAGCCTCCTCCTAGGATCTGTGACCCTCATGAATCCCTAGGAAGACGTGAATCTTCCTAGGGTTGCGTGCACTCGCTCGATTTTTCCATCCTCTGGAGAACCCTATAAATTCTCTCATCTGCCTTCACTACCCTTCAGCTCGTTCCTCACCCCCATTTGGACCCTTAGCCACCTCAAGCTGAGTGAAAGTTGCCTGGAGCGACCTTCAGAGCTCGGAATGATGTTGGAATGACGCAACTCAAGGTACGTGGCTAGACCTCTGCCGCGTATAGCCTCCTTGGCTAGTCGTAGCTCGGTTGAGGCCATCTCCTCGATGCTCACCTCCGCCTGAAGCTCAGGAGCTTCTCTAGACCTTCAGGTACCGTGTGCATTCACCTGAGTTCCTTGTTCTATTCAATTTTTTTTATTTTGCACCACTGTCGTTTCCCTTGCTCCGACCAGCTAGTTGGAGCTCCACATCCACATCCTATCTACATCAATCGATGTTACGCTTCATCATCCACTTTCCCATGTAACCTAATCACCCTTAATCTGGCTCACCAGAGCAAGATTAGGCCCGATCTCTTTCCTCCATGTACGCTGGAGATCAATCACCACCACCTCTGATGCTTCTCCTATATCTTTATGCAATAAACTCGATCGGAGTTATGCCCTCGAGTCGCCTCTCCTTTTGCAGGTTGTTAACGTGCGTGAAAGACCCCATCTCGTACCTCTAATGCTCCATCGGAGCAGCTCGGGGAGGGAAGTCACCGCCAAGCCCATTTAACCGTTCTTTCTCCCATTGATACACCCCATTAGATGCTGAGTACCTCCACGATGCAGTCGGGCATGTCTGATCTTTCATCAGAGCATCGTAGTCCATCTGATGCTTGATTGAAGTTCCTCCAGGTCTAGTTCTTCCAGCACCCTTAGTCGTCATCTGATTGGGACCCCTCATCCAGATCCCATCTCCACCGTTCATCCACCCCCTTTTGTTAGAGGTGTCAGATGCACGATTAACAGCCATCAAGGCCGACATTCCCTACACCGTCTGATCTGGTCAGAAGCCATCAAACCCGTACGCCTGCTCCACGCACTTGAGCCATCCGTAACTCAAATTTTCTCAATGTATCTCGATTTTTTCTTATTCCAAGTTATGCTCCTTTATTTCATGCTCATGGAGTAGATACTTTATTTTCTTTTAGTAATAATTACTATTTATATTCCAGGAATACTACCACTTATTCCACGATAAAGATGTCTCATATAACGACTCATGATCACATATAACTATATTTCGACTTTCTGATATTCCAACCAATTTTCTCTACTTATGCACATGCAATATTCACTTTCTTCCCTTACAACAAACCCTGATAATTATTTCCACTTCACCTTCATTGCTATATCACTTTTCTTACTGTGTGACGATCATCGCTCCTCTCTTATTCCTCTCATTCTGTGAATCATTATTTTCAAATCATTGTGCAATACTATAAACTTCATGATGCATGTCTACGTTCAATTATCTTCGTTACTTCTTTGTGCTCTCGATAATATCCGAACCCGAGATGTGGGTATCACTTCATGCATCTAATGTCATGTCTTGCACTACTACATGTATTAGTTGTACTCGCTCGTGCTTGTACTTTGGTGCCTACAATGCTCCATGCCTCCTTGGACCACCATTCATTGCTACCAATATCGTGTGTATTCGTGCGTAACAAAAAATCGCAGGACGTGCTCCCATGACCTATGTTCCACTAAAATTGAAACACCTTGGGCTGCATCACCTTTGATGACTCCAAAAGGCTCCCTCTGATGCTCATCTCTAATTTATCCCACCAAACAAAAAGAAATGCAAATAGGAAATAAACCGCTTTATTCTTTCTTACTTCCTTCTTGTATCTTCTTTATTTTCCACGTGAAAGGGTCTTAGATATCAATAAATTCAGAATTTTTTTAAAAAAAAGGCATCATTTGACGGTGAAAAAGAACAAGGTTGTTCAGGATATTGTGGAGATTTTTTCAAGTTAAAATCTTCTGCATTGGATAATTAAAAGAACAAACAATTAACTTTTAAGATAATATTACTCTTTACAACTGAGTTTGGGAGATCGGAACACAATGAAAGTGTGTTTTTTTTACTAATAAGTTCGATATTATGCAGCTCAGGTAATCGCTTCCATTTCATCGAAAAGATATTACATGAAGCGCTGGAGAGTAGCTCGATGAAAGTATGTTGCCTTTTTTAAGTGCTGGTCTAGACCTAGTTTAATTGTCACGTCACAATGTTAAATATAATGCTCGTAAATATTTTATCTCTTATTTGATCTTTTCTAGCTAGATTTTATTCCAAAGATGTGATCTTGATGACACTTGCCTAAAGTATTTTATCAGTTGGAACTTCATTTTCTATTAGATGATTTTATTCATTTTCTCATTATAAATTGTTCTTTAATGAAACCCTATAATATATGGGTAATGGGGCTGTTCCGTGAGGAGTTAACTTGGCTCTTCCGACCCATTTTATTCATTTTTTTATTTTTTTTAAAAAAATGAATATGGGAAATTCATCACCATGTCTCTACATTATGTCACTCGAGTTTCATGAGAATAAAGATCTCTACAGTCTCTATCTAGACAGTCATTTTTTAACGATCGTAGAATTATTGAAATCGACTCTGTCTGGATGAAGGTCGTAAGTCTCTATTTCGCACGAAATTGGAACGAGATGATATAGTGCTAATGAAAATCCAAGGAAGCGTTTTTTTTTCAAAAAAAATATGAGGGAAATGGGGGGGATTGCCTCCCCCGAGAGGCAGCTCCATTTTGCCCATAATATATTATTCAGACAAACATATTTATTATGTATCGGGACAAATGGGGTTGCTCCTAGGGGAGTTAGCTTACCTCCCTCCGCCTCATTTTTCTATTTTTCATTTTTTAAAAAAATGAGAGAGGGTTTCATCATTATATCCCTATATTATTTCATTCAAATTTCGTGAGAAATATAAACTCACACGGCCTTCATCCAGACAATTTTTTTTAACGGTCACAGAATTGTTGAAATCAACCACGTCTCGATGAAAGTCGTAGGAGTCTCTGTTTCGCACGAACTTGAATGACATAATATAAAGATATAGTTATGAAAATATATTGAAGTATTTAAAAATAAAAAAATAGAAAAAAATAAGTGAGGAAGCGAAGAAGTACGGCCCCATTTATGTATATATAAGTTAAAGGTATCTGCAATAGATTTGTTCTTTTCTTTGAGGTATAGGGCAAAAGACGTTACCCAGAGACAAAGACGTCCCCGTCACCTCTTGTAGCTGATGGGGCCCCTAGGCCATGTTGGGATCATGACTTGATTGAGATGCGATCAAATTTGGGATCATGACTTGATTGAGATGCGATCAAATCTTCGATTCGCGTAGATCTTGAAAAGATGGCTATGATTGAGTTGTGCAGATCATGTTCAGCATGCAGTGGTATATAGAGAAAGGACATCTCTGTCACATAGCATATTTGTTTCATGAGTCACACTTCAATGAGTAAGGTGTAGGGACGCAAACGGATGCGGTTATATTCGTATTCATTCGTATCCGTATTCGTTTTAAAGATGTTATGGATCTTGTTTTTCTAAAACAGACGAATACGAATACGAATACGAATATTGGAAACGAATTTTTTGCGGATACGAATACGAATACGAATCCTTCCTTAACGAATACGAATACGAATACGATTACGAAAGTTAAAATGAATACGATTACGAATACGAATATTCGTTAATAAAAGAATTGTTTTATTTAAATTTTTTAATACATAGGGTTTTCGATTTTTGCCCCCTTCCACTCCCACGCATGCCCGACGCCTTCTTCCCCTTGAGCCTGCGCGCGGCGCGCCCCCTGCCGTCCCCCTCCGGCTCCGCCCCTCCTGCCGCCCTCCTCCACCACCCGCCCAGCCCGCGCCGCCCCTCCTACCGCCCTCCTCCACCACCCGCCCAGCCCCCGCCGCCCCTTCCGCCCCCCTGCCATCGCCCTCCTTCCCCTCCTCCACCACCTGCCCCGACGCCGCTCCTGCGACCCCCTCCTTCCCCTCCGCCCAGTTCGACCCGCCCCTGCGATCCGCAGCCTCCTTTCTTCCCATCCGCCCAGCCCAACGCCGCCCCTGCGGCCCTGCTCCTGCGCCTCCATTGGTAAATTTCATATTCTTGAAATGTTTTTTTATGTATGAATTATTTTGTTAGAAAGAATTAGAATATGGTTAATGTTATTAGAAGATTCGTATGAATGTATGGAATGTTTTTGTTTATGAATATGGTTAATGTTATTAGAAGATTCGTATGAATGTATGGAATATTTTTGTTTATCAATATGGTTAATGTTATTAGAAGATTCGTATGAATGTATGGAATGTTTTTGTTTATGAATATGGTTAATGTTATTGGAATATGCTTGTTTGATTTTTAACTTCAATGTTTGTAGAGAAATAATGAATACCGACCCATCCATGGAGAATGAGAGTACTAATTTAGAAGATGGTCCAAAACACTTTAAGAAGCAAAAAAAATTGAGATCGGAAGTATGGAATCATTTTGTATTTGTTTGAATGTTTGTAGACAATTTCTCTCTTTGAATGTTTTTTGGAATGTTTGTTATTTGAAACTAGACATATTATGCTTTGCTTTACATCGGCAACTTTAAATTTTTATCATTACTTTGCAAGATATTTATTTATTTCCATCAAACCCTTTTACAGTTTTACTGCATTATTCGTTATTACATTATTCTATCATACTGAGTTAAATTTCAGATTCAAGTCATAATATGGATGTAATGCAGAAGTGATTGCCAAATAATCAGGTACGCTTTTATATATAATTTTTTATTGCAATATTCGTTTGATATTCGTATTCGTTCGTAAAAGATTCGTATTCGTATTTTGAGGATATGGATCTTGATTTTTTACATTCGTATAACATTTGTATTCGTATTCGTAATATAAAATGAATATGGTTATGGTATGACCTTAATTCGCATTCGTAATCGTTCGTTTGCATCCCTAGTAAGGTGTCGTTCCGCACAAAGGGTAACCTCCCCTTTCGGGAGTTTACCCCTCTCACCCCATATTTTCTCCCTTCACGTGGGTCTCGTTTTTTATCTTTTTAAAAAAAATTAAATAAATCAATTCTCTATCATCAATTCCATCAAAAAATATATTATACCATCATATCATATAAAAATTATAAAATACTCCACTTCTACACACTTTTTCAAACCCCAATACATTCACATCACAATAATTACTCACTTTTTCAAACTTCAATACAATTATATCACAATAAACCCACTTCTAATCCACCCTCAGTTTAACCCTCTATCCAAACACTAAAATCAAAAAATGGGTTACCTGCTACCAGGTTAACCCACCTAAACCCACATACCAAACACACCCTAAGACCCCGTTCGTGTATCGGGTTAAACCACCCCAAGGGTGGTTTAACTCCCATACCCCATATTTTCTCCCTCCACGTGGGTCACATTTTTATCTTTTTAAAAAAATTAAATAAATCAATTCTCTATCATCAATTCCGTCAAAAAATAATATACTATACCATCATATCATATAAAAATTATAAAATAATCCACTTCTATTCACTTTTTCAAACTCCAATACAATTACATCAAAATAACTACTCACTTTTTCAAACTCCAATACAATCGTATCACAATAAACCCACTTCTAACTCACCTCCAGTTTAACCCTCTATCCAAACACCAAAACCCAAAAATGGGTTACCTGCTACCAGATTAACCCACCTAAACCCACTATCCAAACACACCCTAAGACCCCGTTCGTTTACAAGGTTAAACCACCCCAAGGGTGGTTTAACTCCCCTACCCCATATTTTCTCCCTCCACGTGGGTCCCACTTTTTATCTTTTTAAAAAAATTAAATAAATCAATTCTCCATCATCAATTCCATCAAAAAATAATATACTATATCATCATATCATATAAAAATTATAAACTACTCCACTTCTACTCACTTTTTCAAACTCCAACACAATCACATCACAATAACTACTCACTTTTTCAAACTCCAATACAATTATATCACAATAAACTCATTTCTAACACACCCCCAGTTTAACCCTCTATCCAAACACCAAAACCAACATATGGGTTACCTGCTATCAGGTTAACCCACCTAAACCCTCTATCCAAACACACCCTAAGTGTTTTTGGAAACCGAATAGCACATGCCCGGTCCAAATTGTTTCGACCGGTGAATAGGGCATGAGCAGATCTGGGTATGTGTATTTTACCAACTTGTTCAAATAATGATTTTTTGACACAATCCCCCGTTCAATTAGGTATCTAGATTCCAATTCAACCAAATTCAACTGAATTTGAATCGAAATTTAAAGTTGAGTTTATTCAAAATAATATTTTTGGTGAGAATTGGAACCATGACTTACGGATACCCTACACCACTTACGGACCATTTTATTATTATTATTATTATTATTATTATTATTATTATTATTATATGGGCTGGGGAAGTTGTACCCGACCGTTTTTCATGGTTTTTTGTGTTTTTGAAATGAAATCTAGGGAGATTTAGATCACCAGATATCATCATGGTCTTAAATTCAACTAAATTCGACAATTCTATCATCTCCATCAAGACTCACATTTTAACGGTCTCAGAATTGCTGAAATGATCCTATCTTGATGGGCATGTTAGGGATGTTTGTTTTGCATGAAATTTGAAATACATATTCCACTCAATAAACTAAGTAAATCTTCATAGATTTCCTTAAAAAAATAAAAAATCAATAAGAAAAATGGACGGGTGTGGCTAGTTACCTGCAGCCCCAGTATAGCTTCCTTTTTCCCTTATATTATAATGTCTAATAGAATATTTAAAAATATTTTAATTTAATTATTATTCTATTATAATATTTACAACGTTTAATTTATATATTACTTCTGTATTGTATATATTGTTCTGTATATTAAAACATTGTATACATATTATAAGATATTTTGTTATATTTACCGTTTTAATAGCTATATGTATGTCATATGTGTGTATGCATGGATATTGCATATATTATATATTTATCTTTATATGTTTTGCTTTTTCATGTGTTTGTTTATATATGTATGGTTGTATCAACTATCTGAATGATATTTAAATGTGTACACATGATTTTATTTACTCTGATTTGATCGACAGTTCAATCACTTTTCCCTCAATAGTTCGGTTTAATTCGATTTAAAAAAATGATGACGTCATCATGATCTAACTTGATTCGACCTTTTCAACCAAGTTTCTGGCTCAACCTCCGGTTTGATTTCAAAAACATTGGTTGAAACAAATCCTTGATTTATATATATAATTTCAATGTTGTCATGTGTATCCCAACTCTAAAAGATTATATTGTGATTTCCATGAAGCATGGGGTTTTGGACCTTAGCACTAGGGGTGTAAACGGACCGAACCTGAGCGAACCTATGTTTTTTAGGTTCGGTTCGTTTATTTAATCGAGCCTAAACTTGTGTTCAGGTTCGGTTCGTTTATTTTCGAACCGAACCTGAATCGAACCTCTTTTTAAACGAATCGAACCTTAACGAATATCGAACTTAAGAATTCTCTAATAAGAGGGAGTGAAAATAAGAGAAATGGAAATATATATGTGTATTTACAGTTAGAATAAATATTCATTTAGTTTTTTTCTTTATCTAACTCATCTTCATCTTTTGAAAAAAATTAGATTAATAAGGATTCGTCTCTTTGAAAAAAGTATAATTATCATATATATTTTATATCTATTCAGATGGAGATAAGGAATAAGAATAATGCGGAGATATTCGATAAGTAATGTTTGTACTTGTTCTGTTGATTTGAAGATGAAGAAGGGAAAAGTACTAGACCATATATGATAGATGTCGTAAACATGATGTGACTACTTATTTTTGGATAGTTTATACCGAGATAAAACCTAGTTATCCCATAAATATCTAGTTATCTCTAGACAAATTCACTTACCCTAGGATAAAAACTACTTATCTCAAAATAAGTCCACTTCTACGGATAAGGATTTGTAAATATGTACATGTGTATGTTTATCGAGCTTTTAACGAATCGAACCTGAGCGAACCTATGAATTTTAGGTTCGGTTCGTTTATTCAATCGAGCCTAAACTTGTGTTCAGGTTCAGTTCGTTTATTTCCGAACCGAATCTGAATCGGACTTTTAGCGAGCCGAACCTGAGCGAATATCGGACTTGAGAATTTTCTTACACCCCTACTTAGCACATCACAGAAGCTTGTAGCTCACATTACATATGACCTAGGGCAACTAGATAACTTTAGTTATTCTTCATTTTAGATTAAGGAGTGAATTGCAATAATGCTTATTGCATAATGGCTTATCGTAAGCTCGCATATCCAACATTCCACTATGTGAAATATGTTTCGATGTGATTTAAAGCTGAAAAGATACTGAGATCGATCAATTCTATTAGAACTAAGCAAGAAGACACGTCAATTGCAATAACCTAACTTTTCTTAAGAATGACATCTTCCTTCCCAATGTAAGAGGATGAAAAGGGCATGAAGTGCCTTAACGCAATTCTTGATCCTTCCTCTGATTTTTCTTATGCTTAGTAGTAAAATCATGCTTAGTAGTCGAGCAATTCTTGATCTTCTGATGATACGTCAAAAGTTTTAATTAATTATGTCGGAATGTTGTAGTCAAGCAAACACGATCAATCAAAAATTAATGACATAGATAAATCAATTAATTTAAAGTGAATGAGTAGTTTAGTATTTATTTAACATGGGCAAATCTCAAGGTCGACTCAAGAAGGCAAACGAACAACTTAGAGAACAAATTATCCAACTTAATGCATGATTTTCAAAGAATATTTTTTATTTTTTATGCAATATGAATGTAAATATAAAATGCGATTGAATCAGTTTCTTAAGAAACAAACAACTTAGTCCAATCAAAATTTAATTAAAAATCAAATCAAATTAGGCATGTGATATTTTTCTATAAATATATTTTAATGATGTACGCAAAAAGTACTTTAATGGATTTTTCGAGGTTAAATGCAAGAATAAAAAATCAACACTTTTAGGGAGTTTTGTGTAATTTTGTGAACAAACAGAATTTAAAAATTATGAAACTCGGATTGAAGCTTAAATACAATGAAATGACCTTACACTGATTTTTATAATTTTTTTATAATATTTGGTTTTTATGAATTTTCTATGAACAAATAGTATTTGAAGGATTGTGTGGTTGAGGTGAAAAGATTCGGGAATCGAATTATTTTGCTAAAATTGGTGCTTAAGAAGAAATTTTGAATATCATCTCAGTTTATGCACCACAAATTGGTTTAGATGAAAGGACTAAATAAGCTTTTTGGGAGGATTTAGATAAGAGTCTACAAGGAATCTCACAAAGAGAGATGATTTGCATCGGTGGAGATCTTAATGGACATGTGAGAAAAGATGCTTCAGGGTATGCTAGTGTTCATGGAGGACATGGTTTTGGGGATAGAAATGAAGAGGGAAAAGCCATCCTGGATTTTGCAACGGCATATGATCTTTTCATAGCAAACACTCTCTTCAAGAAGAGGGAGGGACATTTAATTACTTATAAGAGTGGGCCAACTAGAACACAGATAGATTACTTTGCGTTGAGGAGAAAAGATAGGTTGTGTTGTAAAGACTGCAAAGTAATCCCAGGAGAGAGTTTGACAACCCAACATCGTTTGTTAGTCTTGGATGTACAAATGAAAGGGTTGGTAAAGAAAAGGAGGGTTTCTAAGATAACTAGAACTAGATGGTGGAATCTTCCACTAAAGCAAGCGAGCTTCAGGGAGAAGGTTTTAGAAGACTTATCTAGGGATTGTAGCGGTAGTGCAAACGAGATGTGAGAGGCGGTAGCATCTTGTATCCAAAAGGTAGCCAAATATATGCAAGGCGAGTCAAAGGGAGGAGCTCCATGTCAAAAGGAGGCTTGGTGGTGGATTGAAGGGGTGCAAGAGAAGCTAAAAATAAAAAGAGCTTGCTTTAAAGCTATTTCTAAGGATAAAACAGAGGAAACGATCACAAACTACGAAATAGCAAAGAAGGAAGCAAAGAATGCTGTAAGCGAAGCTAAGTCAAAAGCTTATGAAGTTTTGTATAAAAATCTCGACTTTAAGGAGGGCGAGAAGGATATATTCAGGTTGGCCAAAGCAAGAGACAGAAAAAACCAAAGACATTTCTCAAGTGAGATGCATTAAGGATGAGGAAGGTTATGTGCTTGTTACTCAGAAGGATATAAAGACTAGATGGGAGCAGTACTTCCATAAACTTTTCATTGAGGAAGGAAAAAGAGATATCACTTTGGGTGATCTAGCTTGTAGTGAAAGTTTACTTGAATCGTGCATGCTATAGACGGATACAAAGAAAGGAAGTAGAGGAGGCTTTGAAGGTTATGAGACCTGGAAAAGGTGTAGGACCGGATGACATCCCTGTATAAGTATGGAGAGTTTTAGGTGAGCGTAGTTTGACTTGGCTTACGAATCTATTCAATATTATTTGGCGAAGCAAGAAAATGCCTGAAGATTGGGGGAGGAGTATTGTGGTGCCTCTTTATAAGAATAAAGGAGACATTCAAAATTGTTCAAATTATAGAGGTATCAAGCTGATGTGTCACACTATGAAAATTTGGGAATGTGTGATCGAAAGAAGGTTGAGGCAAATTTCCAATGTAAAAGAAAACCAATTCGGATTCATACCAGGTCGCTCAACGACTGAAGACATCCATTTGCTGTGGAGAACAATGGAGATTTATAGAGTTAAAAGGAAGAACCTCCACATGATCTTTATTTATTTGGAGAAGGCTTATGATTCTGTCCCACGAGAGATATTGTGGAGAGTGTTGGAGAAGAGACAAATACATGTCCTATACAATAACCTCATAAAGGACATGTATGATAGGGCTTTATCTTGTGTAAGGACCCCATCTGGGAAGACTGTATATTTTGACATCAACATTGGTTTACATCAAGGTTCTGCTTTGAGTCCATTTCTTTTTACTTTGATTATGGACGAGTTGACCAGTGACATTCAGGATGAGTTACCTTGATGTATGTTATTTGTTGATGATATTGTGTTAATTGACGAGACTAGAGATGGAGTAAATGAGAAGCTTGAGGTCTGGAGACATGAGTTGGAGACTAAAGGATTTCGTATCAGTAGGGCTAAGACGGAATATATGGAGTGCACCTTTGATGGAAGCAATGGTGAAGGAATCAAGGTGAAGATTGGTGACGATAACGTTCAGAAGAGAGATTCCTTTTGATATCTGGGATCTATTCTGCAACATGATAGGGAAATTGATGGAGATGTTACTAATAGAATAAATGCAGGCTGGCTAAAGTGGAGAGGAGCCTCTGTTGTTCTCTACGATAAGAAAATTCCTTTAAAGATTAAAGGAAAGGTTTACAAAGCAGCCGTGAGACCTGTTATGCTTTATGGATCTGAATGTTGGCCTGTGAACCATAGACATGTGCAGAGAATGAATGTAGCAGAAATGAAAATGCTAAGGTGGATGTGTGTACACACACTTAAAGATCGGATTCGGAATGATGCAATCAGAAAGAAAGTTGGTGTAGCTCCAATCGAGGATAAGATGCGAGAAAATCGCTTAAGATGGTTTGGACATTTGCAAATAATATCAGTTGATGCACCGGTTAGGAGATGTGAGTGTTGGGATGTTGAGCCGGCTAAGAGAGGGTGAGAACGGCCTAAGAAATGTTGGAAAGAGACAATACGAAGGGATCTTAGTTTTGTAGATATAAGCCCGGGATTGGCCCAAGATAGATCTGAATGGAGGCAAAGAATCCATGTAGCCGATTGATGAATCAACATTTCATCATCTTTATTCTGTCATTTTGGCCTCAAAACCCCTGGAAAATGCTTGTAAATACCCTTAATTCCTGCATCTTAGTATCCATGCATGTGTATGTAAATAGTGTACAAAATAAAGTTTTTAAAGCCAAAATTATAGAATAAAGAAAAGAAAAGAAAAGAAAAAGAACAAAATATTGTAAATATTTTATGACCCGAAACCCCGATACCTAGGCATCGAGATGAATAGGTTGACAAGGAATAAAGTAGGGGGAGATAAGGACCAGAATACCAATAAAAATACTTGTTATTTATTTCATTCTTTATTTATTTTGGGACCTATTTTTGGTTCCACTTTTTATACTTCAAATAAAGAAATTTTGTACATGAAAGTTGTAGATAACTAAATAAAGAAAATTACAAAATTAATTTCACTCAAAACTAATGTACAGATAAAAAGTTATGATCTGAATAAGTTTCCAAAATCCCAACTTCCCAGACCCGTATCTCACAAATAAAAACTCCAAATGTATCAAACTCACCTTTATTTGTATGTAATTTTCAAAAAGCTATTTAATGAAGGGGGTTTCGCATTTGGCGGAACTACGGTTTGAAAGTTGAGTTTTGGACCCCTATTGTATACTTGTACAGATTAAAATATTCATTTTATTATGTATTCATTATTTTCATAATTTTACATTTTTATAATATGGTAAATATTGTTTATAACATATATGCACACTAAAATCAGAATAAACACCAAAAGAAAATACAAAAATAAAATACTCGAATACAATACCTAGGTATAGTACCTATACATATACATATATAATTACTCTATCTTTTTTATTAAGAGTACAAAAAACTTTAGAAAAATAAAATAAAAATATATTTAAGTATATAAAAATATTTTATAAATTTATAAAATAATACACAAAATAAATAAAATTAAATAGACAAAATTAAAATAAAATACTAAAATATGTAGATATGTATACCTATATAGGCCTAAAAAGGCAAGTTGTATTTTTATACCTCCTAAAAATAAATAAAAATCATGATAAACTACTTCATAAGATAATAAACATTTTTATTTTATAACTTAAAAATAATAAATTCATTTACTATTTTTAAATGAATTTTCAATGAATTTTTGCGGGTTTTTCCTGGTTGGTCCACGTGGACCAACTAGGAGACAGTCCACGTTGACCGCGGTCAACTGGCTGTCCTCCCCCCTCTTCCCTTGTCAGACCTCGTTTCGACCCCGTTTTCTCGATTTTTTTGAGGTCAATCCATTTCCCTTTTCATGCCGACGCCTTCACAACTTTTATGCCTCGTTAATCCCTTTTACATGCCCTTGTCTTTCCTAGGGCTGAAATCGACGATTTCATCGATCTCCCTCGATTTATGGAGCACCTCGTCAACTCCTCAAATACCACCCCCAACATCCATTCGAATTTTGAACCCCATTTGACCCAAATACGCCCGGCCTCTCGTGCTCTGGTGAACCTCCGATGATAGGGGAGTCTTCTCCCACGATCAGCAGGCTCAGGCGACGTCTGTGGCGGTCTCCACCACCTCCGGCAGCCTCGCCGTCGAGGTACCTCCTACCTCAGGTATAACCCCTTCGAGGTATCCTCTTTTCTTCTATTTTATTCGCACTTTTTATTTCTCATAGCTTTAGGATCATATCCCCCCGATTATCGTCGCGATTTGACCATTTAAGAACCCAAATCACTCCCTCGCCGGAGCAACCTCCGGCCATCTTCGATTTTATCGCTTCGCGCCACCATCTCGCACCGTCGTCCCGCGCCTACACTCCACCATTGCAGGGTCCAGGCATTTTGTCCTAGACCCTCTCATGCCTTTTTGCAGGTTTACGCGCGTTGAAGAGTGTCTGGGGCTCATTTTGAGCTTCGCCGGAGGTCCTTGGAGCAACCCAGCTCCGCCGCCCCCTCACGAAGACCTCGGCCTTCGTCGAGGATTTTTGGAGCCCCCAGGAGCTAGAGGAGGTCCCCAAGAGCTCGCAACCCATTTTTGAGCCTTCCAGATCATCGGTGGACCGAGATTCAGCTCGGGGAAGTTCGCCTCGCCGGCGTTCTTCCCCGTTCTTCCTCCTTGCTTCACCGTCGTCCGATCACGTCGCAGTTGTAGGTCACCCAGCAGCCGTCCGATCTTGGCCTGCTTCGACCGTTGATCACCTCGCCAGATCTGATCGCAGCCACTCATCGTCAAACCGACATCGTGCGCTCCAGAGCCGCCACGTCGATAAGTGACGCCCCCTAGCCGCCCGATCGCGCACGAGTCCTTTAGCTTGGGTATTTTGCACTTTTAACCCTTGCGATTTTTGTATTTAATATTTAGTATTAAAACTTTCATTTACAGTTCAAATGTTTTGTAATATTTGCATTTAGACCCCCAGACTTTTAGTATTTACAAACAGGTCCCTATCTACGTCACCTCGCGTGCCTGTGCATGTGAGGGGACTAGGTATTTTGCAAGCGATCTCCTACGGGTTTTCATATTTCGTTTCAGTCCAGGAACTTATTTATCACGTGTAATATTTTTGGAAAAATTGCAAGTATATCCCCAGGTTTTTGGTAATTACATATAGGTCCTCCCCAGGCGCGTGCACACCACGTGCGTGGAGGGGAATATTGCAAGCGTACCCTTGCGGGTTTGTGTATTTGTATTTGGTTCTGGAAATTCATTTATTAGTTACATATTCTGTGGAAAATTGCACTGTGAGCCTTGGATTCCTAGATATTTATATATATGCCCTTGCTAGTAATGTAGTTTCTCTTTATTGTATCTATTTATTTCATGCATCTATAAATCCCTAAAAATCCATAAAAATTAATATAAGCTTCTGTTGCGTTCTAGTTTCACAGCATATTTTTATTTTGCTTTTTTATTGCATTTTCATATTTATAAAAATTCAAAAACATGCATTTTCAACACTGTTTGCATTAGAAAATACATAAAAATTATAAAACGTTTTTTAAAAATTCCAAAAAAAATATATTTTATTTGCTTTCGTGTTTTAACTTCAATCCAAAAATCACTAAAAAATTCAAAAAAAACTCCTAAAAATTACAAAACCTCTAAAATCTTCATAAAAATCTTAAAAATTCCACAAAAATCCTAAAAACACAATTTCAATTTCTGAAGTTTCCTATTTTGTTATCTTTAGTTCAAAATTAATTTAAGGATTTTTGAACTCTGTTTAATATTTTTCATCCTCATTTTAGTTTCAGCTATTTATTTCCTTCAATGTTTTCAGTATTTTTGCCCTTAAAATACCAAAAAATTTTGGAAAATTTTAGAAAAATCACAAAAATATTATAAAACATAAAAAGCCCAAAACGTTTTTATTTCCTGATTTTTGTTTATTCTTGCTTATTTTTCTCTATATATTATATCTCTTATTGTATATATACTTCTTTATTTCTATGTGTTTCCATGCCGAAAAATGAAATGGACAAATTTCTGTTCTTAGGAATGCATACAAGATTCATCACTACAAAAAAGGGATAGTGGTCACCCCGCTATTTCTTCATTTCATAGTAATAGAAATCCATATATTGAAAAAGAAATATAAAATACAAAATCAGTAAATTATAAATCAAAATATAAAACTATAAAATCAAAAATTAAAAAAAATAAAAACTAAAAATAAAAAACCCACAAAAATGGCACACTTGTAGGCATTTGATCACTTTCACATTTTTGTGCATTATTGCCTTGATCTATCTTGCTTGCTCCCTGAGTTCGACACTCTACACATAGTTGCACCTATACACACTTATTGTAGAGTTATAATAAATTTTAACTCCACATTTCGCTTTCATGGATTAATTTAAATTGTGGGTTAATTGTTGACTTGGCCTGGAATTTGAAGTGGTCAACGCATCAACTGTTGATCTGCCTTGTAGATCAATACGACCACTCGATTTCTTGATAATCACCAACCCTACTTAATTATGGGAAAAGGCTTTGTTGTTGTTGTTGTTCTATTGAAATAGAATGAATCTAAGTAACTAATATTTAATAAATCCATAATGAAAATACACGTCAAACCAAAATTATCTCAAATAGATCTGTTAATATAAAATCCAGAAAAATTGAGTTTGTACAAAAATATTATGTATGTGCCTAAATAAAAATCATTTAAGAATATCACTTAATAATTTATTTTAGGAACATGACACTCTATTTTCAGTAAAATTTAAACATAAATTAAATCACAAGTAATCGCACAATCTACGAATTCATGAAATTTTTTAGAGCAAGCAATAACTCGGTATGATTTTCAGATCACAAATGGGTAAAATACCAATGAATTTCAATCTCTAAATTTTTGTAAATCAATACAAAGTAACAAAATTATAAACTGGTAGAGAATGCAATGATGAAAATGAAGTTATTTTTGGATTAAGAAAATAACTAAACATGATGGTCCCAAATCTAGCATGAACACAAGGGTATCAATGCAATACACAATTAAAAATTCAACAAAAAGAAATTATGCCTAAGGGTACTTATTTAATTACATATACAATAAGGGACGTCAAGCAATTTTCCGAAAAGAAGATGTCTTGCACGTGAGGTGCCCTTCTCCCTTTGTTTTTTTTTTCTTTTTTGTGGTAATTGAACCAAAGAGGAGGGCAACTCCCATTCTCCTCCTCTTACTCTGCAGCTGCAGAAGGCTATGGCGGTGGAGGGATGTGGAGGTAGGCGGTGGTCGCATGCAAGTGGCACTGGAGCAGCTAGTGCGGGTCCATGTAATGGCGTACGGCTGCGCGCGGGCCATGCGAGGAGGCTACGAATGACAGCTAAAGAAGAAAGAGGTGTGTGGATGGTAGGGTGCAGAGTAGGCAGCGACCACATGCGGGAGGCGCATGGACGGCGGCGGGCTGCAAGGACGGCGTTGGGGCGTATGAGTGGCGGTTCTGCTGGAGAAAGGCTGATGGGGTGGCGGCTCACGATCGCACGCTCTGGAGGGCAGCTGCAGGGGGCTAGCAGGTGATGTAGTTGCGTGGAGGAGGTTGGTGCTCCTTTGCCGGATGGAGGAGAGGAGCATGAACTCTGAGGGGGAAGAATAGGAGGCGAAGGTTATTCCGATCGTTCTGGGTTTGATCGAGGCTGGAATCTGGGGGTAGAGAAAAAGAAAGAAGAAGAAATAAAGAGAGGAAGAGATTGAGATCGTTTAGCTTGAATAAGATGAATGAGAATCAGAAGCTTGGTATGAAAGGGGTGCATAGGAAGGATCTCGAAGACGAGGAAGAATCGAGTTCAGCAAGCTTCGAGGTGAAACTTGCCTCCGCGAAGCTGAGGCTTCGTTGGATCACATCTTGGAACGGGGAGGTCGTCGCTCAGATGGGGTGGTGCTCGCTTGAGAGATCTCTTTCTCTCTTCAGTAATGGCATATAATCAAAAATAGGGAGGGAAAAATAAGAGGAAAAAGATGAGGGAGATAGGAAAAATGTAGGTGGAGTTAGAGGAGTAGGGGAATAAGAGGGAAGAATAGAAGTTGGAGGAAGAAAAAATGAAAATAAAAAAAAAATAAAAAGTAGGCTATTAAAATAAAATAAAGGGAAAATAAACAATAAATGTAAAAACTACAAAAAATGTTAACATAGAAAATGCAGATCTAGATGAGATCTCCATTTTCCATGATACCTTAAAATCAAAATAAAACAATATAAATAAGAAATAAATTTTTTATTCCATTTTAAATAATTAAAACAAATTTATAGCTTTTCTATTTTTGTATTTTTAATTAAAAGATATTTGCAAAACAAAATAAAATATTATTAATAAAGTAAAATACAAATATTTTTGAGATTTTTAGTGAATGAGAAAAGGCAAAAGAAAAGGAGGAAAGATTAATATTTACATTAAATACAAAGTCACTTTGCATTATTTTAACTGTAAAATCATTTATTTAATAATATATGTTATTATAATATACAATAAAGAAATTGATAAAATAAGAAATTCAAAACGGGTTAGATTTATACATAAAATATCAGTGTCAAGTTAGTACATATATGCAATATACAACTAGATCTCAAAATTGATATTTTACAAACAAGCTCTTATTTTAATGAAATCGCTTTCATTGGATAGATAATTTTATTACTTGAACTTTAAATGTGAGTTTGGTGAATTTGGGGTTCATATGAAGCGGGAATTCAACCAAGAAATTGGACTTTATGGCATCTTCGGTTCAACATCCAAAAGTATCTATTCAAGGTAGGAATTGTTTTGTATTTGTGTGTGTGTATTTGTGTGTGTGCGCGTGTTCGTGTGCGTATACATGCGCAAGCTCGTGAGTTAGTATGAATTTATTAAAATCAAGGAAGTTTGGATATTTACAGGAGATTATTTACAAACCATATCCAATACTCTATTATTATTTTTTATTTTTATTTGGGATTATTTATGGAGTTATTTGCAAGATAAATTTACATTATTAGTCTTTTTTATTAAAAGTTATATTTTGTTTATTTATTGGATTTAAGTATATTTATTTGGTGTTTTGTTCTGAGATTAACATAATAAAATGATGAATCATGGATTCACCACCCCCTATACTTAAACTTTGATAGTCTTCGAGCAAATAAAGAATGAATAAGTTAGATCAATCCATGATTGTCCATGTGAAATACAAGACTTGATCCATTAAGAATTCTAGATTTTAGTGATCCTAAAATTCTAAGTTGAACCAAGCTCTAATCAAAAGCTATCCAAATTCCCTAATCATGAGACTCATACGTATACAAATATAATAAGGATACGACATTAAGTGTGGACTGCAGTTGCAAGAGTAGAGTCAAAGCATCACCCAAACTTCTAGTACAAGAGACTCTCCTAAGAACCAAATCCTCAACACTAGGGAAGAAATCATTTCTTGCATTCAATTCACCATCTCTTTAGTTGCCAGTCTTAAAAGTGAATATGCGAGTCCAGTTGATGGAGGGTATATTATGGTATCTTTTCTTTTCTCCCTCTTATTGGAACAAGGATCATCTCGAGTGCCTTGTTACACAACACGTGTATATTTTTAGTGTTGATAAGTGCATCCATCAAGAGATTGTTGAGTCGTCTGCACTTGTTTTCCTGGGAATACACCGAGGTGTGTTTCTTTTGAGTATCTATTATACCTTCGACACTGGGACCTATATCGTTATACGATGCAGAGCCCTTCTTGGGTGCTAGCTCAACTCATAAAGCCTAAAAGGTTGATTCAAGCGGACATTTTTAAAGGTTGGGAGTGCTTGCATTTGGTGGAAGATCTTTATATTCGACTTCATAGTGTAAGATATTTTCAACAATAACTTTCTTTTCATTTGGCTAGCTTCACTACTTTTATCAAGTTGACGCACACTAGTCAATATTTTATAGGTTTCATCACATCCTTGGCACTTAGATGAATATCAAGAGATAGCACGAGAACAATGTTCTCATACTAGCTAAAGTTGGTGACTCTCATATTTCATGAAGTCTTCATCAATTTTATCTCATCCTCGAATATCATAAAGTCAGGCCCAGATTGAAACCCCTCATCCGAGTTCCTCAAGTGAATCATCAACTCACTCATCATAACTGCAATCGTGTGAGTAAGGTGTTGATCATATTCTTTAAGGTAGAGATTAAATACTCAATATAGAACACATATCTTTCAAACTAGGCAAATGTGAATAATTAAGTCATAGACCCTAATGATTAATATTGGTTACTTCCGAAATATAGGACCTCATAAACCAAGTGTTATCAACTTCGCAAGTCATATGTGAATGTTTAAGTGTTAGGGATATATCCAACTCATTAGTTTGTTTTTTTTCATTTTATTTTTTTAAAAGGCAGATGTGTGGACACATACGTAAAGATCGGATTCGGAATGATGCAATCAAAATGAAAGTTGGTGTAGCTCTGATTGAGGATAAGATGTGAGAAAACTGCTTAAGATGGTTTGGTCATTTTGTAAAGAAGATCAGTTGATGCACTGGTTAGGAGATGCGAGGGTGGTATGCTGAGCCGGCTAAGAGATGGTGAGGATGGCCTAAGAAGTGTTTCAAAGAGACTATGCGAAGGGATATTAGTTTTTTAGATGTAAGCCCGGGATTGACCCAAGATAGATCTGAATGGAGGCGAAGAATCCATGTAGTCGACCCTAGCCCTACATAATTGTGGGAAAAGTCTTTGTTGTTGTTGTGTATTTTTTGTTTTTTTAGTTTTTTAAAGAAAAAGAGATTTGTTGGTTTTTTATTTCAAACACTATTTTTTGAAAAAAATATATTAGAAGAAGAGATTCTTTAGTTTTTGAAAAGTTTTTAATTAAATTTTTGTGAAGGAGAGAAAAGGAAAGAAAAAATTGAAAAGATTTTTTATGTTTTTTTCAAATTTTCTTTCTGAAAAAGTTTCACAATTTTTTTTCAAAACTTTTTTTTGTTATACCTCTAATTTACAATATTTTTTACAAAACAGATTTTTAAAGCTAAAAAATTAGAAATTTACAAGAATTTACTCATAACCCCTTATTTTATTTAAAACAAGTCAAATTACGAGCTATAGATAAAGTATATATGTAATATATACATATACATCTATACTTAGCATGTGTTATGTCCTCATGGGACGAAGTGAAATAAAGACAAATCTCATACTAATCATAAGTAGGTGAAAGGAATAGAAGTTGACTGATCCCCTATACTTAGGATTTTGAAGGTCTAAGTGTAGAAAAAAAACAAAAATGAGGCGGCCGAGGGTAAGATAAAAAGAATAGAAGAGGAGATAGACGAAACGGATATCGGCTCCCCTATACTTAGGCTTTGGCCAACCTAAATATGGAGTAGTGGTCATAACTGTAGACCAATGAGAGTGTGATAGAATATACAAAAACAAAATAAAAAGAAGAGTAAGAGTAATTCAAGACACTCACCCTCCTATATTGAGGATCTAGTCATCCTAAGTATAGACACAAAATGAAAACGATACGGAACTAGGGAGAGTGATACAAATCACGGAAGAGGGAGGGAACAATAAGAAAAAAATCTATACAAGATGGAGTGAGAATATACAAGGATTAAGAAGGTTTGCGGCAAACCTTCTTATGGGAATGGAGAGGGATGGTGAAGTGTGAACTTGTGTCGTTGTGGTAATCATCCCTAGAAGAATAGTAGCGAGGAGAATGAAATATCCAACGACGATCGACACAGGGTTGCTTTCTCAAGTATGGTTGAATGACAATCTTGCCATACCCATTTATGATGATCACATCATTGGAATCCAAGGAGAAATCCTCGGAGGAGACCATCATAGTCAATTTTCTGGAAACTGAAGTATGGAAAGGACGATGAAAGTGACAAGCCTCTAGGGGTTCAGGGGAATACCTCGAGGAATCGATTCTCTTCATCTTCTCACTAGAAAATCGACTAGAAGAAATGGCTTCCTTTTTGGAGTGATTTTCTGAGATGTCGGTCGTCTCTCTAGGTGGTGGTTGTGACAGTGTAGGATCGGTATTTGAATCACTGAAATGATCAAGACATTCGATAAGGTTTGGTTTCAAATCAGGAGAAGCTTCTGTTTGTGAGTCCTTCATATGATCTCTCATGAAGGTGGTGGAGCAAACATCGGGTGGAATTTCTTTGGTGTGAGAGGTCTCAATACCATGGGTCTGCTCAATAGTCGTCATCTCATGTGTAGTAGAAAGGTAGGACTTATCTACCACTCGACGATTATGGTTGTCTACGACTTTGTGGGTTACCTTAGACTATCATGTGTACTCAAAGAATGGGTGAGGTCAGAGTGCCCCTAATGCTGTAAAATAGATCTCCTAAGACTCGCAATCTATAGTCGCCTTAGCCAAGGCTAAGAACGGCTTTCCGAGAATGACTAAAGATTGGGTGAACTCCCATTGATGCTCAATGTCAATGATCATGAAGTCTACTTAGAGTAGAGAACCTTGGGAAGTAATGATGATTAAAACGGTTCCTCTTGACCGTTTTATTGATCAATCAGCCAGTTAAACGATCTCACTCGACTTCTTGATTGGCCCGAGTTTGAGCTTGTCAAACACGGAGGTCGAGAGGATATTTATCGATGATTCATCATCGATTTTGATAGGTGAAGTTAGTGTCTTTGATTTCACATTCAATCCTAGGCAACTGCTTCACTCTGCGGCTCTTGGTCTTGCTCCCCTTCACTAAGGAGATGGTCATAGACACTAGATGTCTCTATGTCCTTGTCCTCTTATTTCCAGGCCTCTTAGGCATCAATTTACTTCTTACAAACCTTTGGAGTTCAAGAAAGTGTTATATGGTCTTTATTAAGGGAAGCTTTAGAATCAGTTCATTAGTGATCGCTTCCCTAAAGGCAGGTCCAATTTTGTAGGTCTTTTTCATTTTCAATTTTTATGATATTTTCTTTTTTTTATTTTTGGTCTTTTCAAGATTTTTAATTTTTTAGTCTTTTTGATAGGTGAAGGAGTAGGAGGATGTACAAACTCTAGATTGGAGGACAAGTGGTTAGTAAAAGATGGAGGTAGTAGGGACTCTAGTTGTATAAAGTGTGTGAATTTTCTAGTGTCCTTTAGGTTTTCAGTGTTGAATCCAGTCATTTCATTTTCTACTTCCACATCTGAGCTGGTAGCAAATGAATTCAGTATGTCATCGATATTTTTCAACTTGTCACCAAATGATTTATATCTCTCGACAAGTCTAGAAATGTCATCCTCCGAAAAGTTCTCATAATTATTCATGGGAGAAGTCTACACATTTGGAGGATAATACTGAGAACTTGGGATCTCATACTCAACATACCTAGACTCTGGCATGTAATGTTGGCTCGAATATTTAGACCATCCGTGTAGCAGATGTTGGACGGAGCCTCATGTGGTGGAGTCAAGAGACAAGGGGCTTGTAAATTGAGTTCAGGTCCAACCCTGTGTATGTGTAGGCTCTCCGAATGGGTGGTATGAAGGTTGATCAATGTGAGCTTGATAATTGAGGCCAATTAAGTCTAGAAGATCATAAGGGGCATGCCTCTCAAATCGATTTGTCTGTTCAACCATGTTATATCCTAAGGTCAACTCAGGATGTGTATGTATAAAAAATTGACTTGTCCCAACATTCATATGATGAGAGAAGAGGTTTGTGGGGGTAAATAACTCTTCCAGTCATCTGTCTCAATATTGGCTTGCTCTTCGAATAGTTCTTTGATTCCAACAAGCGCTCATGAATATGGTGAGTTAGTCGAAGATGGAAGTGGATCCGAAGTGTAAGAATAGGGTAGGTGAGAAATACAAAAAAGTGGAGAAGTCAGTCAAAGTTCTGACTTCATAATAGGAGTGGGATGGAACCGACCATGGGTAAGGGACTCCCATGGGTGGTTGAGATTGCATGGAAGAAGGATGGGGTGAAGATGAATGGTATATGATCAAGGATAAGTGACTCGAGGGGTCTGGGAATGAGGAGCAATATCCTGACATCTTTGAGATAGATGAATGAAATGAAAGTAGATCGTGATCCAAAATGTGCAAGTGCACAGAATAACACATGAACAGACAATATGTAAAAGCAACCCTGATTTCACATACCCAACACGATGATGGTCACAAAGATCTGATCGTTATATTTTTTTCAATTTCAAATAGTTGATCAATCGATCTTTGTTACACAAGCACATGAGGTGAGTCACCTGACGTCTAACATACAGTCCTACTATATCTCAATCAAAAAATGATATGTTTGGGTTGTCAGGTTATATCACGTCCCTAAGGAGTATAATGAGAAGAAGTACACCAAAACTTCTCTTTAAGGTCGAAGGCAAGCGCTTGTATATCCCAAGCCCGCAAGCGTCAGACCTGGAGACTTAGAGTGCAAGTCCAAAGATTTTATCTAGAAGTATGTACGTGTGTACAAAGACATGATTGCTCTCCCGAAAATAGAGAACAATTTTCACTTTGATTTTTTTGTCAAATTCAATAAGTAGTCCTGATTTTAGAGACTTATCACTGATAATTAATCCAACACAAGCAATCATGTCTACTGAAGAGTGACCCGCCAACTAGGGTTAAGTGTCAAGAAATATCAAGGTCATTGCGACCCCAATCGACGAGTTGGGCTCAATCAAGAAAAATAAACCACTAAAAATAGATCAAATAATCAAGCACAAATGTAAGCGGTTCGCAATTTATTTTACCTGATATAGCAACCAAGGTCGAACACAAGGAGCACAAGAAAACCTACCAAGTAGTCAAATCTCAGAAATGAACAACATACATTTTTGGTGGTTTTTAATTTTGCAAATTTTTAATGTTTAATGAAGAAACAAAATCAACAAAAAGGGAACAATGAAACAAACAAAAAATTTGTACTTTTCTTTGTAGCTAAAATTACTCAAATAATTAAGATAACAATATTTTTGGATTTTAAGGTTTTAAAGTCTTTTTGGTAATTTTCTAGGGTTTTGTAAATGTTTTTATAATTTTATAAAAATCAACAGTGGCTACAAATGTAAACAGTGTTTAACAAGGATTAAATTGCAAATTAAAAATATTTAAAGTGTCCTAAAATCCTGGAGAGCAAATTTATGATAAACTAGATATACAATGCTTCAACCAAGAACTAAAATGAGAATTTTTGGATTTTTTTATTGAATTTTATATTATTTTTATGATGTCTTAGGTCTTTTGTAATATTTAGGGTGTTTATAAGGAATTCTCAAACAAAAATGCTACTCTATGTAAAACACACAACAAGACACTAACATGAATTTCTATAGAATTTTTATTACAATTTTCGAATTTTTATGAATTTTCAAAAATAGACAGGATACTTTTTATGGGTTTTTTATTTTTCAAAAATAATAAATGCAAATAAATTAACCCACAAAAATTACACTAAATATTACACATCAACAAGAGTTGATGGAGATTTTTAGAGAATTATTAGGATTAATTTGATATTTATTAAGTTAAGTAAAATACAGGTAGTTTGCTGGGATTTACTTGCAATTAAAATAAACTTCTGAGCCAAATAATAACAGGGGTGGAAAGTATGGGACTGAAGTTGCAAAAAGTCTAAGCAATCACACGCACAACACGTGATCCAGACTCAAAGGGGTATAACTGTAATTCTCAAAACATATAATTCATTCAATAATTAGCAGAGAATTTAGGACATAACTTGTAAATAACCCAATAAAACTTGAGTGGTCGCACGTGCCTCTAATTCATCTGGACCAAAAAGCAAATATGGTAAAATACAAGGGTTTAATTACAAATTATCCAACTTAAATTAAACTACGACAACTATTTACAGGACTAGAAGGTAAATGAAAAACAAAGAGGAGCCTAAGTGCAAATTACCCCTTATTAAGTGTTATCCAACACTCGAGGGCACTCTACTTAAGATGGACAGTCTGGATCCAAGGATACCCCTTCGACGATATATTACTCCAGTGCGATCCTCGGATGGATCTAACGATTCGGGCTCCCTCGATAGGAGACGGTGACGATTAAATCTGGGAGACGATGGATCGAACGGTTGGGACGGCCTCTGGATGAACTGACAAAGAACTCTCCTCTGGCGAGTTTCTATCGATCAATACGCGTGGTAGAAGCGTCTCCCAGGGCTGCTCAAATAGGGGAAATGCTTCCGATGGTGGACCGCAGCGGTGGAGATGCTCAGAAGGGTTCTGGAGAGGCATGGCATCCTGGAGCGACCTGGGGTTGTTGTTCCTTGATGATTCGACCTCCAGATGAGGTCCTCTGACACTCTAACCTGCACAGCATAACAAGAGGGTCGAGGGAAAAAATGCCTCGATCCGTTAAATCACGAAATGGCGGGTAGGTGGGTCGATGTGTGGCTCTTTGACAGAGCGGTGGAGGAAGAGAACCGGGGCTCATTCTGAGGCAAAGCGAGGTCGATGGATGGGTGAAGAATGCGAGGAGGAGTCTAGTGAAGGTGGTCGGCTGCTTAGAATGGCAAGAAGATGCTTCGGCCATGGTGACCAGAGCTAGGAAGTGGATGCTTTGCAACTAGGTAAATATCGGATGAAATGTGAAAATTTGATGAAATCAACGTACCTAATGGTTGCAGTCGTCTAAGCTAGAAGTCGGAGACCTCTGGAGGTCATGGCCTCGATGGGTCGACGGGCCCAGAGGCTTAGCTCACCTCACGGCAGAGCACGGTGGAGGAACCGTCGGATCTAAGGCTACACAGCTCGAAACCTATCCACGCGACAGTCCTCGTGCACTGTCACTCACGGGAAGATGACGGGTCTCATCAGAAGCGGAGCTGCGACCAAAGATGCAGAAGATGGAGGAGCTCTAGGAGCTTATATAGTTGGTAGGGTCCGAGAAAGATGGACTGGAGGCATGCGAACCTAGAGGCAGATCCCTAATGTCAACATCATGTGTGGATCTAGGATCTACCTCCTCTACTCGGAGCCACTGATCAAAGAAAAACTCGCTCGGATTGGGTAGGGATAATTCAACGAAAAGCGGAGCAAACCCGGTCCGAGAGAAAAAGTTGACATGTGTCCAGTTGACCGAAGTCAACAACGTTGATGCAGGCTAATCAGAAGCGGTTGAGGATGCGGACAAAATAGGCTAGAGGAAAAAATAAGAAAAAGAATAAAGATAGTTAAATTAAAAATAATAAATGAATTTAAATTAAAAAGTGTATAAAATAAAAAATATTTATTATTTTTCAAAGTATTTTTCTGTGATTTGTAATTATTTTTATGAAAAATAATTAACATATATACACTATACACTATTTAGGGTTTAGGGCTTTTAGGGTTTAGAGTTTAGGGTTTAGGGTTAGGGTTTTTAGGTATGGTATACCTATGTATTTTGTACAAGTATTTTTATTATTTTATTTTTACATAAATACCCTTATTTTACATTATATTTATTTGCAACATAGTTTTAGGAGTGTAAAATAATTTTTATTTTTTTTGTATTAATAAATAGAGGATGTAATATATACACATGTATTTTATACACTGCATGGCTGGTTTTATTTTTATTTTTATTTTATTTTTCTGATTTTTATTTATTTTTTGTTATTACCAGAAGTATATGCAAGGGTGTAAACATAATAATTTTATTTTATTTTGTCAAAAATAAATGTATAAATAATATGTATAATTGTAGACATTATGTATGACACATAGTGAACCCTATCTCTCTCTACTTATTTTATTTTGCGATCAGGTCAATGCTTAACCTTCTCTTGAGGTTCGGGTCACTCTGTATTTATTCTAAATACATCATTCTTTTTCTTTTCCTTTATTCATTTATTTTTGCCAAAAATGCATGATAAATATGCAATGTTAACAAAATCAGCACTGTGGGGTTTGGGTCACTCTACATTTATTCTAAATACATCATTCTTTTTCTTTTCCTTTATTCTTTTATTTTTGCCAAAAATGCATGCTAAATATGCAATGTTAACCAAAGCATGCACAGTGCTAAGTTATTGTATTTACAAGTATTCACAAGATGTTTTTCCAAGAAAAGAGCTAAAATAAAAGAATAAAGAGTGAGGATCTCATATTCATCACCACCTATACTTTACCTTTGCTAGTCCCTTAGCAAACAGATTTAAAAAAGAAGTAAAAAAGAGAAGAACCAGATAAGAAAAAGAATCAAGGTTGATTATTAAGCTTATCTTCACTAAATTGAAGTATGGAGCTCAGCCAGACCTTTGGATTATTGGTTTGTCAGAACCTTATTGGGAAATAGGTTTAAGACTCAACAACCTCTAAGTTCCACCATTCTATGGTCAAGACTCCTCAATAAACCAGATCAGAACAAGTCTACCTACGCAACTCTGATACTATGCATCTTTCCTTGTAATGTGTAAGCGATATGTAGCTCCACACCTCAGAAATGATAAAGAAATAGCATCCCTCAATAAGGTAACTCTGATTCCCTAGTCTAGCAGCATTTTCCTCAAGGAGCGGGGTATTCCCTTCTAAGTTCAAGTTCAATCAGCTCAAGAAGAGGGGAAAGAAGAGAATGGATCATGACCAGTCTAACCACATATCCTTGGGAGCCTAACCAGTGTAGCTAAGTTTCCTGCTGCCAGCTTCATGAGATGAGAAAGTGTAATACGTAAGCTTTGCTTTATTTGACTATATACACTAGGGCATTTTATTTTCAATCAGGTATGTCCACTTTTTGGAGTTTTTCTTGATTTTGCATTTTTTATGTGCATATGTACAACATATCTACACAGTACAACATATACATAAGGACTTTTTCTTCTTGAGCCAGTATACTATCCCTCTTTTGAAGAACTATTGCAACCTACAACTCCTGTCTGTATACCTCAGCATCGCTAGACCAAGTTAAGGTGCACATCCCTCCCTAAAGGAAGATGAGAGGTTCTGCCTAGAAGTACTACCCTAATATGCTACCCTAAGCCAAAGGATTTTGCCTCCTCACGACCTCGTCCGTATGGAGCCATGTGTAAGGTGTTGGTCCAAGTAAAGCAATTGTCTCTAAGAGTCATGTGTGTATTGTTAAGTGTTCTACTTAGGCTCATCAAGATGACATGTGAACATAGCCCAGTGGACTTAAGAATTAAGTCTCTAATGGACCTGAAAAGTCTTAACCCCAAATCTTATAAGGTTCCTCTCAAGTTAGGTGGATTAAGGTATTAACTAAGCTTCATTTTCCAATTTAATTCTAGACTGGTTTAGGTGTCAACTATGATTCAAAAGAAGATACAAACAAATATATACAAATTCTTTTTATGCAATTTGCAAAATTTTTGAAAATATTTGAATGTAAGAAGGAAGAGAAAGTTTTGCAAACTATTTACAAACATTTACACAAAAATTTTTTGCAAACTTTTTATTTTTCTAACATTTTTCAAAAATTTTGTACTATATACATAATTTTGCTACAAAAATATTTACAAATATTTTACACTCAAAACATTTTTACAAACATTTGTACAAAAATAATTTTTACATATAGCTATTTACAAACATGTAATAAAGAGTTTTATATGCAAGAAAAATTTTAAAAATTTTGTGATTTTTAGTTTGTGGTTTTTAGTCATTTTATTTATTGGCATAATCACACAAAGTACGAGTTATGGCTAAAGTATATATAATGTATACGACACCCCCTATACTTAGCTTGAACGATGTCCTCAGAGTGATCAGAGAGCGATGAAGGAATACATAACTCGTGCTGAGTATTGGGAAGTGAAAAAAAAGGCTATACTACAAACGACGAATAAAAGAATGTAATGAATAGAGGTCGGTGATCCCCCTATACTTAGGATCAGGTAATCCTAAGTATAGAAGTATGTACATAAGGGGAAGATTGGGGTTTGAAGAATGCGCAGGGTCTACCTCCCCTATACTTAGGGTAAAATATCCCTAAGTATAGGCAGCAAAACAGAGATAAAAAGAATCGAATGAATAATCACAAGTCTGACACCACCCATATACTTAGGGTAAAGTACACCCTAAGTATAGCATAATCATAAGATGAAGATGGGGTGCGACATAAAAGAATGTTCGATATGGACAAATGGATCTATACAAGGGGGATAATATTGAGGTGCCTATCAACAAGCGCTAGAGTTTACGTCCCTAGCTGGGCGCAAAGGCTAGGATAACACAGTATCAAGGTTCAGGATGGCATCTGTAAGGCGAATGTCGTACTGTCTCTGTAGTCTCAACATGAGAATAACAACGAGGTCAACAGTGTAATTGATGACACCAAAATAAACAATTAGACGGGTGTTTGCTACCAGGTAAAAAGGTAGGAGAATAAAATCAGGATTAGGTAGCACAAGAGAATTCATCGTCTCAAGATCAGAATGGAGTGGAAGGCAGAGCCGAGAAGTCGAATGTGGAGAAAGAAGGATCAGTAATGGAATCCTTCACGTTAATCACCGTCTCAAAAAGGTATGGAAGGTCATGATCAGGAGACTCACTAAAAGGGATGATATCTGATGCATGTAATGTAGATAAATCAGTAAAATCATCGAATATCTCAAAGCTTGGTTCATCCTCTCAAGGCTCGTAGATGAGAGAAAGTGCAAAGTCATGATCACAAAAATCAGAAGACTCAATCTCGTGTTCCGACAGATCGAATACACTCCCTGAAAATGAAACCGAGTACACAGTACGTGGCATACTCCCGCAGATAACCCTCGAGGAGTAATGCAACATCATCCGTGAAGAAAGAAAAATCAGAATCTAACTGGGAATATGCGCCACTGTCAAGCACCCACTCCTCGAACCAAAAAGCCTCGTCCGCTGAATATGGCTTCTGAAGAATCTGGAAACAAGAAATGGTACTGGTCAACAGTGTGGAAAGTTAAGAAGTGTCTGAAACTGATCCTCGAGTTGCGGTAATGCTGGCTAACATCTGATCCTCATGAAATATATCCATCTCATCAAACTGGAGGACACCAGACTCAAATATGGGATTGTATGTATCTGACATCTCAAATTGGTGTCCCTCATCGTGCCCTGGTTGTTGGGTTGGCTCAAGATATCTATCTGAATGAGAGAAGTACTTATGAAGAGTAGAAGTTGAATGAGCTGAAAGGTTGGACTGACGTCTGAAGCAGCATGGGCTCCTCCTCCCTATCTTGGAATATCAGAAGATCTGGTATCCAACACTCTTGAACTGAAAAGTACGGGAATAGCTCGAATTCTAGCTGGAAGACCAACGGGAACTCGATCAGTCTCTGGATCTGAAAACACACGGTGGTAGTCATCTCGTCCATCGTCTATACTGCAGCAGAATACATGTCCTCTGGCTGGTTTGTAGTAGCTGAGTCCTCATGAAGTGTAGCACACCCAACTGGTACTGCATCACCCTCGTGTGCTATCCCGACCAAAGCATCTCGTGAAAATGGAATGTCTGAAAGTACCGTAGAGATGGTCTCAAGTAAATATATATCAGAATTGTGGTGTGAACCACCACACGAGGTAACTACCAGGGCAATCTGCCCCACAGTCATCCCCCTCATGGAGATCTGAACAAGGTCAGTCCTCAAAAGTTCATGATCAAGAAATCTCCTTAAGAGGCCAAGAAACCTCAGCCATGAATCATTCAATGGCTCCTGTGGCTCTACTGAAAAATCTGTAATGAAAGACCACATCATATCGGCTCTATGCTGGGGGTAAAATCTCTGTAAGAACTCTATGTGCAACTCATGCCACATAGCAAATTTCCTTCCCGATCATTTACGCCAACTCATGGCTCTACCCTGAAGTGAGAATGAGAAGGTCTGCAACATCAGCTCCTCAGAAGTGATGTCTGAATATACATGAATCACACAAAATTCCTCAAACTCAGAAAGATGGAGATACGTCTCATCGTGCACTCCCTCTGAAAACTTCGATAGTAGCTGAATGAACTCTAAGTCTAGAATGAAGGGACTCAATGTAGAAGTTGATTGTGCTTCCTCATATGGCTACTCATTCATCATCCCAGTATAGAAGTCGTTTGAAGCTCGCAACTGCCCTATGTGATTGCCTATGGAATGCACTACCATTCCAGCAAAGAAATCGCCCAGATATTGTGTCTGCCCGGTCTGATCTCTACGGGCATTAAGCACAGCATGCCCAGTAGAAAGAGGGACTAGAGAAAAGGCAGAAAGAGAAGGATACAAGTGGTCGGTCAGGATTCTGACCTCTCAAGAGAGTGGGTGTGAATAATGGGAATGAAATGAAGAAGCCGCAATATCCGCCTGTATTGAAGGGCGACCCATCATCAAGAGGTGGAAAGGGGAAGGATAATGAAGGTGAAAGAAGGCAAATAGGGGAGGAAGGGATCTGGAATGCAACCAAGATAAGAATTCAAACCCCAAGTTTACCTACTCAACAAGAGAGCTGATGATCATGAAATATCGGTCGTTAATTTTGTTAATTTTATTTAATTGATCAATCAATCTATTAGATCAATTAAGCGAGTTGTTGGGAACATGATGCTCCCAGGAAACTGGCCCAATTCTACAGTTAGTTTTTCCCAAGTAGTATGGATTGTAGATCGTTTACTGGCTACCCGATCTATCCACTCAACTAAGGAAGTCCCATATTGATTACCGGTTACACGACGAAGTCCTCACTAGAGAACAACCAACCACAAGACCAATAGTCTGAAAGAAGTTCGGGTATGGTTTTAGCCTACGGTGTGGATCACTCACTCGTTGCAGATAAATCAATCAATGATGGGGTTACTCTCCCCAAAACAGATGTTTTTTAGTGAAGTGTAATTTTAGCGTCAAGTTTGCATTAGCAGTCTCAATTTTATTGTTTTCACTGTTTTAGGTATTCTTAAGATAAAAGCAATGCTTAACGAAATTTTCATTTTCCATGGTTATTTTGAGTCCAAAACAGGGGGAGGAAGTCGAAAAAGCTGATGCGCGATGAAACACAATGATACATGCAGACAAAGAAATGCATACATGTCTCCAGCAATCTACATGCAGGGTGATCTGCGCATAAAATAAAGAAAAAAGTAAACTAACTATATGATGCACGAGGAAATCGGCCTTAGACGAGCAATTTCTATTGATCGTGAAGAACAATAGCTAGCTAATCGAATCGAGTCCAGAGTCCGATTTTGGGAGTCACTCGGTGCCCGCCGAAACAGATCCTACTAGCATTGTATGTGACTCCTCACGGTGCGTGGTCTCAAATTCAATTAATCTATCTTTTTCATATTATTTTAGCTAGGTCCAATTACGATTTATAGGCACAGGCAAGCAATTAGGTGTTGGGCCTTAGCTAATTACGTCACAGTCAACAAAAATCATAAGCCTAGGGGATAAATCCTCTAGAATCAAACAGAAAGAAAATGCGATGAAATCAAAATGCGAAAAAGTCACGGTGAGGTCCCCCGAGTGCACCGACACTTGGAGAAACAGACCCTGAAATATCTAAATGAGTCCAAGAGAGTCCAAGTCCACAAATATTATAAAAATAGTAGTTCTGCGAGAAATAAATCTACTCTATCTACTATAACTGTCTTCTCCTGCTCCTCCTCATGTGTGAGTACTCCAACAGAAAGTTGAAGCATCCTCGGGCGGTTCCTCGTACAAAAAGCAAAGCAGAAATGTGTCGAAAAATAGTTATATCAAATAGAGAAAAATAATGAAAAATGATTACTATGTCGTGCTCCCTAGCAACAACGGCATTCTGACGAGCAACCTGCCGACAAGGGTTAAGTGTCAAGAAATATCAAGGTCGTTGCGACCCCAATCGATGAGTCAGGCTATATCAAGAAATAGACCACTTAAAATAGATCAAACAATCAAGCACATATGTAAGCAGTTTGCTATTTATTTTACCTGGTATAGCAACCAGGGTCGAACACAAGGAGCACTAGAGAACCTATGAAGTAGTCAAATCTGATAAATGAACAACATATTTTTTTGGTGGTTTCTAATTATGCAAATTTTTAAATTTTTAATGAGGAAACAAAATCAACAAACAAGGGAACAAGGAAACACAACAATATTTTGTATTTTTCTATATAGATAAAATTTCTCATAAAATTAAGATAAATATATTTTTGGGTTTTTAAGGTTTTAAAGCGTTTTTGGCAATTTTTTGGGGTTTTACAAATGTTTTTTATGAATCTATAAAAATCAAACATTAGCTAGAAATGTAGACAGTGCGCAGCCAGGATTAAATTACAAATTAAAAATATTTAAAGTACCCTAAAATCTTGGAGAGCAAATTTCTGATAAACTAGACATAAAATGCTGCAAACAGAACTGAAATGAGAATTTTTAGATTTTTCTTGAATTTTATATTATTTTTATGAGGTTTTGGGTCTTTTGTAATTTTTAGCGTGTTTTTAAGAAATTCTCAAACAAAAATGCTACTGTAGCTAAAACCCACAACAAGACGCTAAAGAAATTTTTGTAGAATTATAAATTTCGAATTTTTATGGATTTTCAAAAAATAGACAAGACACTTTTGTGGGTTTTTAATTTTTCAAAAATAATAAATGCAAAGAAATTAAGTCACAAAAATTACACTAAATATTACACGTCAACATAAGTTGATGGTAATTGTTAGAGATTTTTAGGACTAATTTGATATTTATTAAGTTAAGTAAAAGATAGGTAGTTGGTAGGGACCTACGTGCAATCGAAATAAACTTCTGAGCCAAACAATAACATAGGTGGAAAGTATAGGGCCGAAGTTACAAAAAATCCAAGCAATCACACGCACAACACGTGCTCTAGACTCACAGGGGTATAAATATAATTCTCAAAACGTATAATTCATTCAATAACCAGCAGAGAATTTAGGATGCAACTTGCAAATAACCCAATAAAACACGTGCGGTTGCATGTGACTATAACTCATCTGGAACAAAAAGCAAATACATAAAAATGCAAGGGTCTGACTGCAATTTATCCAAAGTAAATTGAACTACGATAACTATTTACAAGACTAAAAGGTAAATGCAAAATAAAGAGGGGCCTAAGTGCAAATTACCCCTTATTAAGTGATGTCCAATGGTAGAGAGCGCTCCACTTAAGATGGGTCGAGATCCAAGGATATTCCTTCGATGATAGACGACTTTGGTGTGATCCTGAGATGGATCTAACGGTCCTGGCTCCCTTGATAACAAATGGCGATAATTAAATCTGGGAGACAATCGGATTGAATGACTGGGATGGCCTCTAGATGAACTGACAAAGAATTCACCTCCTGCGAGTTTCGATCGATCAATACGCGCGGCAGAAGCGTCCCTCGGGACTGTTCAGATGGGGGAAATGCTTCTGACGATGGTCCGCGTCGGTGGAGATGCTCAGAAGGGTCATGACCAAGGAGAAGGTCATGGAGAGGCGTGGCGTCCTGGAGCGACCTGGGGCTCCTGTACCATGATGATTCGACCTCCAGGTGAGGTACTCTGGCGCTCTAACCTACACAGCAGAATAACAGGGTCGAGGGCGAAATGCCTCGACCCGTTAAATCATGAAATGGTGCACAGGTGGGTCGATGTTTGGCTCTCCGATGGAGCGACGAAGGAGGAGAGCCAGGGCTCATTCCAGGGAGAAGCGAGGTGTATGGATGGGCGGAGAATGTGGGGAGGAGTCTAATGAGGGTGGTCAGTTGCTCGGAATGGCAAGAAGATGCTCCGACCAAGGTGACCGGAGCTAGGAAGTGGATGCTCTGCTACTGGGTAAAGATAGGATGAAATGCGGAAACTTGACGAAATCGACATACCTAATGGTTGCAGTCGTCTGGGCTGGAAGTCAGAGACATCCGGGGGTCATGGCTTCGATGGGTCGGCAAGCCTAGAGGCTTAGCTCACCTCATGGCAGAGGACAACCAAGGAACTGTCGGATCTAAGGTTACATGGCTCGAAACCTCTCCACACAACAGTCCTCGCGTGTTGTGACTCATGGGAAGACGATAGGGCTCATCGGAAGCAGAGGGATACCAAAGATACATAAGATGGAGGAGCTCCAAGAGCGTGCCAAAGATACTGGGATCCACCTCCTCTACTCTGAGCCGTTGATCTAAGAAACTCGCTCGGATCGGGTCGGGATAATTCGGCAAAAAGCCGAGCAAACTCGATCCGAGAGAAAAAGGTGACAGGGGGCCAATCGACCGAGGTCAACAATGCAGATGTGGGCCAATCAGAAGCAACCGAGGATGCCAGCAAAATAAGCTAGAGGATAAAATAGGGAAAAAGAATAAAGATAGTTAAATTAAAAATAATAAATTAATTTCAAATTAAAAAGTTTATAAAATAAAAAAAATTATTATTTTTCAAAGTATTTTTCTGTTATTTTTAATTATTTTTATGAAAAACAATTAATATATATACACTATATAATATTAATACATGTATGGTATACATATGTATTTTGTATAAGTATTTTTACTATTTTATTTTTACATAAATACCCTTATTTTATATTTTATTTATTTGGAACATAATTTTAGGAGTGTAAAATAATTTTATTTTAGATTTACAAATAAATAAGGGTATCAAATAAATAAAGGATGTAATATATACACATGTGTTTTATAGATTGCATGGCTGATTTTATTTTTATTTTATTTTTATGTTATTATTAGACGTATATATAATGGTGTAAAATAATAATTTAAATTTATTTTGTTAAAAATAAATGTATAAATAATATGTACAATTGTAGACAATATATACGACACATAGTGAACCATATCTCTCTCCACTTATTTTATTTTATGATGAGGTCAAGGCTTGACCTTCTCTTGGGGTTTGGGTCACTCTGCATTAATTCTAAATACATCATTCTTTTCCTTTTCCTTTATTCTTTTATTTTTACCAAAAATGCATGCTAAATATGCAATGTTAACAAAAAGCATGTATTGTGCTAAGTAATTGTATTTACAGGTATTCACATGAAGTTATGTCAAGAAAAAGAGCTAAAATAAAGAATGAAGAGTGAGAAACTCATATTCATCATCAACCGTCCAGTCTCAATTCCTTTATCCTAAGTTTATAAAAACTAAGAGAGGGAATCAGAAAAAGCTGATGCCATCGATGGAAATGATGATGAATGCTTGAGTAAGAAGATTTATATTGTTTCCAACTCTCTACAATGCAAGATGTACAACTGAATTCAAATTTTACACTAAATGGAATACAAGTCAGAGAAAACTGCACTTATCGGAAAGTTCTAATTAGCATAAAGAAATGATTTGAATTTGACTACATTAGGATGATCTAAGGTGTATATTATTAAAGTGATGTGTGGTCTTAATTTGTACGGGCACAAGCAGATAAGAAACATATATAAGCTCTATGAGCCGTGAGTGTCAGTTTTTCCTATGACAAGCAAACCACAAAAAACGCAGGGTCCAATGTCCAGTCCTGATATACGTGCGAGACCCAAATGGGATCCGCTATAAATCAAGAAATTATTAGAAATTAGTTTACAAAAGTAAATTAATAAATAAAACCCTAATTGTACACTCTCTCCAAATGAATTTTTTTCTTGACGTCCCACCAATCGACTCGCTCCCTGGATCGACGACCTCTGATACACTTCAAGATGCATCGACTTCAAGAAATTCACTCCAAGTCCACGGATCACACAAAAAGATAGAACTTATGTAAGAGATATGTAAATATATATATATATATGAGGAAATAAACAAAGGAAAAATCACAAAAATAAAGGAAATATAAACAAGATGAGATCTGGAATCAGCCTACCCGAAAGAGTAGAAAACTTAACACTAAGTTCTCTAAATGATCCTAAGACGTTTGTATGCCCGACAATGATGCCATCTGATGATCCACCAAAAGCCCTAATTAATTATGTCAAATTGTTGTAGTCTGGAAATCACGGTCAACTAAAAATTAACCACACGGATAAATTAATCAAGTTAAAATGAATGTGTGATTTAGTGTTTATTTAATCTTGGCAAGCCCCAGGGTCGACTCAAGGAGGGAAAGAAACAACATAGGGATCAAATTATCTAGCTTAATGCATGGTTTTCGAAGAAGTTTTTTATTTTTTATGTAATCTGAATGTAAATGCAAAATGTAATTGAATCGATTTCTTAAGAAAATAAGAACCATAGCCCAATTACTTTTTAATTCAAATCAGATCAAATTAGACAAGTGATTTTTTTGTAAGCATATTCAATGACGTATGCAAAAAGTATTTTTGTAGATTTTTCAAGGTTAATATGCAACAATGAAAAATCAATACTTTTAGGGGTTTGCAAAAATTATGAAACTTAGACTGAATCTTAAATATGATGGAATGAACTCACACTAATTTTTAGAATCTTCTGATAATATTTGATTTTTTATGAATTTGTTATTGAAATAGAATGAATATAATAATTAATTTTTAATAAATCTATAATGAAAATGCACGCCAAACCAAAATTATCTCAAATATATCTATCAATATGCCAATCCAGAAAACTTGAGTTTGTGCAAAAATATTATGTGCAGCTAAATAAAAATCAATTACAAATATCAAACAACAATTTTTTTAGGAACATAACACCTTCATTTTTAGTGAAATTTAGATATAAATTAAAGCACAATTAACCACATAATTTACAAATTTATGGGAATTTTCATAGCAAGCAGTGACTCAATATGCTTCTCAAAGCATAAATAGGCAAAATACCAATGAATTTCAATCTCCCATTTTTAGTAAATCAACACAATGTCATAAAATTATAAACCATATCTATTCTAGTAGAGAATAAAATGATGAACAACAAGTTATTTTTAGATTAAGAAATAATTAAACATGATGGTCCAAAATCCAGTAAGAACACATGGGTATCAGTGCAATGTGGGATTAATAATTCAATAAAAATATGTTGTAACTAAAGGCTCTTATTTAATTACATATAACTTACATGCAATTTTGCCAAAAGGAGATGTCTTGCACGTGAGGTGCCCTTCTCCCATTGTTTTATTTGTTTCTTTCCTTTCTAGCAGATAATTGAACCAAAGAGAAGGGAAGCTCCTCTTCTCGACCTCTCGATTTGCGGTCGTGGAAGGCGATGGCAACGGAGGGATGCGGAGGTAGCGACAGTCATATGCGGTCGATGTTAGAGAAGCCGGTGAGGGTCTAGGCAGCGGTACACGGTCGTGCATGGGCCATTACAAGGCAGATGGGAACAACGGCTTGAGAAGGGTGAGGCATGTGGACGACACGGTACGGAGGTAGGCGGTGGTTGTACGCATGCGGCGCATGGATGGTGGTGGGGCTGGTTGCGAGTTTGGTGTTGGGGCGCACGAGCAGCAGTTCCGTTGGAGAAGGGCTAACGGGGCGATGGCGCCCGGTTACGCACTGCTGGTGGGAAGGTTGTAGGATCGGAGGTGGAATCGAGAGATGAGGAAATTAGGGGTAGAGAAAAACGAAAAAGAAGAAATCAATGGGAGGAAGAGATCGAGATCGTTTAGCTAAAATGAGATGAACGAGAATCGGAAGCTTGGAATAAAAGGGGTGCGAAAGAAGGATCTTGAAGATGAGCTCTGATTTGTTGCTTAAGGTTGCGGTAGAGGAACCGAGCTCAGAAAGCTTCAAGGAGAAATTTGCATCGGTGAAGATGAAGCTTCGTAGGATCTCACCTTGGAACAAGGAGGTCGTCATTCAGATAGGGTGGCGCTCACTATCATCGGATACTTTCTCTAGACCTCTCTCTCTCTCTCTTTGTCCTGTAATGGCGGATATAAAAAGGGGGAGAAGAAGAGGAAGAAGATGAGGGAGTTAGGAAAGAGGTGGGGTGGACGTTAGAGAAATGGTGGAAGAGGAGGGAAAAATGGAAGTTGGAGGAAGAAAAATGAAAATAAAAAGAAGTAAAAAAAAGTAGGCTACTAAAATAAAATAAAGAGAAAATAAAATTGGAAAAACTACAAAATTATCAACATGAAAAATGTAGATCTAGATGAGATCTACATTTTCCATGTAGACCTTGAAATCAAAACAAAATGATATAAACAAGAAATAAAATTTTTTGATTGCATTTTAAATAATTAAGCTATAAATTTATGGCTTTTCTTTTTTCCATTTTAAATTAAAAGATATTTACAAAATAAAATAAAATACTATAAATAAAGTAAAACACAAATATAATTTTTTTGAGGATTTTTAACGAATAAGAAAAAGCAAATGAAAAGGAAGAAAGATTAATATTTACACTATATACAAAGTTACTTTGCATTATTTTTTTGTTAATACCATTTATTTTGATTTTTGTAATTATATACTTTATTATGATATATGAAACAGCTCAAAGTGCAAGCAAAGCGGGCATGTGGTTTACACAAGGTGAGACCGCAGTCGCTGAGGTGATCGATGCAAAGCTCAATGAACAAGTTCAACAATTAACCCAAAATAAATCAATAAAGAAATAAAATCAAGTTTGGATCAAAATTTATTATAAAATCATACAAACAAGTATGTATAATAGATAATTATGGTAGGGTGTCAAACTCAGAGGACAAGGGGCGTAGCAGATATATTATTTATCTCTAAATAATATAGGTGTGTATGTATATATTTATGCACAATATTCACTCATTGTTTTTGTAGTTTATTATTATTATTGAATTATTAATATTATATGTTTTGTACTTCTAAATTTTATGATTTTGAATTTAATTTTATCTTTTTCTTATTTTTTAAATTTCTTTTATTTTTAATTTATGAAAGGTATATATATAAGTATGTAGGGCACCCTTCCAATAGGATGCACCCTTCCTGACTTAAGGAATGTCACCATCTTTTTGTAGAAAATACCAACACTTTAGTAGAATGCATATACAGTTTGTACTATAACTACACATTATAAATACAATGTCGCATACAAAACTGCATATTATAATACAAATATTAAAACTGCACATTATAATACAATCTATATATGTATTATACTAAAATCATCATATTTCTACAAAAAAGGAGCTGGCCTTCCTGAACTCAAGGAGGATCAAGTCTTATTTGAAAGATCCTATATATGTATGTATATATATAATATATAATATAAGGGATATATATAATACATGAATAAAATATAATAAAAATCATAAAATATAGATAAGAACAATCTTTTTATTTTTAAAGGATATAATAAATATATTGTATTTATAATAATTAGTAATAATATAAACTATATAGAATACTATATATGTATATATAGGCTATATAGAGTATTCTAATTATAAATATAGTTATATATAGTCAAGTATAGCAAAATAAAATATTTTTGTGTTTTTGAAATATTCTTCTATTTTTTGAGAATTCTTATGGAATTTTTCCTAATTTTTTTTGTATTTTCAAATAAAAAATAGTCCAAAACATCGAATATTTAAACCGGCCTAATTGTTTTGAGATTTAAAAATAGCAAGTGAAACTAAAATTTCTCAAAATAAATTATTAATAGGTATATATAAAAATATGGGATATAAACTAATTTTTTGTGATTTTTAAAATATTTTATGATTTTTTAGGGTTAGCAAGTGTTTGCTATTTTTGAATTTCTTTTGAGATTTGATTTTGTGATTTTTGGTCTGTAGTTATAAAATAGGATAATAAACAATAGGTAATTTTTGAAATTTTTAGAAAAGATTTTGTAATTTTTTGTATTTTCCAAAGCAAACATGGAATAAAATATGTTCTTTTGATTTTTTAATAAAGAGAAAAGCAAAAAAATGCTAAATAAAAAATATAATGTAAATAATAATCCAAGTAGGCATTTACTCCTATTTTTGTAGATTTTTTGGAGAGCACAAGAGCTGTTTCTGAAAAAATAAAAATAAAAATAAAAGAACTAGCATGGCTATTTTGCAATATAAAATATTTGTGAGGATTCGCATGCAAAATATCCAAAGTTTTTGAACTGCAACTTGATTTTTAAAGACTAAATAATAATTCAAATGTTGGAGGGGTACCAGTGCAAAATGTACACTCACATGGGGGTCCACGAGAGGTGACCTGGTATAGGGCTAATGTGCAATATCCAAAAAGTCCAGGAGCTTTGATGCAAATTTTCCACAAAGTTTTGAACTTAATAAAATATTTACAAGACCTTTAATGAAATATAAAATGTGTGGAGGGGATCTTTGCAATTATACCACTAAAGTGCCTTGGTTAGCATTGTTGAACGTATGCGATGTGGAAGATCCAACGGTTCTGGTCCCACACTACTTCGCGCAAAATGGTTGGTGGAGATTAGATCTGGGCTTTGTTGAGGATCCAACGGCTATCGAGGTCCTTGGAAGAACTCTAAGAACTCCTACGAGGGTTGCCTTTGATCTCCTTGTCCTCCGATCTACGACGGTGGATTCGGGCTCTAATGATAAGTATGTGTTCCCGATGCCCTTCCGCATGTGTAGGGTTGCTCCGATGAGCACAAAGGGGCTTCAAGAACGATATGGGGCTCTTCCTTGCTCTAGGTGACCTAGAGCATGTTCTTGGTCGATTCTCAATCCCAGGTGGGTTGTCAAGCATCAAGATCTGCACCAAAATATTCCTAGGCTTGAGGGTTTGCTCCTCAACCGAAGGGTGAAGCTGATAGTGGTGCAATGATGGAATGGAGGAGAGGTTCCGACGAGGGACAGTGGATGAACCTCGATTTGTCGGATCTGAGCAACATCTGAGTTGAGAAGGGGCACAAGGTGGAGAATGCAACCGAGAACGAGATCATATGAGAAAGGAGGTGGAATAATGGTCGGAGGCAGATGATATGGCCTGGAGCTCAAGCTCCAAGTCAAAAGGGGGAGTTCAAAATACGACTAAGCCTAGTGCTTAAAGGCAAAATGAAAATACAGAATTGGTGTTAATACTACAATTTACCTAAGAAAAGAAGAAAGAAGCCTCTATTTGATCATAGTCGAAGAGGCAGAACCAGCCAGTGGAAACCCTTCAGCAATGGATTGGATCATCACCTCGGATTGTTCCTCCTCGCTACAGAACCTTTCGATTAATTGCTGTCACCAAAAGAAGGGAATGGTGTGGATCTGAGGGGCTAAGAACAACCAAAGGGGGATCCAACTTGGAATTGGGATCGAGGAGCTTATTTTATAGGTTGGACGAGTAGGTGGCTTGCAGCTTCGATCGATGGAGATCGAGAAGATCTCAAGGCTAGACATGGATCAAGGTGATCACATATCTAAGAATCGCTCAGCACAGCTAGAAGATCATGATGGCCTCGAGCAGGAAAAAGGGATGAAAATCGGGTCTGATACATTCCATAGCTCGAGAAGGAGACAGGGGTCAATTGACCCCAAATAAACAGAGGGAGGATTCTGGTTGGTCAACATGGACTAACCAGAAAATTCTAATCCGGAAATACCTTGTAAGTAAAATAAATAAGAATTAATTAAATAAATAAATTTTTATTAAAACATGAAAAATGTTTTTAATTTAATGTAGTATCTTATGCATGTTTTTAGTTATTTTTTCGAGGTTTTTATTATAGGTTAATATTTACATGTATAAATATAGGTAAAAATACTTGTATTTGGTGTTTTATTTTTAATTTGTATTATTTATTTTATTATCATATGCAGGTATTTTATGTATTTTTAATTTATTTAAATACACATTTAGATATTTTTATTGCATTTTTTAAATTTATATGTACACTTAAATAAATATGTGTGTTTAATACATAGGTATATGCATATATAATTCATCTATTTATGATAACAGACTTATTTATTTTATAGTAATTAATGGTTTTCTTTTATTTTTAATTATTTACATGTTTTTTAAATTATATTTACAATATTATAAAAAATAAAGTAAAATAAAAAATGTAAAGAATAAATATATTGAATATAATATACATGTATATTGCACGATGAGGCCCCAAAACATAATTTTTGCATCTTAGCTCTAAATTGAATGAAACCACCTTTACTAAATAGCTTATTAAATTTTATATAAATTAAAGGTGAGTGTAGTCAATTTTGATACTTATGGAAAATATACATGTCTACAATATTTTTTATTTGGGCTTTTTATTTTGTTTGTCTCGGGCATACTTTACATTATTTTTCAATGAACTCAATTTTGTATTTTTCTTTCTATTTTTATATGCAATATTCACGTTGATAGTTTTATTATTTGAGGTATAAAATAACAAAAAAAGAGGTTCAAAAATATAATTTTTGATGAATTAAAAATTAGGGCTTAATGTATTTTTATACAATTTATCTACCCTATCCCCCCTAGTTTATTCCTTATCGACCAAGTCATAACGATAACTGGATCTCGGTGTCTAGGGTCATTCATTACCTTTGGTATCTCATTTCTTTTTCTTTTCTTCATTTATTCATTTATTTTTGAATTAAATACATTAATTATACAATATTTTATACAGTATTTTATACATTTTGTATAGTATTTATTTTGACAAATTAATGATATCTACATGCATTTAGCTAGATATTTAAGGCCAAAATGAAAGAATAAAGGTGATGAACGGAGAGTCATCACCCACCTATACTTTCCTTTTCTAATCCCTAGCAAACACTTATTCCTATAAGTGTAGAAAAGAAAATAAAGAAAAGAAAAAGAAATAACTTGGATTGATTTTATCCTTTAAACTTGTCTTCATAAAATCAATGTTTGAAGCTCAGTCGGACATTTAGATTTTTAGATTGGTCGGAACATTCTTAGGAACCGGACTTGAAACACAATAGCCTTTGAGAACCACAAAACTCTGCCCAAGTCTCCTCAAAAGCCAGGTCAGAACAAGTTGATTTCATACGTAGTCCCTTCTGACTATCAGTCTATCTTGTACGGTGTTAGTGATATGTAGCTCCTCTCGGCTAAAGCGATAAAAGTCAGACTTCTCCAATATGGTGACCCTAATTCTCAAGTCTAGTAATTCTTTCCTCTATAAGTGGGGTATTCCTTTCTAAGTTCAAATGCAACCGACTTAAGAAGAGGAGGTGGATAAGAGAATGGATGGTTATCAGTGTAGCTACCAATCTTGGAATGCTTGACCAATGTAGCCAAGTCATCTGGCTGCAGGATCGCATACATATTTGACTTTAAAGCTCAAGCTTGCTTATTGAATATATGCATACTCCAACAAGAATTGATTTTCCTTGGATTTTTGCCTGTTTATTTTTTTGGAGTTTTTATTTTTGCACTTTTTTGATACTATATACAACAGCATTTACATATGGACTTTTTTCCTCTTGAGCCAATAGACTATCCCTCTTTTGAAGCACTATTGCAACCCATAACATCCTATCATTAGACCTCATGGCTACTGGATCAAGTTGAGGTACAATAGCCATGGAATCATGACTTTGTATATTTCCATTTGCTTGTGTCTCATGTCGACAAATCCAGCCCTCTACCACTTCACCTGAGTTGAGAGAAGTGTAAAGTACAGGTATGCAAGTTAGGTCACTATCTACAAGAGCCATGTTCATGTTCCGAAATATTTTACTTAGATAGTCAAGATGGTAATGAACCTAGTCTTATGGTCTCAAAAAATTAAGTCTAGTATATCTAAAGTGTCTCAATTCCCGTTCCTATAAGATTCATGTGATTAAGTGGATCAAGGTTCAACCAAGCTCCAATCTTTCGATTTTATTTAGACTAGTTCAATTGTTATTATCAATCTGAAAAATGCAAGGGCTATGTATAATGCAAGAAGATATTTTTATGAAGTAATTTCCTTATTTTGAACTTTTTTATGGATTTTTGGAAAATAATTTTGAAAATTTATATGTAATTTTGAAAACATTTTATAATTTTTATGGTTTTTTGAATTTTGCAAGTTTTTAAGGATTTTTCCCAAAATAGAAGAGTTAGTCAAATAATTATGTGCAAATATTTACACAGGAGTACTTCTGTATTTATAAGAATAAAGTTTAAATAATTTACACAAGTTAAGTTAGTCATTAATTATATTTTTTATACAAAGTTTGTAATGAATTTTTCGTTGCTTGAATTATTTATAGGGTTCTCAAAATAATTTGAAATCATTTTGAAAAATATTTTGAAAGCTTTCTTTTTGCAAATAATTTAACAAGTAATTTTTACAAATATTTACAAAATTTGAAAATTATTTTGCAAAGATTTTTTAAACAGTATATAAAGATTTTTCAAAGTATTTTTAAAACCATTTTCCAAACCATTTGCAAAAAGTTTTTCAAAGCATTTTATTCAAAAAAAGTAAAGAAATTTTTACAAACAAAATATTTTTACAAAGGTTTGCAAATATTTCATAAAATATTTTTCAAATAATTTTTCAACTATTTTTCAAATATTTTGCAAAATATTTTTAACTAGTTTATTAATCATAATTACAGATAAAATTGATATGTGTTTTAATTTTTATAAATTATCCTTATTATTGAAAATATAAAAGTATGAGTTATGGCTAAAGTATATACAACATATATATGACCCCCCCTATACGTAGCATGAGCATATTATCATAGATTAGAGAGAAAAGAAAAACATAACTCGTACTAAGTATAGGAAAGTCTATGCTACAATGACTGAATAAAGAATGAGAAGTTGATTGTCTCCCCTATACTTAATATCAGTTAACCCTAAGTATAGCCGATTGTATACAAAGAATGGAGGGTCGAGGGTGGGAACGAATTAAAATAAATGGCTCGGCCTATCTACCCCTATACTTAGGGAAAAATATCCCTAATTATAGACATGATATCAAGAGTTGAGGAGACATGAGAGGGGATCAAAGAATGAACACATGTATACACTCATTCACAGATACTTAAGATGAAGCATATCTTAAGTATAGCAATGATAAATGGGATGAATGAAACTTTCGGAAGAATGAAAGAATAGAATTTGAAAAGAAGAAAAAGATAAACTAATCATAAATGTTTTTGGATGCCTTGTCTGAATTTGATGTTGTTGCGACCTGAAGTTCTTTATCATAAGCCACCTGTATAGAATCAACCACGGACGAGAATGTATCATGCTCAAGATAAGGCTTCAACAGTTGTTTGTTGATCAGGAAAGGATGTACGTCAGCCATGGAAGGCCGTATCCCGATATATCGGCGATATATCGGTATCGACAGGTCACCGATATATCGTCGATATGTCCGATATCGGGTATCGACATGCAAAAAAGGCGAGCTGAATCCCGATGTCGGTGATATGGCGTCGATATATCACCGATATATAGACGATATATCGGTATCGATATGGTACCGATATCGATACCGATATCGATATGTCCTTCCATGGCGTCAGCTGACAAATCAGATATCACAATGCTTCTGTTGTCACGTACATGCTTCACTGCAAACGGCCATGTCCACTTGCTTTTCAACTTCTCTAGGAAGAGTTTCAACTTTGCATCAAATAACCAAACCTTCTGACTCGGTTTGAAAGCCTTTCTATGGAAGTGTCTGTCGTGCCACTTATTGACCTTCTCCTTGTACATGATGCTGTTATCATATGCGTAGTCTATAAATTCAAGTATTATGTTCAGATCAAGCTTTATGTTCTTTCCTGCCTTCTTGGAATCCAATTTACAGACGTTAGTTGCTCATAAATATTTGTGAACTAATTCTACAAGCAAATGGCATGGCTTGCCATAGACTAGGCGGGAGGGAGACATTCCCAAAGGTGACTTGTACAGAGACTGGTAGGCCCAAAGAACCAAGTCAAATATTTGTAACCAGTTCTTCTTATCGGGACATACGAGCTTTTGAAGAATTATCTTGATTTCTATATTTGAACATTATACTAGGTCATTGGATACAGAGAAGTGATGCGATATTCAATGCAGTGCTCTTGAGTCAACTTCTTCACTTCTCTATTGATGAAATGGCTACCACCATCTCATATCGGAATTTTGGGAATCTCAAACCTTGCAATGATGTGTTCTTTCAAGAATTGATAGACAGTGCGAGTGTCAGCAGATCGAGTAGGAATAGCCTCCACCCAACGACTCTCATAGTCGACAATGAGCAGAATATACTCAAAACCCTTACTGTTGGTAAATAATCCCATGAAGTCAATGACACACGCACCAAATACATATGAAATCTGAATGTATTGTAGGGGAATTGTGAGTCTCATTCCAATAGTTCCACACATTTTCTGACAGTCAATACAATGTTTCACGATGTCTTCTACATCTTGAATAGAGTTGGCCACCAGAGGCTGCATTGGAGCACTTTAGTCGCCATTCTTTTTCCAAAGTGGTGCCATAATTCTCGAGCATGGTAATGTTCGAGGACAATGTGAACTTCCTCCTAGGGAATACACCTTCTCCAGATGCAATCTGACCTATCATGAAAGAGATAAGGATCCTCCCACTGGTAAAAATGAATATCTGATATAAAATTATCAACTTTCAGCTTCGGTCAATCTTGTGGAATTCTCTAAGAAACAAGATATTTCGCAATATCGGTGAACCAGGAGAGCGAGGTGATTGGCAAAATGGCTTCACATGGAAAAGTTGCTATAACCAATAGCTGACTCTGCTTAGGAGTTCCTGCTCTAGTAGACTAGAAAGATAATCAGCCACCACATTTTTAATTCTAGGCTTGTCTCAGATTTCAAGGTAAAACTCCTGAAGTAGAAGGATCCATCTGATTAGACTTGGTTTGATGTCCTTCTTACTTTGTAGGTACTTGATGGCAGAATGGTCTGTGTAAACAATAACTCTAGATCAAAGCAAGTGAGATTCGAACTTCTCAAGGGAGAAGACGACTTCTAGAAGCTCTTTTTCAGTGATAGAATAATTCTTTTGAGCTTCATCCAATGTTCTGATATCATAGTGAATCGTAAATGGTAAACTATCTCTTCGTTGTCTTAGAATTGCTTCAATGGTAATCTGACACATATGTCATGATCTCAAATAGTAGAGACCAATCTGACCATTGGAGGACAGGGGTCTGAGTGATCAAATTTTTCAATTGATTAAAGTCTTGTAGGACTCTGGCATCTACAATGAAATCTTCCTCTTTCGTTAGAAGCTTAGTCAACGATCAGGCAAGTTTGTTGAAATCTTTTATGATTTTTCAATAGAATCCCACATGCCCAAGGAATAACTGGACTTGCTTCAAAATTGTAGGTGGCTCAAGTTTGGAAATGATTTCCACCTTAGCAGGATCAACCTCCATGCCACGTTTAGATATGATGGCCTAACACAATCCCTTCAGTCTCCATGAAGTGACTCTTCTCCCACGAGAGCACCAGGTTTACTTCGCAGCATCTTTTCAAGACTCAAACTAGATAAGTTAGTCACTAATCGAAGCTGTCTTTGTAGGCTGAGAAATCATCCATGAAAACCTCGAGAAAACCGCCAACCATGTCTAAGAATATTGTCAACATGCATAGTTGGAATGTCGTTGTAGCATTACACAAATTGAACATCATTCTGCAGAAGGTATATGTCCTAAATGGAAAAGTAAAGGTGGATTTATCTTGATCTTCATGAGAAATTGCAGCGTGTTATAACCAGAGTATCCATTCAAGAAATAGACGTATTCCTTCGTGATCGGTCTTCCAACTATCTGGTCAATGAAGGGAAGTAATAAATGATCTTTCTCGATCATTAGGTTCATACGTCTGCAATCCACACAAACGTGCCAAGAAGTTGGAATTGTGGTTGTGATATCCTCTCCTATGTCATTCTTCATGATGATGATCCTTACTTTCTTGGCACTACATGCAATGAACTCGCCCATTTTGATTCAGATATGGGATATATGAATCATGTGTCACACCATTTTGTAATTTCATTCATTACAATATTTTGAAGATTAGGATTCAATCTGAGATAAAACTCTCATAATGGCTTGCTATCTTCCTCAATGTATATGTGATGGGAACACAGTGACAGATTAATCCCATGGAGATCTAAAATGTTTCAGCCTATGGCATTGTTGTTTCTTTCTAGAACCTCCAGTAGACGAGATTCTTGTTCCTTGGTTAATTGGGAATTGATGATCACTGGGAACATATTCTATGCACCTTCACGGAGGGCATATTTCACATTTATTGGAAGTGGTTTGAGCTTAGGTGGGTCTGAGTCAACTCAGTGGCGACTTCAGCAACAGTGCAGGGCGGTGGTGTCAAATATCTTTCAACTGTACATTGTCCACCATTGGCATTTCAAGCCATGAATTCAATGCAGCACAAAATCTTCCTATAATGGCATCTTGATCACAAACTTCCAATAATATCCTCCTCAATAATATCCTCCTTCTTTGCCAAGGACAAGTGGCCAATAAATCTTTCATCTGGCAAATCAGCAAATATCTCATCTTCCAAGACATAGGGGAATTCGATTATGTTATCCACTACTTCCTCGGTGGAGAGGAATTCAAGGGTCTCAGTGTCATCCATATACAGATTGGTGTCTCTAATCTCAACTAGAATGTCACAGTCTTGTTCTCTTCTCTATTAGTTCACTCGCATCTAATGCAGATTCTGATGGTTTGGACACTTGGATCGTCTGAATTGACACCATATCGCTACTGGAACGAAAGGTGATATCTCCAATATCATAGTCCACCACTACTTCGGTTGTTCAAAGGAACGACCGTCAAGTATAATCAGGTTGTACAGAAGAGGAGCTGAGGTGTCATGTCAAGCACAATGAAGTCCATCGAGAATTGCATCCCATAAGTTGTTACGATGACATCCTCCAAAATTCCTCAAGGCTACTTCATTGATGTATCTGCAAACTGCATAATCGTTCTTGTTGATTTGAGCGGTCCCAACCCAAATTCTTTCAGTAGTGAAGTAGGTATTAGATTGATGTATGATCTGCTATCAAGAAGTGTTCTGTCTAACTCTTGCTCAAACATTTGGCATCTAATGAGATGGGCTCCCATGTCTTTATTCTTGCTTGGGATATTGTTGATTGCATTCATTATCAACGCAGTCAGAATGTGCTTCACATTTCTTTGTCTGGCTAGATGTGGATGTCTTTTTGAAGTACGTGTCTCCTTCAGTCCTTTCTTAATGTTAACCATGTATTTGATAGCCTTAAGCAGAGGCATCTCTAGAACAAGATTTTGAATAATTTCACAATATCGGGATCAGATAAGGATGTTTTCAATTTCTAACTTTTTTGGATTTTTGCATAGCTTCAAGAAATGGAATATTTACATAATCAAAAACATTGTGTTTACAATAGAATCAGTGTCCACATCTTGCAACACAAATGGATGGCAAAAAGGAGTATCTTCATCCATCAGAGGTGGGTATCCTAAAAATGCACGCAGGGCTCCATCGGTTGGCTTTAAATCAGTTGCATGTGTGTAATCTCCATAGTTGGCTTGTTGTAGCTTCGATTGTTGTTGTCTTTTTTGTTTTTCTTATTTTTTTGGTTTTTTTGTTGTCGGTGCCTCTCCTTCGTATTCTTCTTCCTTGCCCGGCTCGGTTGTTGGTTCAAATGATGCAGAAGAAGATGATTCACCAATGGAAGCTTTATTTTTCCCCTCCATGGTGGCAGAAGGCTGCAAAGTCCTACTGCTTATGAGAGTGACAACATTAGATAAAAACATATGATTAACATATGACTTTGTGGTATTGAAGGGAACATCACAAATTACCTGCTCTCTCTTTCGAAAATTATTGGGGTTGGCCTCCACCTGTATCGTATTGTAGTCCTGACAGTAGTGAGGTCATCTAGCTTCTGGCTCATTTCTGCAAGGCTCTTCACCAACTGAGCCAAGTAGTCCAAGGCGAGGTTCACGGGAGCAATTTCCGATGATTCAGCATGATGTCCAATCTAAGAATGGGAATGGTATGGAGGTTGCTGGTGAGAATATTGGGAATTATACTAGGGATAAGTTGATTTGGGTGGTGTTGAGGAGGGTACTCTGGATAAGGAGCAACCGAGCACTACTGATAGGGCTGGTGGTGATGGTATTGCGGCTGTTGATACCGATTATGTCTCTAGTTTTGTGGATACAATGGAGACAATAGTAGTGAGGTTGTTGACTTTTATGGACAAGTCTCCCTCCTTGATGTTGAGGGAATGGATGGTTTCCTAAAGGCTATCCATGCTAATGTCCTCCAGGACATGCCAGATGTGTGTCATTACTCCATAAATCATTCCTCAAGAATGAGAGGTAGAGGTGGAGAACATGGATCCTGAATGATCTGGAGCTCAAGCTGGTAAACCACTAGTTGCTATTGCGGTTGCTGAGGTGAGGTAGGCTCGGGGGCTTGCACATAGTACATGTGTCGAACTGTAGGTTGTACTGGACTCTATTGAGGAGGCTGAGGTGACGATGGCTCCTTCATCTCGGTAGAAGTCGTAGGAGATGTGAAAACTGACTGGAAAGAACTGATGGTGCTCACCATCAGCTCCAGTTTCTTGATGATCTGATCCAATTTGTCCAGAGTCATTGTCCTTTGTTTGACCACAACAATCATGTGATAGTTTCTCGATTATGTCCACCTTGGACAGGTGTCTCTCAATGATGCTTAGGTTGGAGCTTTCATCCCTGTCCAGATCATGAGATGATGCCATATGAATTGGCTTCTGCTAGATGTGTGGTTGGCATTGATATACACAGGACGATGATAAGGAAGCCTCTCCTTCGACCATTTCTTCGAAAATTTGCTAGGCGATGTCCTTGTCTTTGTTAAAGTGCGACCCACCACAAGCAGCATCCACAAGCTTCTGGCTCTCAATAGTTAGTCAACCAAAGAAGTGTTGGACCAGGATGGTCCAATGAATACCATGGTGGGGACACTTCTCCTGTAAATCTGTGAACCGCTCCCAAGACTCATGAATAGACTCATGGGTGGCTTGGGAGAAGTTGGCTATCATGGCTCACATCTAGTTAAGTTGACTGAGAGGGTAAAATTTATGCAAGAATGTAGACTTGAGCTCCTCCCAAGTCGTGATGACCTTCCCGAGATGATTGACCAGTGAAGTGCCTTATTTTAAAGGCTGAATGGAAACGCCGTCATCTTGACTACGCCTAACGGGATGTTAGGGTAGTGAGTTGTTCCATATATTTTAAGATGAATATATAGTTCTTCATTGCCATTCCTATGGAAGGTGGGAAAAAGAGTTAAGAGTTGAGGCTTCAACTCAATGTGTATGGGCCACTAGGATTTGGATGTTCTTGGTCATCTGTCCTGCTCTAGGGTTATATGTCTCCTTGAGAGTAGGCTTGGGCCTCTCTCTCCTCTTCGCTTATCTATCGGTCCTCCATGGCCTCCATCTTCTCTTTCTTCCTCTTCTCTTCCTCCTCTTGGGTTGTCTCTCCTTCTCCTTAGATCATTAAGAATCTCTTGGAAGGCAACCTGGGCCAATTCTTGGTCAGTGAGCCAGTACTGGATTTCTTGTATGGAAGCAAGTAGATGAGCATTCATTGCATTTTGATCCGAGTGCTGGCATGATTGTGGCTATGGTTGTTGTGGTCCCTTCCCTTTTCAAGTTGGAGCCATTTATGAATATGAATCTGAAAGAATTTCTTATTCTATATTGGGCTCTTGATTTACACATGGAATAATGCCTCAATCAGTCTGAATTGAAGCACCATATGTAGAGAATCATTTTTGTTAAGGTTAACACGGACTTTCAATAAGGATGGACAAGTATACGGAGTGAAATCAATTTCCATCCAAAATGGGCAGAGTTCAGGAGAAGAGTGATCTCGAATTATTGAAGAAGGTAGGGAGTCTAGAAAGTTATTTGCAAAGTCTGAAACCGTATTCTCAAGAATCACCTTGAATTATTGGAGAAGGTAACTTCATGGAATTGATATGGGTGTCGACAGAGTCCCAGCCGAGCCATTCATGAGTTGCTATCTCGAGGGTCAAGAGAAGATCGAGAATGGATGAAGACGAGAAATAAAAGGAGTGTAAAATAGTAGAATGGCTCAAAACGAGTAAGGGTTAAAGGAGAATAAAAACAGATGGAAGATAAAATTTGCACAAGTGTACAGGACTGATCTTTGACTCTACATCAAACAAACACCAAACAAGTTGTGGATTCACCAACTGAACATATATAAAGATGTAAGAGTTCATCTATTTTTATATTTTCAGTTTTGTTTTTATTTTGCGGGTAAAATCTTTTCAAGAGTCCTTAGGAGGGCTATCCCTATAGGAGTGTGTGTATTACTAGGAAAGTTCCTCGTACTGGTTCTACCTCCTTTGTAACATGTGATCTAGGCACTTTGAGGTCCTTGATCTCGTGCCTGAGGGGCAAATAAGCCAAAGAAATAGAGAAAGGAAGCCAATAGGAGAAACCATTACCTCCCTCGCAAGCGAGGTACTTGAACGCAAGACGATGAGATAAGACACACATGTGAGGGAGTGGCATATGCTCAATACTTTAGATCAAGTCGGGAAATACTTCATCATCCCAGGTGATAATGGGTGTATGACCTATTAAAAATACTCGAATGTAAGACGATGAGATAGACATGCTTGTGAAGCGCCAATACTTCGACGTCCCAAGTGATAATCAAGGCTACCACAGTCAAAATGTGGGATATAATCCTTAAAGGTCATCGACGAACCTGCAATTGCCCTAGTTAATAGTGTCTAATTGTTGTAGTCGACCAATTAACAGATTAATTAAAAAGTGTTAATTGATTAATTAATCGATTAATGTGAGCGATCAATTTATATTTTCACTTGGGCAAGCCCAAGTCAAACTCTCCATTGTCTCCTTAGGTTAATTAGTGGTCGATCTAGAATTCAGATTTTCAGAGAAGCATTTTTAAATTTGTTTATGCAAGTGAAAATGTCATGCAAAGTCGGGCAAGTTTAAGGACTAAAGTGCACATTTCGACCAAAAGATGTCAAAAAATCCTCAAACTTGCCAACATGATGAAAAATGATGAAATTAATGCTTTATATTTTTTGGAATTTTCTGCTGCAAAATGAATTAATTAGAATTAAAAATGCATGCGAGGTGATTTTTCGTAATTTATTTTTAATGAATAGCAAACCAATTTATTTCTCAGAAATAAAATTATCCTAGATGTATCTAATGAGGATCTATTTAGGAAAAATTCTAAATCCAAAAAATAATGGGTACACGACCTATTAAAAATTAATTACTCTAATTACCAAATATTTATTTCAACCTCGATGTGCATGTAAATCCATGAAATTTGAGCACAATTTAGAGAACACTAAAAATCTAATTACTATGAATCTTTTAGAATTTTCAAAGCGACGATTAATTTATTATAAATTTAATAACACGTAGCGGACAAAATATATAATTTTCTAGAAAAACATTTATATTAAATAAATTGCATCTCGCAAAAATTATATTAAATACTCACAAGATAAAGAAATAATTGTTCTACACAATGCAATTTTTAGATAAAAAAATGATGACAAATGGAGGTTCAAACTAGTGACCAAATACAGGAGCCTAAATGCAATTACAAAAAAGAAATAAAATAAAAGAACAAATGCAGATGCAATTACCTAAAACTCATGGGGGTATTTATGCAATTGTTCTTGGAGGACACATGTGCCTCAAGTGCCTCCTAGAAGACTGGACCAACGGTGCATACGAGGGATGATGGGGTCGTGGTGTAATTGTTCCACTTGGCATGTGTTTTGCACATGCCATAACTATCGAGGGCATTCCTGTAAATGCAGAGAAAGGCAGGGTGATGCCTTGCAAATTCAACCCACCTGCATGTGCAGCGCACGTCTAGGAGAGATAAGGGTCGGGCTGACATGAGGATCGAGGAGCTCGGGGATTCTCTGCAATTTTCTCCCCCATTCCATGTGCCTCGCACGTGAGGGAGCTTTGGGTCTGGCATGTGAGACGATATGGGGCGGTGGGCGGCATGGCCAAGGTCGAGGATTGGGGATGAGGCAAGGGTCGTTAGAGGTTGCGTGCAACTCGTTAAAGCCGAGCGGGGCTGCTGGCCATGGAGATGCAGGTTGGTGGTGAGACGCTCTGGTCGAGGGAGGAGGGGTGTACGACGATGGCACGGTTAGCGATGGTTGGAGGGAGATTCGCCCAAGGCAGAGCGGAGTTTTTTTCGAGCATGATGGCACACGGAGCTCGAGGCAGTGAGAGAAGAATGAAGACAAGGGATCAAAGCTGTTATACGGTAGAGTGGTCGATGGCAGACGGAGAGGTTGGAGGTGATCGGGGATTTGTGGTTGAAGAGGAAGAAAGAAAAAGAGAAAAGAGGGCAAGAAGAAGGTTCACTGGAGAAGGAGAAGCAAAAGCCGACTCCTAGTTGTCGAGGTTGACGGAACTCGATGGTTGTCGCCTCAAGAGCCAAGGCAGAATACAACTCGAAGCTTAGCAGTTGTTGGGTATTAATGAAATGCGGAAGACAATCCCGTGGATCTCGCTTGGGATGGGTGATTTGGAGTCATCGTCGCTCAACTATGCATGGCGGTGCTATCACCGATGACGTCTGAGGGGCTCTCTCTCCCTCTCGGGTGGCAGATGACGTGCGAGAGGGTCGAGCGTTGAAGTTTTACGAACGATTGGCGAGGGATACGGAGGTGGTGGGTAATGGGTTCACGTGGAGTTGATCAAGGGCGAGAAAAACTTGGGATACGGGTGGAGTTGGGCGGGTGTTGTAGGCGGAGGTGAGAGACATGGGCGAGTGAAGAGCGAGTGGGGAGCCAACTGCAGACAGCGGTTGGAGTACATCATTGGTTGCAGTTGCGTAACGGGTTGTGCGAGTAGCGGAAGAGGAGGGAACATGCAGTTACTCCTGCGCGATAGCGAGGCGCAGAAGGGAGAATCGGGTCGTGGCGGAGTGGAGACTGTGCGTTGCCACAGGAGGCGGGGTGCGGTTGCAGGGCATGTAGTGCAAGGGAGAAGAGAGGTCCACGTGGCACGTGGGGATGCGGCCATGTGGCAAATCAAAATTAAAATTAAAGATAAATCATTAAAATTAATAAAAGTAAAAAATAAATAAAAATAGAAATAAAGAAATGATTAATAATAAATAAAATAAATAAATAAAATTTAAATAAATAAAATGATTAATAAATAAATAAAGATAAATAATGAAAATAAATAAATAATACATGTGACACATGGCAGCTCTAGGAGCTACCACGTATGGCTCCCAGAAAAATCAAAAATTAAATATAAAGAAAAATAAAAAAGGAATAACAAAAGGAGTCAAATTAAAAAGTGCTTACTAAGAAAGTTGATCGTCTCGACAAGATCTACAACTTTCGTGAAAGACTCAAAATCAAAAGAAATCACATGTACAAAAAAAATTTTTAGTGGTATCTTATAGACATAAAATAATGTATTTTAGTGTTTTGCATATTTTTTTGTCATTTTTAAATAAGATAAAATTAAAATAAAATCCAATACAATATAAAAACATATTTTAAACTTAATCTAATTTTTAATATTTTAATAATTAAGAAAAATATAAAAAAATTAAATAAATAGACATTTGTCAATCTGCAATGAGGGGGTCCAAAATCCAACTTTCACATACAAACTCTGATTCTTTTGAAGTTGGTATTATTTAAGGTAATTGAGCGTACACTAATTCAAAAGTGAGTTAGGGTCCATAGGAGACTTTATGAGAGAGATATTCAAGTTAAAAGCTTTTAATATCAAACTAGGGTTGGGTTTTATTAATCAATGTTATAAGCATTGTTCAGAAAAGCGGCCGAGTAAGCCGCATACTCGGTCTCATACTCGTACTCGGGGGCCTTGCCGCTCCGAGTATGATGAAACAACCATGTATGCGGGTTGATCCGCATACTAGACCGAGTATACCCCCTATGCGGACGCATACTCGGCCGCTTTTCCGATAGAACTTTTTTATTTAATCTAAAACCAAATAACCACACTCGCATAATAACATAAAACCGCATACTCCCCGTATAAAACCGCATACTCCCTGCATAAACAACATTCTTCCTCATAAAACTGCATACTCTCCCAACCAAGGATATTAACATAATATTAAATATCAATTTATATTTTTAATAATAAAAAATACCAAACTACATAAAACTGCATACTCCACGCATACTCTCCTGCATACTGCATACTCTCTATGCAGTGACCCCTCTGACTGAATACCGCATAGCGTCTTCCTGAACATTGGTTATAAGTTTTTTTTGATATTTTTTCTTTATTAGTGTTAGTAATGTCTACACTGTAAATTTGATTTTATTCAATTCTTAGTGAAAAACAGATAAGAATAGGGAAAATAAGGTGAATATACATGTGATATTTACAAAGAAATTTGGCTTCCTGTTTAATGCAAATATGTGTGCTAAAATGCAGATATTAATCCTAAATGGATGAATGAGAATAACGTAAAATAAATGGAGAAATACAGCTAGTTAATCGGGAACAAAGATCTATTTTTAACTTTTAGAGTGATGAATCACATATTCATCAACCCCTTATACTTAAACATTGCTTGTCCCCAAGCAACCAAAATGAAATCCAAAGTGAAATGATTTTGGGTTCCATACCAAGTTCATGAACAAAAGGAAAAAATGGATCTCGGCTCGACCTTTGGATTAATAATGTGGCGGAACCTTAATGGGAGGACGATGTAAGACCTAACCGCCTCTAAGTTCCACAAGTCTCAAGTCGCCTTAACAGTCAGGTCAGAACAAATCCTCATACGCAAATTCTGATTATTATGAATCTTACTTATACTATTTAAGTGAAATACAGCTCTCCACGTAACAAATGGCAAAGAAACAGCTTCCTCTAATAAGGTAACCCTAATTTCCCGGTCTAGCAACTCTTTCCTCGAGGAGCAAGCCCTTCTAAGTTAAAGTGCAACCGGCTCAAGAAGAGGGGGTAGAGAAAAGAATGGAGTGTGATCAGTGTAGCCACATATCCTTAGAGCTCGACCAGTGTAGCTAAGTCTCCAGTTTCAGTCTTCCTTTGTATGAGACTTTAAAGCGTACGCCTTGCTTATTTACATTTTTCTCCGATGGGATTTTTTTGCCCGTCTAATTTTTTTGGAGATTTTTTTTGATATAAAGAAAAGTGCAGAATGTACATAAGAAGTTTTTCTTCTTGAGTCAGTAGACTATCACTCTTTTGAAGCTTTATTGCAACCCACAGCATCCCTTCATTAGATGTCGGTGCCACTAGACTATGTTGAGATGCACTACCCTCCCTAGTGGAGTATGGATGTTTCAACCCATGTGATATTCCGGTCCAAAGGATTCTGCCTCATCACTAAAGAGCTACATGCATGGTGCTTGTCCAAGTTAGGTCATTGTCTAAAAGAATCGTGTATGTGTAAGATATATTCTACTTAGACCAATCAAGATGACATATGAATGTAGTCTTGTATTTAATAAAACATGTATAATCTTTGTAAAATAATATTTTTGTAAAATTGTTGTAAAATAGGAGGTATACAGAAAAAACCTTTTGAAAAAAAAGGCTTCTTATTTACTCTTGCATATCATCATTGCATTCATTAATGCATAAAAAATCATCAATCATATTGCACTTCATTCATATGCATTTCATAATGTTTGCATTTCATTTGCATACCAAGCATATACAAAGTGGAAAGTTAGCATGTTCTGAAGCGAGTTATGAATAAGATGTCGATGATGAATTTGATTTGATCTTAATCTACTTAATTCATAGGAACCTTGTAGGAACTGGAGCTAGGATTTTTCAGGTCAAGCGAATTAAATCATTGAGTCCACAAGACTATGTTCACATGTCATCTTGATTGGTCTAAGTAGAATGCGTCATACATATGCACAATTCTTTTAGACAAAGACCTAACTTGGACAAGCACCATGCACGTAGCTTTTCATTGATGAGGTGGTGAGAAGGCAGAATCCTTTGGCTTGTAGTAGCACATGGGTGGAAACATCCGTCCTCCTCTAGGGAGGGTAGTGCATCTCAACCTGGTATGTTAGTGCCGACGTCTAACGATGGCATGTTGTGGGTTTCTTTGAAGCTTCAAAGGAGGGATAGTTTACTAGCTCAAGAAGAAAAATTCCTTATGTACATGTTGTACTTTTGTATATATCAAAAAAATCTCCAATAAAAATTTAGATGAGCAAAAAACAAATCCCGTCGAAGAACATTTGACGAACCTGTAAATGCCCTAGTTAATAGTGTCTAATTGTTGTAGTTGGGCAATTCACAAATTAACCAAAAACCACTAGTTAATTAATTAATCGATTAATGTAAGCAATCAATTTATATTTTTACTTGGGCAAGCCTAGGGTCTAACTCAGGGAGGCAACTATCTTCTTAGGTAGATTAATGGTCGATCTAGAATTTGGATTTTCAGAGAAGAACTTTTTTAGTTTTTATGCAAGTGAAAATGTCATGCAAATTCGAGCAAGTTTAAGGATTATAATACAAATTTCGATCAAACGATGTCCAAAAATCTTCAAACTTGGCTAGTTGGTGAAAAATGATGAAATTGATGCTCTATATTTTTTGGAACTTTCTGCTGTAAAATGAATTAATTACGAATTAAAAATACATGTTGGGTGATTTTTTGCTATTTAATATTAATAATAGAAAACTAATTTATTTCTAAGAAATAAAATTATCTTAGGTGTATCCAATGTGGATATATCCAAGAAAAATTCTAAACCCAAAAATAATGGGTGCACTGTCTATTAAAAAGTAATTACTCTAATCACCAATTATTTTATTCTAATCTCGATATACGTGCAAATACCATGAAATTTAAGCACAACGTAGAGAACACTATAATATAATTACTATGAATTTTTGAGAATTTTCAGAGGAACAATTAAATTGTTATTTAATAGCACATCTTGGGTAAAATATATAATTTTCCACAAAAGCGTTTATATTAAATAAATCATAGGTCACAAAAGTTCTATTAAATATTCAAAAGATAAGAAATAGTTATTCAAAAGAATGTAGTTTTTAGATTAAAAAATAATGATAAATGGAGGTTCAAACTAGTGCCCAAAGATAGGGGCCTAACTGCAATTACAGAAAAGAAATAAAATAAAAGAACAAATGCAGATGACATTATCTAAAACTTATGGGGGTATTTATGCAATTATTCTAGGAGGTTATGTGTGCCTCACGTGCCTCTTGGAAGACTGCACTAGTGGGTGATTGTGGGGAGGAGGTGGCGGTGGTGCAATTGTTCCACTTGGCACGTGTTCTGCATGTACCTTAACTGTCGGGAATGTCCCTGTAAATGTGGAGAGAGGCAGGGTGATACCTTGCAAATTCACCCTCGCCCACACGTGCAGCGTACGTGTAGGAGGGGTAGGGGCTGGGATAGCATGAGGATCGAGGAGCTCGGGGCTTCTCTGCAATTTAGTCCCCCACCCCCCGTGCCTCGCATGTGAGGGGAGCTTTAGGTCCGGCACGCAGGTCGATGCGGGGCGGTGGCAGTGCTACCAAGGTCGAGGGCTGGGGATGAGGGGGTGCTGAAAGTTGCGTGCCACTGGATGAAGCCGAGGCAGGGCAGTTGGCGAAGAAGGCACGGGCTGGTGGCAAGCCACTCCGGTCAAGGGTGAAGGGGTACACAGTGGTAGCATGGTTGGCGATGGTTGGTGGGAGATCCACCCAAGGTGGAGCGGAGCTTTTGGAGCACGATGGCGTACGGAGCTCGAGGTGGCAAGGGAAAAATGGATTCTAGTGAAAGGTTCTTCAGAGGAAGAAAGAAAAAGAGAAAAGAGGGTAGGAAGAAGAAGGTTCTTCAGAGAAGGAGTAGTGAAAGGTTGGCTCCTAGTTGTCAAGGTTGGCGGGACTCGATTGTTGTCACCTCAAGAGCCACAACGGAATACGGCTCGAAGGTTAGAAGATTTTGGGTATGCCTACAATGTGGAAGACAATCCCACGGATCTCGCATAGGATCGGTGATTTGGAGTCGTCATCGCTCAACTATGCACGTCGACGATGTCACTAACAACGTCTAAGTGGCTCTCTCCCTCTCGGGTGGCGGATTGCGTACGAGATGGGCGAGCATCGAAGTTTTTTGGACGGTTGACGAGGGATGCAGAGGTGGTGGGCGACGGGTCACACGGAGGTGATCAAGGGGAGTGAGAAACTCCAGATGTGAGTGGAGTTGGGCAGCAGTTGCTGGCGGAGGTGAGAGTCATGGGCGAGTGGAGATTGGGTAGGGAGGAAACCGCGGATGGCAGTTGCAGTGCACAGGTGCTTGCGGTTGCACGATGGCTTCTGCAGGCAATGGATAAGGAGGGCACATATGGTTACCCCCACATGACACAAGTGGGCGCGGAAGGGAGAAGCTGGTCGTGGGGGAGTAGAGACAGTGTGCCACCGTAGGAGGCGGGGGTGCGGTTGCGGGGCGTGTAGCACAAGGGAGAAGAGAGAGCCATGTGGCACGCGAGGATATGTCCACGTGGCAAATATAAATTAAAATTAAAGATAAATAATTAAAATTAATAAAATAAAAAAAGATAAATAAAAATAGAAATAAATAATAATAAAGAAAATAAATTAATTAATTAATTAAAATAAAAGATAAATAAAAAATAAAATAAATAACTGAATAAAATGATGAAAATAAATAAATAAATAATGGGGTGAGACGTGGTAGCTCCACGAGCCACCATGTGTCTCTCCCAAAAAATCAAAAATTAAATGTAAAGAAAAATAAAAAGAAATAACAAAAGAGGTCAAATTAAAAAGTGCTCGACAATAAAGTTGTTCATCTCGAGAAAATCTACATCTTTCATAAAGGACCCAAAATCAAAAGAAATCACTTGTACAAAAAAGTCTTTCTGGTGGGTATTCTATAGACAAAACTTATTGTATTTTTGTTTTGCAGATTTTTTTGGCATTTTAAATAAGATAAAAAAAACAAAATAAAATCCAATAAAATATAAAATACATATTTACAATTTAATTTATTTTTATTTTTAATAATTAAGAAAATAAAAAGATAAAATAAAATTAATAAAGAGATATATATACAATATACAATGAGGGACCCAAAACTCAAGTTTCACATACGAACTCTGATTCTTTTGAATTTGATCTTATTTTGAAGGTAATTGAATGTACATTAGCGGTCTACAGTAGATTGTATCAGAGAGATATTCATGTTTAGAGGCTTTTAGTCTAAAACTAGGGTTTGGGTTTAAGTGGTCAATTTTACAAGTTAATGTTTTTTGATATTTTTTCCTTTGTTACTGTTAATAATATGTACATTATAGAGTTGAATTTATTCAATTCTGAGCTAGCAAAAAACAGATAAAAATAGGGAAAATAAGTTGAATATACATGTGATATTTACAAATTTGGTTTCTTATTTAATGCGAATATGTGTGATAAAATGCATATATTGATTCTAAAAGCTTGAATGAGAATAATGCAAAATAAATTGAGAAATGCGGCTAACTACTCAGAACAAAGCTCTATTTTCAACTTTTATAGTGATGAATCACATATTCATTAACCCCTTATACTTAAACATTGCTCGTCCCCAAGCAACTAAAATGAAATGTAAAAGTGAAATGATTTTGGGTTCCATACTAAGGTCATGAACAAAGGTGAAAATGGAGCTCGAGTGGACCTTTGGATTAATAATGTGGCTAAACCTTATTGGGAAGAGGATTTAAGACCTAACAACATTTAAGTTCCACAAGTCTCCACTCAGGTTGCCTCCACAGTCAGGTCAGAACAAATCCTCATATGCAAATTCTGATGACTATTAATCTTACTTGTACTATGTAAGTGAAATATAGCTCTCCACATTAGAAATGGCAAAGAAACAGTCTTCTCTAACAAAGTAACCCTAATTCCCCAATCTAGCAACTCTTTCCTCGAGGAGCGGGGTATTCCCTTCTAGGTTCAAGTGCAACCAGCTCAAGAAGAGGGGGTAGAGAAGAGAATGGATCGTGACCAATGTAGCCACATATCCTTGGAGCTTGACCAATGTAGCCAAGTCTCCAGCTACAGGCTTCTTTGGTATGAGACTTTGAAGCATATGCCTTACTTCTTCATATTTTTCTCCAACGGGATTTTTTCCCATCTAATTTTTTGGAGATTTTTTTGATATATGCAAAAGTGCAGCATGTACATAAGAAGTTTTTCTTCTTGAACCAATAGACTATCCCTCTTTTAAAGCTTTATTGCATCACACAACATCCCATCATTAGACGTCGACTTCACTGGACTAGTTGAGATGCACTACCCTCCCAAGAGGAGGACGCATGTTTTCACCTGTATGCTACTTCAAGCCAAAGGATTCTGCCTCCTCACTACCTCATCACTAAAGAGCTACGTGTATGGTGCTTGTTCAAGGTAGGTCACTGTCTAAAAGAATCATGTGTGTGTATGGCATATTCTACTTAGACCAATCAAGATGACATGTGAACATAGTTTGTTGGACTCAAAGAATTAAGTTGCCTGACTTGAAAAATCTTAGCTCTAGTTCCTACAAGATTTAAAATTCCACCCTTGACTTCTATTCATAACTTGGTTCAGAACCCACTAATTTTTCACTTTGCATATGCTAGATATGCATATGAAATGCAGATATTATGAAATGCGTATGAATGAAGTGCAAGACGGGTGATGATCTTTTTTTGAATAAATGCAATGATGATATGCAAGAGTAAATAAGAACCCTCTTTTGAGCTTTTTTTCAAAAGTTTTATACCTCCTATTTCAAAAGTATTTATGCATGTATTTTACAAAAAGATTTTTTTACCAATTTTACCCATCCCGTAATTATTGCATAATATAAATAAAAATACATGAAAGTACAAGATATGAGTAAAGTATATATGTAATATATACACACACCCCTATACTTAGCATGTGTTATGTCCTCAGAGCACAAGAAGCGAGGAAAAGACATAGCTCGTGCTAAGTGTAGGAGAGTAAAAAGAACAAAAAGTATGGAATCGACCCCCCCCCCCATGCTTAGGATGTGGGCAGCCTAAGTGTAGAAGAAGAGCAGAAATGAGGCAAGTGATACGAATCACTGGGAGGGAGGGAAAGAAGAAGAAGAACAATATACAAGATGGTGGGAGAATGTACAAGGATCAAGAAGGTTTCTAACGAACCTTCTCGCGAGAAAGAGGAGGTGGGGAATATACATGTGTGTTGCTATCGGAATCGTCCTCAGATAAATAATTATAATGAGGCGAAGGAATCTTCTAATGAGGGTCGACACACGGTTGCTTGCTTAGATACGGCTTGAGAATAGCTGAACTGAGATCACTCATATAAATCACCTCATCCGGACTTGATGAGAACTCCTCAGAAATTCCTTCTCTAGTATATTGACGGACTTTCTTGGTTGGTTTTCTAAAACATGAAGCATTGAGAGGAGAGAGGAGAGTGATGTAAGGATGAAAACGGTCGGATACGGATAAGAATATAGGTATAACCATATCCTTGTCCATTTTAAAATACGAGTACGAATGTGGATATGAATATTGATGAATGTAAACGATATGTTACCATATCCTTAAAAACGAATACGAATGTAAAACGAATGTGAATTGGATACAATAATAGCATACATTTTTAATAAATTAACTAAAATATACATGTTTAGGATGGTTTACATATAAAATAGATATGTCAGATATAATAATTTCATAACAATTACATCAACAACGGTCAATGCAATCATAAAATGTTGTTATACACGGTTATAAATAAACCTATTAATATAATTATGTACGAAAACGAATATACGAATACGAATGTGAATATTAGCGAATGTCAAAGTATGTATAAAACGATTATGATAGCGGATCGGATACGAATATAGGCACATTCATTTTCATCCTTAGAGTGATGTGCCTTGAGGGGTTCAGGAGAACACCTCGAGGAATCAATTCTTGGCTTCCTCTCACTAGATAACCGACTAGAGGATAGAGCAATCGTGTTTTTGGGTGGGGTCAATTTAGTCCTAGTTGTTTGCTTTGTTGAATGTCTGCAATGTGGTGCAATGCTGATCATGGGTTCCTCATCAGACAAGTCACCATATAGATTGTAATAGTCCTGAAGGGTCAGCACAAGTCTTGGATAGGTGCTAGTAATCTCAGTTGGCTTGGCATTAGTGGTGATGTGAGAAGCAGGAGTCATGGATGTGTGGGGAGTCTCTAATCTAATAGTCGCTCGACAGTCGGTATCTCAGATGTAGCAGAGAGGTGTGACTCATCTACCTCTCTATGGTCATGACTGTCTATGGCTTTGTGGGTCACCTTAGAGTATCGTGTGTCCTCAAAAATAGGTGAGGTCGGAGTGCTCCTAATGCTATAAAATTGATCTCCCGAGTCTCACAATCTACAGTCACCTTAGTCAAGGCTAAAAACATCTTCCCGAGAATAATCAGAGACTGGGTAAACTCTCCTCGATGCTCAATGTCAATGATCATGAAGTCTACCTGGAGTAGAGTGCCTTGAAAGGTAATGACGATTGAAATGGTTCCTCTCGACCGTTTTATAGATCAATCAGTCAGTTGAACGCTCTCTCTCGACTTTCTGATTGGCTCGAGTTTGAGTTTGTTAAACACGGAGGTCGGGATGATGTTTATCGACAAGTCATCATCCATTCTAGCATGGGTGAATGTAGTGCCTTTGATTTCACATTCAACTCTAGGCAACCGCTTCACACTACGGCTCTTGGTCTTTCTCCTCATCACCAAGGAGGTGGTCATAGACATAAGGTGTCTTTCTGTCCTTGTTCTCTTATTGCCCAACCTCTTAGGCATCAATATATGGCCTCAAATTTCAGCGAAATTCGGTCGAATTTCTGTCGAATATCGATATCTAGTCGAAATCGAAATTCGGCCGAAATGATCGAAAGGACCGAAATTTGGGGGTCCTAGTACAAAAAATGACCGCAATGACCTCAAAAAATTAGAAGGTGCAGACCTCTCCATTCAGTTTGTTCTATCGACCAAGTTGTACCCTAAGGTCATGCATGTGATGCTGACTACAAGACACCTCACAAGGTAAGGTCCGAAAATCATAAAGAGATATAGAATATGGCCTTCTTCAAAGCATGTAATAATTGTAAGTAGAATGGATCCCCTAGCCCGTATGACTTTACTATATTCGTCCAAGAGTTCTTGGATACAGTTAGGGATGATGTTATAGATTGCGAAGTTTAATTAGAGAACAATGGTTTTTTCAATAAAGATTGTTTAATTCTACTATCAAAAAAGGAGGTTGTGGTTCGGATCAAAGATTTTAAATCGAGTAATGCTATCTACCTTATAATAGCTAAACTGTTGTCCAATTGGCATAGTTGTATGTTAATGATATTGTATCCCCTTTCTAAACTACTTTACATTCGAGGAGAGTGTGAATGTCACTGAAGTTATTGCATATTAGGAGTGGGGAGAAGATCAGGTGTTGCTGCAGGTTGTGAATTCGTGAAGGTATATGATTGTGAAGATTGAGTATTCTTTTAAGTGTCCTTTCAACTTATTTTTTTTGCAGAGTTATGGATAGCATGGACTAAGAGACATTTACTACACATTTTTTATGTTGGCAAATGGATATCAAAAATAGAGAGCATTTTTGACATCTCGAGATTTTGAGTGTACTACTTTTATCCCTTTCGGCTTTCATCCCTTTCGGCTTGGCAGGTGACGACATTGTGGAATGTGGGAAGGTGTTTTCCACCCCAAGGGGTAACATTATGGATCACATGCTTGACTGTTCCCTTAGGTACCGTTCGGGTCAATTGGAGTTTACCCCCCTTACCCTACATCCCCCTCTCTCCCCGTGGGCCCCACTTTTTTCCTTTTTTAAAAATTAAATAAATCAATTTTACATCATCAATCCTATCAAAAAATAATATATTATACCATCATATCATATAAAAATTATAAACTACTCCACTTATACTCACTTTTCCAAACTTCAATACAATCATATCACAGTAAGTACTTACTTTTTCAAACTTCAATACGATTATATCACTCCAAACCCACTTCTAACCCACCCCCAGTTTAACCCTCTATCCAAACACCAAAATCTAAAAACAGGTTATCCTCTACCAGTTTAACCCACCTTAACCCGTCAACCAAACGCACCCTTAGTCTATGGAAGATTGCGTCAAGCAAACAAGTTACCACTAATTGAGAAGCCGATAAGGAAGCTTGTTAGATGCATGACCTCAAATTTCAGCAAAATTCAGGCGAATTTCTGTCGAATATCATTATCCTGTCGAAATCAAAATTCGACCAAAATGGACGATATAACCGAAATATGAGATCCTTAATATAAAAAATGATCGAAATGACCAAAATTTCAATCGAATTTCGATCAAAATTCCAAAGAAATTCCGTTTCGATCAGTGGTCGAAATGGTGACTAAAACCGACATTAAGGCCTTACTCTTAACACATAGATTACCTGATGGCATCCGAAAGCGATTGGGGCTTATCAAGAGGAAGTTTCTTCGAGTGGATTCCCAAGAAGGCAAGCATCCTATTGGTCGATTGGAATGTAGTATCTCAGTTTTTTAATGAGGAAGGATTGGTGTGGGTATTGTATTTGAATAACATGAGCAAGACTCTACTATCAAAACAGGTAGTGAGAAATTGGGGGAATGGGGATGATCTTCTTGCCTACTTATGTGGCAATATTTATGGAGATCTAGACCTATGAAGGGGTCGATGGGAGGCATCATCTAACTTCTGGAGAGGTGCTGCTACATCACTACTACCCGAGATATCTCACATCCTGAAGCTGGATGCGGGTAGTGGCAATGATTTTTAATTCTAGCATGATGATCGGTCCGAATGTAAGCCTGCCGTGCTTCAGTCTAAGGATTAGGAATGGAAATCAACTCTTCAAGCAAAGGATAGTTTATGAAACACTACTCAAATTCTGCTCAGTTTGTTGTAGACTTAGAAATAATATGAAGCGCTACAATATGGAAAAAAACACAAGAAAAGAGAAAAACTTGGGTTCCCATTGTACTTACTTTGGATAACAAGTAGGATAAAGCATTGAATTCGACTGACCCAATCCAAAACCCAATCAGCATAGCCCAACACAAACTCGAACCTAAAATTAAATGGACAAACCATGGACCTCATAATGATATAATATTAATTATCAAACCGAGTTTGGGCCTAGAAGGCCCCAACTCACAAATCCAATAGGTCGACCTATACTATATAACTATATCAAGTATATTTATGTTTGCTCCCAATACCATGTTCTAACTTCCATATCCTCGTTATAAGTTTAAAATAAATACTTAAATCCATTAATAATCATATCCATTAGCACGATCTGAGGACATTATTACTTTTATATGCAAAAATGAAATCCGCGTCCTCGAGTGTTAGAGCATGTGCAATTATAAGTAACCAATCAAAAATGGATCATAGTACCCACATCTCAATAGAATATACAATGGATAATTGAATGATGGTAAGGTCACCATACTTTTAACAACATTTCTATTTCCATTATTTTACTTTATTGGATACACACATGCATACTAATCAGAATCACGATACTTGAAGTATTAAACATGCACACATGCATAAGAAACAACCAGATAAATGCAAGAACATAACACATGATATTGATGTTCATAGGTGTTAAATTGGGACAGCCTGACCCAAACCTAATCTATTTTGTTTGTGTCGGGTTTGAGCTTATCTTGAATTTTAAAAATAAAAAGAGATTAGAACCAACCCATTAGCCCATATACTTAAATGGGCTTGGACCGAACGAACCCAAATCAACTCAGCCCGATGCCCAACCCTAATAACAAGATGTAGCAGCAGTTGGATACAACATCAGAAGCAAGTTGAAGGTCTCGATCATGTTGATATAAAGAAAACAAGGGGAAAGGGGCTAGAGGCTTATAAGGCAGAACATGCATATCAATAATCACAATTCTGGACAAAGCAGAATGGAGGTTTATAGGAGTATATTTAAGGTGGTGCTTCTAAAATGCAACAGACGCAGCTATCTCAGCAATCAGCATAAAACTTTAATTATAAGCACCCGTGATTGGACAATAACACCACGTGACAACAGCATTAGCGGCATCAACAAGTTTGTAGCATGACTATAACTTGTTCAAAGGTGTTGAATATTCAGCAGCAACATGGGCTTAGGACGGCCCGACCCATAAAATCATGGGACAGGCCTGTTCTTGGACCATCTATATACAGAATAAATTGGCCTAAACATGTCCCATGGTGCTGAAATAATAGATTGGGTTGGGCTGGGCTGACCTGGACACAGCCTTACCGAGCCCAATGCTCAACCTGCTTCTAGCAGTTACAATGAAATTGCACGTTCAATCCAAAAAAAAGAAGACTGAGAAGTACTACTACTGAAAGAAAAAAGAGACCGGGAATTGCTTCACTCGCACAGATCAGTACGTAATAAAAACAGCATAATTGCATTTTCAAGTACTTCTAATAATACAACTTTAGGTCATAGAGGTAAAGAAAATGATTATAATCCTATAAACATCTGAGAAAACTATATACCAATAAAAATCAAGCTTCAAGAAACAGTATGCTGGGCCCAATACTACTTAGGGCATCCAGTTAGCCACAACTTATTTCAATTGGTTTGATCTTCTGTGACTGACGATAAACAAAACAATTGTTATTATCATTGATAAATTAAACATTGCGCAGAGACCTATGCTGGGCCCAATACTACAAGCACAAGAAACAGTATAAATCCAGAGGATCCAAATGAGAAGTAAATATGGAAAAAGTAACTATGTCTCAAAGATAGCAGGAGTTTAGACACAATTCAAAAAGATGGGAGGAAAAATGGGCTCCACCTACAAACTAATAGAAACCAAACACTACTTGGATGGCTACTGATGATGTAACACGATTCACTTCAATACTTGATCGGAGCCAGGACGGCCAACTGGGAACCAAGGTTCGCATCCACAGTTGTCTCTGCCTTCGAACGGAGCTTGGCGAGTTGCTTCCTCTTCTCATATGCAGCCTGAGATTTCTGCTTCCTCTTTTCCTCAAGAACCTGTTATACAAAGAGGTCTTGAGAGCTCAATCTTTAAAAAAATAAAAGAGAAACATTTTGTGCTGTGATTATCACACAATTGTGACAGCTAAAATTTATCAATGAATGATGAATCTGAAAAAAATGTGTAGTCAACCAGCTCCAATTTCAAGATAGACAATACATCATATAAATTGGCAATTTTTTAAGTGATTAAATAATGTTGATAAATTATACAAACTTCCGTTGCAGAGAAAAAGGTTTGCTTTCTAAGTGTACAACTGCTATAATATTCTTCAAATAAATCAACTTATGACTTTATGAGCACCATGCGATTCAAGGCAGCAAGGGTCTAAAACTAAAATAGATATACATGTGCATGCATGACTTAATCACTAAACCATTCACCAAGCTGCTTAATTCAAATCAGGACAAAATATGATGAATTAATGGTGCTATCAATGTGGAAAACCAATCATGTTTTATGAAGTTGCCCCAAATACAACATGAAAAAAATAAGCAAACATTAAGGTCAAAGAAAGTTACCTTCACAATTTTGTAATATGCACACGTTAAAGTCAAAGAAATATGCATGCATGACTTAATCACCAAACCACTCACCAAGCTGCTTAATTCGAATCAGGACAAAATATGATGAATTAATGTTGTTATCAATGTGGCAAATCAATCATGTTTTTATGAAGTCGCCCCAAATACAACACGAATGAAATATGCAAACATTAAAGTCAAAGAAAATTACCTTCACAATTTCGTAATTGCCCCATCCAACCTCCTTTGAAAGCTGTCCCAACATGCAGTATTTATGACCTGGTTGCAGCCTCAACACCCTATAACACCAAGAGGTTAGGGCCTTATATATTTATTCAACTCACCGGAGAATAATGTGAATATAACAAAGAGAATTAAAGCAAAAACCTTAACCATAAATACATAACAGTTAGATTACTGCAGTATTGCTAACGTATAACATTTTAGATTACTGCAGTATAGTAAACGTATAATATCGGTGTCACAATCTTGAAAACAAATATGGATCTTGTTCTTCAGTACTTTAAATTTTACTTCCAAAATTTCATGGGGTAAATTAGTCCACAATGAATTCAAATTGAATGAAAAAAGAGAATTTAGTCGGTTGGTCTGGTGGTTAGGAGAAACCTGGGATGATTCCGTTTACTATGGATTGGGATGAAAAATAAGAGTTCATAAATGACTTCTATTTCTTGTCCCTGAAATACTACAACCTATTTATATATTTGTGAAACCAAATATATATTCACCTTCCTTTTTCATATATTTGTGAAACCAAGCACACAAAAATCAGATTCCTTTATTTGAATAAATCGAGCTCACACTATCATATAAAAGGACATCGTTGTATATGGAACCATCCAGGAAAGAGAAGAATGATAATCATTAAACATCATCAAAGGTACCTACAGCATACTTCAAACTAAGAAAGAAATCGTGATAGTAACCCAACACATAGCTAAAAAATAGCCATGACTCGGTAATTGTATAAACTGAAAATCTAACTTCATATCTGCCTGACCAATTGCTTACATGCTCTCAGATCAAGCAACAGCATCAGAATCCAAAACCAAAATAAGATAAAAAAAACCAATAAATCTTATCAATAAAACCGAGAAATTACCTCCACCAAATTTTTAGCATATGACTATAACAATAGCGTAAAAAGGACAAGACATAATTTCATAAAGGGAGTAAAAAGGACAAGACATAATTTCATAAAGGGATTTTTACCCGACAGACCCTATAATCTTTGCCGATTACCTCTACGACCTTTGAAATAACGTATTTCCTCCTTCGACTCTGTAAACTTGCTCCGTCTTACCCCATAGACCCTACCGTCAGTTTGAACTTTATTTGAGTTAATTACTTGAGTTAGTCTTGAGTTAATCTAACCAGAAGAGAATTTGACGGTGGATCTTCCTCCTCCCCATCTCCTTCTCCTTCCTCCTCTTATTCCTCCATTCTTCTTCTTCTTTGATGCAAAATTTTGATGCACGCATTAAAATTTTGATGCGCGCAGTGAAATCAAACTCAACTGTTGAATTCAAGATTGGATGAGAAATACAAGATTGGATGAGAAATAACCGTACAGCGAAAATATTTTCTTTTCTTTTTTTAAATTTAAGATTGGATGAGAAATACAAGCTGGAAAAGGTTTTCTCCTGTTCAACGAAAATTTATACAAACCGATTACACGCAAAAAAGCTGGTGGATGACATTCCATTATATTTTCATAACTTTCCCAGAACAGTAACACCGCATGCATATGAACATGCGTGAAATCATACAGCAAAAAAAGATGGGTTCATCTCCTGCAACTTCTTCTTGAAATTTTCACTGCCATAGAAACTCTGCAACCTCTCCCTCTCGAAGAGCGAAAAGTGGATTTTTAATAATCTTATTATTCTTGGAAATCGGGAAAATGGGAGATCTCGGAAGGAAGGAAACCGAACCCGTTGATCTCCCGTACCCCAAATCCTGATCCATCCATCGAACTAAATAATACTATAACATTAGCTGGAATCAGACTTGGATAGAACTTGAAGTCGGCCTACGAAACTGCCGACACAACAGCTATCATCAACACATGCGAGCAGGTGCGCGGGGGGGGGGGGGGGGGGGGGGGCTTCCAGTTGCGGCGGGGAGGGGCTCGAGCAGGTGCGGGGGCTTCCAGCGTCGGGCGCTTCCAGCGGCATAGAGCAAGTGCAGGGAGTTCTTCGAGCATCATCCGGGGCGGGGGCCGGGGCTTCCAGCAGCGTCAGGTGCGGGTGCCAGGGCTTCGTGCGATGGGGAGAGTGCTTCCAATAGGGGAGGCGCACGGGCTACGAGGAGAGGGGATTACGAGTGCAAAAATACCTAATATAAAATAAGAATATAACGGAATCCGGTCACTTTTAACGGACAAATGGATGGGGGTTAACCACATGGGCTGTGGGGTAAGGGTTAGCAAGTTTATGGGGTCGAGAGAGGAATTAGGATGTTTCAAAGGTCGTAGAGGTAATTGGAAAAGATTATAGGGTTTGCCGGGTAAAAATCCCTTTCATAAATGATGAAATTGTCCACAAAATAAGAGAATTTAAACATGCTAAGATATGGCTATTTTCCCAGGTAAGTTTCAACCATTGTTGTTAAGGCGCGCGCCTAGGCGGCCGCTTAGGCGCCCCAAGCCGTGCGCTTAGAAAGCACGCCTTGCTTTCATTAACAATGGCGCACGCCTTGGGTCGCCTGGGCGTCAAGGCGCGCCTGGACGACGTTTTTTCATGCGTACTTACACATATATCGCATTTTCAAAATGCGATATACATAACGCATTTAGAAATTGCGATATACATAACGCATTTTCAAAGTGCGATATACATGTCGCATATTGGAAATACGATATACGAACAGACCCTGTATTACCCCACCGCATTCGACCCGACCCTCATTACGTGTTTAGCAGAGAAACCCCTTGCATCGCCCCTGTCTCCTCCGCAGTCGCCTCCCTAGCTCCTCCAGCGGGCTCCCTCCTCCTCCGACGGCCTCCATCCTCCTCCGACATCCTCCCGAGTCCCTACCACCTCCAACAGACGCCCTCTTCCTCCAGCGGTCTCCTTCCTCCTCCAGCGACCTCCCTACCTCCTCCAGCGGCCTCCCTCCTCCTCCGGCGACTTCCCTACCTCCTCCAGTGGACTCGTTTAGTTCTGCTAGCCCATGGGAGGTTGTGGCACAAAGGAGGGCAGCAAGGGCTCGTGGTGAAGCACAACAAACTACAATTGAGTTTGCTTTAAAAAAGGATGCTACTCAGGTGGCATATGATGCCATAGCTGAGCTATTCTATACAGGTGGCATCCCTTTTAATGTTGCACAACGAGAAGCTTTTGAAGTGGCTGTGGAGGCTATTGTCCAAGCTGGGAGAGGATTTGTTCCTCCATCTTATCACCAATTGCAAAAGCCCCTACTTGAAAGATTATATGCAAGGACCAAAGATTTGCAGGTGAAGCATGAAAGCCATTGGAGGACATATGGATGCACGATTATGTGTGATGCATGGACTGATAAACGACAACGAAGTCTGATTAACTTCCTTGTTAATTCTCCAGAAGGGTCCTTTTTTATTTATGCAAAGAATGCAACATCCGATGTACACACCGGTGAGTATGTATTCAAATTGATAGACGAGGCTGTGGAGATGGTGGGTGAGGAGAACCTTGTACAAGTTGTCACCGACAATGCAAGCAATTTTGTTTTAGCAGGAAAGTTACTGATGGAGAAGAGGAAAAACCTCTTTTGGACTCCATGTGCTGCACACTGCTTGGATCTGATGCTTAAGGATATTTCCAAGTTACAGAAATTTGCAGGAGTTATCAAGAGGGCCAGAAAAGTAACAACCTATATTTACCAGCATATTCGGTTGCATGATGCGTTTCTACAATTCAGTGAGGATCACCAAGAGCTGTCTAGAAGAGGAGTTACCCGCTTTGCTACCAACTACTTGAACCTTACTAGTTTGCTCAAGCAAAGGAAAGCTTTGGCGTCTTTGTTTATTTCTGAGGTGTGGAACACTAGTTCTTGGTCGAAGACACAGGATGGAAAACATGTCTATGAAACTGTAATGGCGAATGCTTTTTGGGAAAAAATTGAAGATTATCTTAGAGCTGCGCAACCCATCGTTACTGTGCTGCGTTTAGTGGATGCTGACGAGAAGCCGCCCATGGGATACATTGCTAGGGCTTTTGACACTGCAAAGGAAATGATTATTGAAAACTTTGGCAGGAAGGAAACAGATTACATGCCTATTCTACAAATTATTGATTCTCGCTGGGATAATCAGATGGCTCGTCCTTTGTATGGTGCAGGATGATTCTTGAATCCTGCATTTTATTACAAAGTGAAGGACAACAATGAGGCATTGATGGGAAGGTATGAAGGTGATTTCATATTTTGCCTTGAGAGGATGGTTGATGATCCCGATCAACAAGACGTAATATGCTCTGAAATGGAGGTCTACAAAGGAGCTCGTGGTATGTTTGGCAGAGCAATTGCTATTAGACAAAGGAAAAAAAACCACCATGTAAGTTACATTTTATTATTTATATTGAATGATTTAATGGTAACATGTGTTTACATTGTTGACTTATTGTGTAGTGGAATGGTGGGATACTTATGGAAGTCTCACCCCCGCTTTGAAGCGGGTGGCAAAGCGTATTTTGGGACTATGTTGCACATCTTCCTCATGTGAACGCAATTGGAGTGCTTTTGACTTTGTATGTATCAAAAACACTTATAAATTTACAAATATAAATGCCAACTTTATACTTGTAAATTTACATAATACTTGAATTAATGTGCAGATCCACACAAAGAGGAGGAATAAGTTGGAGGTTGATAGACTTTCCAAGCTTGTTTACATCCAATACAACAAGCAACTTGAAGAGAGATTCAAAAATAGGAGGCTCGGGAATTTAGCAAAAGATTTTGATCCAATTGCTCTTTCAGAGTTAGATTGGTCAAGTGAATGTATGACAGGTCTTTACGTGAAACCAGAGGTTGTACCGGGGCTTACACTGAGGGTCATTGATGAAGCATTATGTGCTTCTAAAGCATATGAAAGTTCTCGTCCAAGAAGGAGTCAACCACAAGCACAACCAAGCACTTCAGCACGTGGTGGTCTTCGTGGCCGTGGTCGTCGTGGTACTCGTGGTGCACATGTGATTAGGCGACAATATGTACCTCCTCATGTTCCGGACGACGAGGAGGAAGAAGACGAGGAAGATGATTGGATGGATCTTAATGATGATGGCCAAGTGCAAGATGAAGGACATGAAGAAGAAACTAACCTGTGTGATGATGATGATTGAAGCATTGCAGTATTAGATTATTGTATTTCAGTCTTTGAAATGTTTTGTTATGCCAAACAATTTGTCTGTTTTTTTAGTACATTTTCCACTTTTTTTGCCAAACAATTTGTGTGTATGCCAAATATAGCTTGTTTATTTATCTATGTTATGATTCCTTTATGTGTTGTGATTCTTGATTCTTGTGATTAATCACTAATGTTTGGTTAAATGATATTTATTACTCTAACACTCTAGTTACTATGTATTTATAAATACAAAAGGTCTTGACAGAAAAATTAATCCAATACTTACTATATTTTTTCTTAAAAAAATATATTAATTGATATCGCATCTCCAAAATGCGACATACGCTTAAAAAAATAAAAAAGGATGTCGCATATGAGACATGCGACATCCATTTGCTTTTAATAGTTAGACGTCGCATGTCTCAAATGCGATATAGGTCACATTTTGTTAGACGCCTAGGCGCCCAGGCGCCCAGGATGAACGCCATGTCGCCTTGCCGCCTTAATAACCATGGTTTCAACAAACTCTTCACAGATATTCACATCATCCTACATGCGACCTTCTATAAGGTTATCATCTCAGCAAATCAAAAATGATGTGAGGACGTGATGATATGGCTCAGTAATAAGAGGGCTCAATAAAGTGGGAATCAACCTACTCAGAACTAATCACCTTTACATGAAGAGGTCCAATCTTTTTTTAACATTTACCTCAGCGTTCTTTATCGAAGATGTCTGAAGTTATTCAGAATTGTTTCATAAACTTCTCCTAATAGTGTTCTAACCAAGATATTTTTGTAGGTACTAGAAGTATTTTATTTTCATGTTCTACAGAGAATTTACACAGTATCATTTCTATCTATTCTATCATTTCAGGCATAACTCTCACCAACAACAGGGACATTTACGATGCCAATCAACCATGTTGGAGTATTCGTTGCATGTGTCATCTATGAGGGAGATGGGTAAATGGATCATGGAGAGATCCGTTTACCTCATCCAGAGTTTAGTACCACATCTACCACCTGTGAGATGTGAAGATGGGTAAATGAATCCTAGAGAGATCCGTTTACCCCATCCAAAGTTCAGTACCACATCAACCACCTGTGAGATGTGGAGACTCCGTGGGTGCTATTATATAAAGCCCCACACCCCTATAGCCCACTGAGAAAGTCAATAGACAAATATGGCTCTTTGAGGCCTTCCCCCATGGTTTCATTCCGCTCCTTGGCAGGTAGGGTTCCACGTTAAATCCCGTTATTCTTATTCTTCTTTATCTTTTCCATGTTTCACTTCCGCATTCCCTATTTTTCTAACAAACCATTCCATCTCCATGTCCAGAAATCTCACGAACTGCAATGAACTTTGAGTTCTGTTATGGAGTGCCATGGTTGATCATGCTCCGCTTTCTCTCCAAGAAATTAGTTAACTTCTACATTCTTTGTAACCAATAAACAAAATATCTATACCCCACAAGTTTTCTCCGTTTAAAATGCCAGCATATTGCTTTTTCCGATTAACTCTCTCTCTCTCAAATATGGCTGTCTGAATTAGCAATAGAGGGAAAATGTCAAAGAGCTACTTCTTCGAAGATATTATTCACAAGAGTTGTATGTAATGCACAATTACTTCAATGCAAGGAAGAAGTGATAATTGAACCATTTATGTTTTGGGAGTAAGATCCAGAATGATGACGGTTGTGTCATTTCTCTGCATAGTTAATTTTCTCAAACATTCTCAGGATAAGTGCATGATAATTGATAAAAAGAAGAAAGGGCTTGCTCAGTTAAATTGCTTATAAAGGAAAACAGAAAAGATTGGGAAAATGATATTGCTACACTTGATTATTTAAACCCAAACCCTTCATGGTTTTGGGTCAAAGGGAAAATAGGAGAATCACAGGGAAAATGCTAATTACGTGCTCAAGCGAAGAACACAATTAACATAAAGTGCACAATAAATCAGTCCCAGAATAACGCAATATCCAACTACCTGAGGGCATCGGGAATGACCATCCTCTTCATCTTATCATAAGGCGGTGGAACTCCCTCGTATATCTTGAGCCTCGCAAGCGCCGCCGCTCCTCTTTTTGTCTTGTGTGGCACCATCCTGCACAAAACCAAAAAATCACACACTAAAAAAACCAAGTCACCGGAGTACAATCGCAAACGACATTTACACAGCGCAGCAACAAGGAATCTTATTACCCGCGGATGGTCCTCCAGAGGATCTTGGCGGGGGCGCGGAAGTGGAAGGGACCGTGAGAGGGCTTGGTGTTCATGCGCTTGCGGAGGAAGCGGTGGTACTTCATCTTCTGGCGGACAAGTCCACCGGAGAGGCAGATCTCCTCGGCGCGGACGACCACCACCCTCTGCCCGTTGAGGGCCTCCTTGGCGAGAATGGACGCGAGGCGCCCAAGCATGTGGTTGCGCGCATCAACCACCACGCGCCGCGCGCAGATGCCCGACCCAGAGACCATCGCGATCGACCTTCTCCCTCTTCTCCTCCTGCTGCTCCGGTTCTGCCGCCGCAAGGTTGTGGCTTTTAGGGTTTGGAGGGGAGGAAGGGAGCACTTATAGCACGTGGGGAGTGGGGACGAGGGCTCGGGGAGCGGAGAAACGGGTTTGCGGGGCATTATAATCGGGCCGGCTCTTTATGCCCGCACAATGATCATTGATATTCTTAGGCTGCAATAATGGGTCAATTGTCCTCCCGACACGGTTCCCAATGGCACGACTATTCCTCATTATTTCATCTTATTTCACTCTTATTCTTATCTTTTTCTCACCTTACCTACCTTTATTTCATCTTATTCTCCTTATTCCTATCCTCCAACCGAACAAAGAATATACTCTTATTCTTCTTATTCCCCATTCTTATTCCTGTTTATTCCCGAAAAGAACGCACCCTTAATATTTTGAGAGGAATAGGATCCTACTCCACTTTATTTTTTTCTACTTTTTTTATTTTTTTTGAAAAATACTCATAATTATATCCCTCTAATACATCATTCAAATTTTATCAGAAATAGAAATTTATATACCCTTCATGCAGAACATGTAATTTTAATGGTCTTAGATTCACTGTAATTTACATGTTCTAGATGGAGGGCTAATGAGTCTTTGTTTCTTGACGAAATTTGAATGGCATACAAGAGAGATATAGTTATGAAAATCCATGAAAGCATTTTTCAAAAAAAATAAAATAAAGTGGAAAATTTTGAAAGTGGATTAGGTAAGTTACTAACTCCATGGAGTAGGATCTCTTTCCTCATATTTTAAAACAATGATCTAATGTCTCGATATTGCAAGTTCAAAATATGTGAAGTCAATTTTTAACCTAATAACTGGAGGGAAAATGTTGACCATTAATTGGGTAAGGCATGCAAAATGAAAATGCATGCTTGTCACTTTGGTGTAGTTATGTTTTGCAAAGCAAGGAAATTCATTTGTATGATAAAATGGAAAGTTGATAAATTGAGTGAATGACATTTATTTTCCTTTGACAAAAGTTACTTGTGTCTGTTGTGCTTTCACGAGGAAATAGAAAGAGTTTGGAAATCTTGTGGTTGTACTTGTAATAGAACCATAATGAAACTGCAAAATCTCCTACTACTGCTTGAAATGGAAACAAAAGAAAATTGAAAAAAAATGCTAAATACAAGGTTTAAAAAAACACCTCAAGGCATATGCCTTGTGGTGGAGGTAGTTTACTAAGAAAACCTCCTCGAGGCTATATCGTTAGGAAGCCCACGTGAGGCGTGTGCGGCATGCGCCTCACCTGCTTGAGGTGTCCTTGAGGCATGAGGCGGTGAGGTATCCCTGAGGTCCTACCTCAGGTTGCACTAGGTTTTGGTACTCAAATGTATTATATTTTATGCATTATTAATAATAATATCTTAACTAAAATATTAATCATTGATAATTTAATGTGTATGTGTTTAACGAATTGTATGTTAGTCATAAATGTATGTCTTAAAATCATGACACCACATAACATTATTCGTCCAATTATAATCGAACATCAGTGTGTTCGGCTAAATTAGCATCCTTACTTTTTGGTGACTTTGCTCGATGGTGGGGTTGATTCTTAAGGATTATAGAGGTAGAAGCGAGAGGCCTGGAAAAGAGCTGCTATAGTGTATTTTTCTTTGCATTCTAGTGTAGTGTTAAGTCATGTGATCATCAACCCCTAATGATTGCATTGTCACTTGGATTATCTTTGGGGATCTGGGCTGACATTCTCGTTATGGCTCTTACCATCCTAAATGGTTGCGGCCACCCTCGAGCATGATCAAGCTAGTTGTGGGTCATGTGCACATAACTAGCCCCTCTAGTCCATTCTAAACCCAATTTTAATTAACCTAAGGCATGGCCTAGGTCGAGATGTAGGTCCATTTTGTTTTAAATTTCTTCAACATCAAAGATTTTCCTAAGGTGGCCTCATTTATGGCCCACCTCTTACAACTTGAATTCTTACTTTTATAGAGCCAACTTCCCCCTCATTTTGTTTTACATCTGTATACGTTTTATAAGGATATAGTAACATAGATATCACATCCATCAATATACATATCCACATATGTATTTGTATTTTGAAATAGATAGGGATATGGTAGCACTTACATCAGCAGAACTTTTTTATTATACTAATTAGATCATAATTAAATAAAATAACTTCAAATTTTAATATTTAAAAAATAAATCGACACCTCGGATATCGATTTGGAGGAGACATGTCCAATGAACATGAACGTGCAAGGAGCCATATACCCACCACACAAATGCATTTTTACATATAAATGCAGACATCCATCTATCGTCTCCATGTAGATATTTGGCCATTGATACAACATTTGCATGCACATCCATGTTTATGCGGCATACCAAATCAGCATCTCAGGTCACGATTTGGAGGGATCCCTTTTGAGCACGAGTCCTCTCCAAATCGACACATGAGGTGCCAATGCTTATTTTTAAAATATTAATTTTTGGTAGTTATTTACTTACTTACAATATTACTAACTATTTAATCAAAAACCAATATATGCATCCCTCCATTTGCATCAAATGAGCACTCCAGGACAGCACAATGGACATCATCCCGGTTAGAGGGACAATGAAATTGGTTGACCCACTGGTACTCGTGGATTATAAGATCAGATAGCTCCATATATCACAGGTCACAGAAGGGTTGGTACCCCATCTAATGTGATTTGTTTGGTATCAATTGGTTTAGGGTCGACCCATACAGATTAGGGCGCATACCCATCAAACTAATGAATCATCCAGAGCCATGCATGTAATATGTGTGCATGCCGTAATAACGAAGATATGGACTAATGACTATTTAAGAAGTTTATCAAGAGATAACTAAAATGGATCTTCATGATAAAGAATTAGCTTGAGGAAACGTACTTCTATCCCTCCACGTAACCACTGTTTAAAGCAGTGACACGTGCCATCATGATTGACTCATGTAATATTCAACAACCCCTCCCATACCAATGCTTTCAACGATCATCCTTGCATTCGTATGCCCTTTGATATCAAATAGATCTCTTTTAAAATTACAGATGTTTGTGGTACCAATACATGTAAGCTTACATGCATCTTAGTGCATACTCCATATTCCTTTTTTATTATAAAATTTGCATAAAATGTATGCTCTAACAACTAAAGAATTATATATTTATTGTAGAATTTGCATAAAAAATATGCATAGAGGATCATTTTGATGCTCTACATTCACGGATTTTCTTAGAATCTCTATCCATTGTTTCAATAACTTAAAATAAAAGAATACCAAAAAATATTCTATCGTGTTCTTTAGTTTATTTCTACGTAGGAAAATTATTGATTGTGATTTAGTTACTTTGAACCTTAATTCTTATTTTCCTGAATCTCTAAATTTCCTTATTTTCTTATTAGGGAAAATACATGTGTTCAAAAATATAATTAAATATATTTTAAAATAAAATTTACATTTTTTTTCTAATTTTTACTTACTTCCCCTTATTTTCCGATGTCTTCATTTGCATTTTCTATCTTGCGTATTTTCTCTCTCCTCTAATATTTTAATTTTTTTTCATGTATTATTCTCTTTTATATAGTATGCCTCCGTGGATGTGTAAATTTCTTCATTCTATTTTTCTATATGTGATTTTGTGTGATTAATATTGTAATTGTGTGTGAGTGGGATCGAACATCCACACAAAAGAAGTCTTCTTAAACAGTGCTCCTTGAGTTCAACCTTGAAACTTGCCCGAGTTAAAAAAAAATACTTTCATTTCTGCATCTTCTTTGTTTTGATCAAAGATTTCCTTATATTACACGACATGTTAATAACTTGGAATTAACACGTAGGGAAAATCTTTCTTCAACGATCAACGTGACATGCTTGGGAACTTTTATGTAAATTATTATTTTTAAAATTTGTGATGAAGTCCAAAGTAAGCTAACCTAGTAAGATGCCATATACCAGCTCCAAGCATGTCCATGCTGAGGTTATTTACACTCAAGCTTGCACAACTTTTGGTAACTGCATAAAAGTTCATGTGCATTGATCTTGTATTCAAATATATTTAGACTATTTGCCGCTAAATCCCTAGGTTTAAAGGCTAATGGCTTTCATTTACATGCATGAAAAATTCTGTTTTTGATATTTTTTAATCAGGAACTCATAGTCTTTCAATTGTACTTGAGTGTGTTATTTTTTAGGGTTTTTATCACTTGTGCCCCTCTGAGATATTGCAATATCAGTTATACCCTTATCTTTTTGATAATATCAGTTATGTCCTTCACTTCTTGCAAATCTATCACTTGTACCCATCGGTTTAGTTTCCGTCCATTCCAAACGCAAACGGACGTTAACTTTAGGGACACGTCGGGAATTAAACGAAAACAAAGGAACTGACAAGTACATCCACTGTTGTTGATCTTCCTCCTCCCCCTCCTCTTCATCTTCATCTTCCTCATCCCCTGCCCCTTCCTCCTCCCCCGCCCCTGCTGCACCCGCAGACCCGCAACCCCGCGCCTCGCTCTTGCCCCGCCGACCCGTCCCGGCGCCCCCGCCCTAGGTCTCCCCTCCGCCCCCCGCACCCCCTGCAGCCCCGTCCCCCTCCGCCCCCGCACCCCTCCCCCCGTCCCCCTTGCCCCTCCTCCCTCCGCCCCCACAGCCCCTGCCCCCTCTGCCCCCCGCAGCCCCTGCCCCCGTCCCCCTTGCCTCCCTCGCAGTGGTGTTTTTGTTCCGGTTAGATGACTTTCTCGATCTTCTAGCCTGTTGTTTCCCCCACAGTGGTGTTTTTGTTCGGCTACCTCCTTCGTACCTGAAAGTGTCTATAAATGATGGGCTTAGAGTTTTCGCATTTATCTTCTTGCTTCCCTGACTCGTTGCACAGTTTAAACAGCTATTGCAAGTCAGGGATTGACTAGGAACTCTTGCCTTCTCTTTAATCCTGTTAATGAAATCTATTGTAGAAGGTATACCCCTCCTTGATTGAGATGCTCGGGCATCGGTTGCTGAAGACTTCTCGTTGTACTTTTCGGTTTTTTTCCCTTCACCTGGCAATGTTGGAAATTATCTTTCAGTTCCACACACTGGAAGAGATGGCTTCCATTTGAAATATGGAGGATCCCATTGGGAGTATGAGCCTGAAAGTTCATGAACATTATCTTCGAGAATGTTTTTACAGTTTTTTTCCCGAGGGCTGCTCATCAGTGTAGTGGTTCACATCTAAAGATGTCATGAAGGATGATCGGCTTGCATGGTGGGATCCTAATCTGCTGAAACTGGCATGATCACTAGATGCTACTTGTCGTTTCCTTGAGAAACTTGGAGTCTGTGAGATGCCCATGAAATCATCATCCGGTTGGAGAAAATCATGATCAATCACTTCCCCCATTAAAATCTTTGTGCAAGTTTATCTTTTCTGGTTGAAAGAGGAGAAAGGAAGAAGAACAAATGAATGAGGAAGAAGATAAAGAGGTCTGGACAATAATACCCCTCTTAACGGCACCAAGGTTTGAAGAAATCATGGTTAAGTCAACTCATTGACGGTCAATCTGACGGAAGGGCACAAGTGATAACGGCGAAAGAAGTGAGGGGCACAACTGATATTATCAAAAAGATAGGGGTATAACCGATATTGTGATATCTCAGAGGGGCACAAGTGATAAAATCCCTATTTTTTAAGGTGGAATGAATTATATGGAAGTATTCGATTGAAAGTAGCCTAGTTCACTTGTTTATTTCCTTGGAAGTTCATACCATCTCATTTTAACTTGATTTTGGGACATGTGATAGAATGCATCGAGAAAAAAAAAACTTCTGAAAAAGAAAGTAATGAAAAATCGTTAAGATTTGACTTCTTGAGTTTTGCAAGTTCTGGTCTATTTGAATTATTCCAAGTGCATATCCCATCCAATTTCAAAGTCAAAATTATGCCTAGATGCTTCTCCTAGTGCTTTATTTGCACGATTTTCTTTAATATCATTCCACAGTATTCATTGGTAAGAAAATCCAAAATAAGCAAATCGATCTTTTAATTTGTAGCATTTTTATTCCTATCCTTGATAAAAATAATCAAAAATTTTGGTTACATCGCATTTACTTAATACTATATGGGGTATCATATGTTTATGGCTTTACTACATATTTTCTTTTAGAATCAAAGAGCTTAACAAAACTTTCAAAATCCTTAAGAAATTTAAACTTCAAAAACTCAAAAGCAAGACCTCGTTGTATTTTTATATAAAAAAATAGTGGCTTATCCTTATTGCCTTGTTTGAATCATAAATCACAATTTTAAGCCTCCAATTGCCCTATTTCCTAAGTACATTTTTCTTCACAAAATACCAAAGATTTAGGAAATCTTTTAAAAATCCAAAAATATATTTTCCATCTTTTTAGTTATCTCTCCTATTTGCCTTGGGTTTATTACTGTCCTTTTATTTTGTCTTGTTTTCTCTCTACTATATTGTTTCTCTCTCGTATTCATCTATGACATAGTGTGATGCATATATATGTTTTCTGTGTTGTATTTAATTGTCTATCGATGTTTGTTAACTAAAATAAGTACAAGAAATTAGAAACCAGAGATAAAAAAATCCTCTTAAACAGTGCTCCTTGAGTTCGATCCAGAGACACTTACCTGACTAATTAGAACGGTGTAATAATATTGTTTGATAGTTGCGTAGTGTGGGTGCTACAACTCGACTTTATTAGAATATCACAAAAAACATTCATCTTTCGGCTTCCTCAACCTTGCGTCCCCTAACAATAGGTAAAGGGGCAAGTTACAACAACCACAAATATCCAGAACTTGTCATCTCAGTTGTTGACGATCTAGTTCGTCGCCTTTGTTCGATCTTTGCACGCCTTCATCAACCATCCCAAGAGCACGATGGTTCTAGGCACAAATATGTATCTGTATAACATGAAGTTGATGGTTTCAATATACATGATTTTAAAAGCAATAGATATTTTCAACATACATGATTTTAAATGCGTGGATAAAAAATGAAAACATAAAATATTTTTTTCCACAAATCATATTTTATTTGTTATAAATATGAATATTTGAAAATTACAGGCAACTTATTAAACTTACAAAGTAGATGGGATAATGACATGGGTATATTAAAAGCAAGAGGCGCGTGTTACATTATGGTAGCATCTGGATATGTTAGAGAAACCAAACCCTAATAGGTAATTGGCAATTAATGTTGTTATTTTCTCATGGATATTTTCCCCCTGTGATTATATTATCGCCTTGCGAATGCAGTATTCCATTTCATGGTGCACGTAGAGGCATTCTTCTACATTGTATTGGGCAAATTTCACAGAAGACCAGTAGGGAATTGGATGTTGCACAATAGACCCCAGAACCAAGTTTTTGACTTTCCTTCTAATTCTTTTATTTTTAGAAATGCGCCTCGATATGCTAGCTTATATCTTGAGAACAGTATTTCATAAAATTGTGATTTTTGCATCATATTATAGCCGTCTTCAAGATCTTTCTTTTCACATATTATGGACATTACTTGAAGCTTTATTACGTTATTTATGAATGTTTAAATAAACCATTAGATGTGAGATTTTTTATTTATTATAAAATCATCATATCTATGAAAAAAGTGAAAAAATGTCACTTTGGAGAGAATTAAACAAGAAAACATTTGGCATGTCATTTCTTGAATTTCATTGAATTTTCGACTTTGAATAAATTTATCTTTAAATTGCTTGTTTGATTTTTAAAAGGGACATATTAGACCATTTTCCAAAAATAAAAAATGCTCCCAATATGTCATTCATTTCTCTATCATCACTGATTTTTTTATGATTTTACTGGAGCAGTCTGCTTATCATTAAAAATTAAAAAAAACATCAAATTAGAGCTTTTGACAATTTCATATGTAATTTCTTCATAATAAATCTAAAAATTCTAAAAAAACATATAATAGTCTTATTTTATTGTATTATGTATATCATATTTTTAGTTGTGCAAAGTATTGCATTTCCGTCTTAAAAGTTGAGAAGGGCAAAGAAATACTCTATATTACATAGTTAATTCCACTACAAAAAAGTTGAGCTATAGTGACGGTTTTGAAAAAAATCGTCACTAAATTAACCGTTGTTAAATATATAATGACGATATTATTTGTTGTGAAATGAGTTTTCGTACTCAAAATTAGCAACGAATATCATATATGTCGTTATATCATTAGCAACGGTCCACATAGCAACGCTTATTCGTTGCTATTTTTCAAAATTTTAATTAATCGTCACTAAATTTTGAACAAAAAATAGCGACGATTACTTGATATTTTGAAAAACAGCAACGGATAAGCATCGCTATGTGAATCGTTGCTAATGATATAACGACATATATGATATTCGTTGCTAATTTTGAGTACGAAAACTCATTTCACAACGAAGAATATCGTCATTATATATTTAACAACGGCTAATTTAGTGACGTTTTTTCAAAACCGTCACTATAGCTCAATTTTGTTGTAGTGTTCATTTTGCATTGAAAATTTCTATAAAAATACTCTTTAAGTTCCGCATAACAATTTGCGTAACCCATCTAAAATAAATAAATCATCTTTGAGAAGTTAATTTTTATATAGCATAAAGTGCGATTTTGCTCGCATATTTGCCCTCTTGCATCGACTCTAGGACTTGCTCAGATTAAATAAAAATTGGACCACAGTAATTAATTGAACATATTTATGTGGTTTCTTTCACTGCTTTTTATCACATGGGAAGAAGATGCTCTAATGGAATCACAATCGATCAATATTTAAACCTACAAATGCAGATATGGATGCTAACATATCTCAAGCTGCTTAATAATTATTAGGTATATTAATATAGATGGATGTGGAAAATGTATTGTCATATCTGGGAGATGAGTATGGATATAAAACTAATATTAATAATAGAAGATTATTTTGCAGGTAAATTCAAATATATGCACTGACGAACCAAAATAAAAAAGCATTAAATGTAATAATTTCATAATAATTATTATACTAGTTATAATTTGAGAAGGAATAAAATAGTGCCAAATAAAGTTGTAAATAAATCGTGTCTATAAGTTAAAACGGATATATATTTGAGTTTAATGGGCTGCCCCCGCATCGTTTTTCTCATTTTTTTATTTTTTTTGAAAAATATCGCCATGTATATTCATCCCTATATCCCTCCTATATGCTATTCGAATTTCGTTAGAAACAGAGACTCCTACGACCTCCATCCAGACAGTCATTTTTTTAACGGTAACAGGATTTTTTAAATCGACACCATCTCGATGGAGGCCGTAGGAGTCTCTGTTTCTGATGAAATTCGAATGGCATATAGGAGGGATATATGGATGAATATACATGGCGATATTTTAAAAAAAATAATAATAAATGTCGGATATCAAAGGGACATCCATCCATATCCAGGAGCCCTAACTATGAAAATGCAGAACATGATGATCTTTACCGATTTAAATCGACTACTTTCATTATAGAAAAAGATGAACAACATGGAGCAGAGAGTGACAATACAAACAACAGTCAACACACGAGGTGATCGAACCCTTATAAATTAGGAATGGAATTCCATGTGCAACTCCACAAAAATGTTTATCAAAATATTTATATGGCCACAAAAAAATCCATCATAACTATGTCGTAGAGCATTGTACCTACCTTCCAAAATTCAAAGTTCAATCATACCTATCTCCATACAAAAAGAAGAAGAAAAACCGAAAGAAACTCACAGATCATACCACCTAAATTGGACCCTAATCAGGACGGTCAAAGAATAACATGAACTCATCGCATATTCTAATCGCTCGAAACCGAATCCAGCGTACCGATGAAGGTCCGAGTCACTGTCACATGATTGCAATTTGCAAATACTAAAAATTGCACAACTTAAGAAATGGCAGATCTCATCAAAAGGTGAACCTTTTCAAATTGCGAAAAATTGTTTCATCCCTATAGTTTCGGCCATACGATGCCCTGATGACTACGTACAAGAACACAGATCCTATCCAGAAGGATAAAACCTTTTAACTTTCACTTGAGCTAAAGTTCAAAGAGCACACCTCAGCCAACTGAACGCCGCAGCAAGGACAAATTATCTCACTTGAAATAGACAGGCCAGTTGAAGTAATACGACTCCCGAGTTGGCCTATCCATATGCTTGTTCCACTGAAAAAAAAAACATAATAGAATCACAATTGCTATTAAAAAGGGTATAAAATAAAGATCTCGAGAAATCATGCAAATCGGTACCAGATATAAAATTGTGCAACTAACTCTAAAGATCTACATGTTTAGTATCCAAAAAGTGGTAAATCAAAGAAAAGAACCTCTTCGCCATCCCAAGCGCAGAACCCAATTGGAAGTGTCATTCCCTTCCAGCAGAGTCATCCCTCAAAAGCCACCATTCCCCCATCTACCCATCCCAGTCAGGTCCGTTTTTCCAAAGAAAAAAGGCTCCATTTTATAGTTGTATGCCCAAAGACTTCATCATTTATCACCAAAAATTTACACGGTCATTACAAGTGAAAAAGAAAAGCACGCTAACTGCACTATGTTAGCACCCTAGCATGGGCCACCGCGATGTCACTATAAAAACGATCGTGACGGAACATCACTCCATTTCTGACCAGCCAAAGCGCCCAAATCAACGCAACACAACTTGCGTGCTCCGATTTAGAGCCACACCACCTGCACCAATAGATTCCCAAAAACTTGATATCCCATCATTGGATACCATGTTGTTTCCGAAGAGCGTCCAAGCCTCGATGGAGTCCTAACAGCCGAAAAAGATGTGATCCGCATTCTCAAAATGCTCGTGACAACGGCAACAAGCTAGGTCCGTCGTCTGGATAAAGCGTGCAAATATGTCACTTGTAAACAATCGCCCCTTTTGGAAAATCCATAAAAATACTTTCATACGCGTTGAAAATTATCATTTCTAGATTCTTTTGCAATCAGCAGCACAACCACCCGGATCAAAAACCATTGGACCCTTTAGGTCCCTATACGCTTTCCACACCGAGAATGTACCATCATACCAGCTCCAACAATCCCTGCCCTCCGCAAATCCACTAACCCCCTCAAGTTCCTGCAACATCACCAACAACTCACTCATTCGTTATCTGATAACTTAGATATGAAACAAGGAAAGAACGAATTGCCATCCCAAACATCAGCGATATAACAATTTGAGTCCAACACAAGCATCGACAACTGAGGGAACTGCGCTCCAAAAAAAATCCCACAGTCAATCCAAAACATGAAACCCCTCGCCATCACCCAATATCGGCCTTAAGAAACATTGAATATCCTGAACCTGTTAAGATATTTATGTTATTTTGTCCTTTTCCATATTGTTTATTTCTATTGTTTGGTTTATGTAATTTACCCTTAGAGCTTTTCTCCTATATAAGAGAGCTCTAGGGTTAGATGGAATACAACTTTTCGTTTCACTTTCCACATGGTATCAGAGCGACGGTCCTACACCGGAGCTTATGCCCTAAGATCCAATCCCCCACCAAAAAAAACCCTAGCCACCCCGCCAAGGGCCTCACCTGTATCGGCTGTCGTAGCCGCCTGTGTCCCGCTTCGCCGCCTCTCGCCCCAGTGCTCCCTATCGCATCCGTGCGCCGCCGCCGTATCGCCCCTGTGCATCGCATGTTCCCTGCGCCACCGCCCTATCTCCCAAGCAACGTCGTTTGGGGGCCTCACGCAAGGGCTATGGTGTGTTGACGCTTCATCTCGTGAACTTTGGGTATCTAGGGTGTGACATTAACATCTAGAAACACCCTAGTTACCCTAAGGACTCTCTTGAAGGATGGAATAGGTTGACATGGTATGAGTCTACAAGCACAACCATCTTCCTGTATGTCAGTGTAGACACATGATATCTCTTGTTGCTAGCCCAGTTTTGAAGATAGTTGTTATCATGTCTGACAACAAAGCGGGACTAATGGATGCCTTCAAACGTCCAGTACCCATTGTCAAAATGGATGGAACCAACTATGAACTGTAGGCCATGCAGTTCATGAGTTTAATGCAATGTAATGGCAAGAAGCACATCCTCACGACAGAGGAGCCACGTGACAAGACTGGGACTAATGCCTCATCGGAGGCGGATGCTGTGTATGCTCGTGTATGGCTATCTGGGACGATATCCACGCATATAACTAATGATATACTGAGTCAGCCTACTGCAAAGGCTATGTGGAACATTCTTGCTGCGACATACTCTCCGGCGAAGAATGAGTCGAAGATACTTCAATTCCAGCATGATATCTTCACATCGAAGCAGAATGGTCACCCTTTTCACACCCTCTATACTTCTTTGAGGGGTATGTTCGAGAAGTTACATGGCTACATACCCTTGACTGCTACACCTGAGCAGCTCAAGACATACAGAGATTCCGTGATGACTGGAGTATTTCTAGCAGCCCTAGATCCGGAGTATGATGCGGCTCATGCCCAGATCCTCACTGATGTTACCATACCTCCTATGGAGGAGGCATATCGCAAATTGAGTAGACTATCTATATCCTCTGGTAGTACCTTACAGCACCATACATCTTCAGCTATAACAACTTCACGTGGCAGAGGCAGCCATACAGTATATCGTGGTCGGGGAAGCTCCAACCGCAGCAGAGGAGGGGGCGGTCGGGTTTGACCGTGCACCTTCTGCCACAGGACAGTCATTCTGAGGAAACTTGCTATTCTCAGCATGGGTTTCTTATGTTAGCCAGGGTTGTAGAGCATACACAGCAGACTGGGAGTTCATTTCCTGCCTCTGATCAGAGGTTTGACGAGCTTGTAGCACGACTGAGAGAGATTATGCCTAGCACGTATGGATCCACCAGCTCTCCTTCAGGATCCTCTGAGGTTTCTACCTCAGCATCTGCATCTACATCAGGTATAGAATATACATTTACAAGTTGCTACAGGGTAGACTTATCTAAATGGATCATGGATTCCGGCGCATCTCATCATCTCTGTGGTGACAGAGGTTAGTTTAGTGTTTTTCGTCCTACTCAGCCTGGACGATTAGTTGTGATAGAAAATGGAACACATTCCCCCATCACTGGTCAGGGGGAGGTGCAGTTGACTTCTACATTGAGACTTTCGAATGTTCTCTATGCTCTTGATTTTTTTTTATGAATATATTATCAATTAGTCAAATCACCAGAGATTTACATTGTCGTGTCATATTTGATCCATCTGCACTTGTGTTTCATGACATACTCACTGGTAGAGTGATTGGAACTGGCCGTGAGCAAGGGGACCTTTACAGACTAATGTTGTCTCTGTATGCTGGCGCTTCTTCTATCCACAATGGATCCGTTTCTTCATATATGTGGCATCTGCGATTTGGTCATCCTCCTCTGCAAAAGTTGATTCATGTTCTTCCTCAGATTTCTCCTTGCTCCACTTTTCAGTGCGAGGCCTGCCATCTTGGGAAGCATCATCAGTCCACTTTCCAGAGTCGTCAAGGTCCAAGCATTCATTGTCTGTTTGAGTTGCTCCATTTTGATATTTGGGGTCCTAGTCGTGTCCCATATCATCAGGGATAGATTTTATCTTGTTGCAGTTGATGAGTTTTCTTGTTTGTTTTGGGTTTTTCTCCTTAAGAACAAGTCTGATGATGGTCATGTTATTCAGTCTTTTATTAATGAAATAAAGAACATTTTCTCTGCAAAAATCAAGTTCATATATTCTGATAATGCATTAGAGTTTTGCAGTGCTCAGCTTTCTCAATTTCTTACATCTCATGATATTGTACATCAGACATCATGCGCATATACTTCCCAACAGAATAAGGTGGCTGAACGGAAACACCACCATCTATTGGATATTACTAGAACTCTTTTGATTCAGACTCGTGCTCCTCATTCCTATTGGGGAGATGCGGTTCTAACTGCTTGTTATCTGGTGAATCGTATGCCCTCTTCGGTGCTTGGGGAGAAGATCCCGTTCGTGATTGTGTTTCCCGAGACGGATCTTTTCTCGCTTACGCTCGTGTGTTTGGTTCTGTTGCATTTGTTCATCAACTCTCTCCTAGTCTTGACAAGCTCTCTCCTAGAGCTGTCAAATGTGTGTTTATTGGGTATTCCAAAACCCAGAAGGGATATCGTTGTTTTGATCATGTTCGACGAAGATATTATGTTAGTGTTGATGTCACCTTCTTTGAGTCTATTATGTATTTTTCTCCCACAAGTAACAGGCTTACTCCTTCAGAGGATGGAGAAGAGATCTGTATGCCTCCTCCTCCGTTGTTACCATGTTCTACTCCATCTCCACCTCCACCACCGTCCTATGTTTTCTTTCCACAGGTCTACCAGCGAAGGCCTCTTGCTCATGCGCCTCCTTCATCATCCAGCACGCCCAAGGTATGTCCTAAGCAATTGAGTCCTTCTAATGGCACGGGTGATTTGCATGTACAGACTGCGGTGCAAAGTGCAGATACTATCTCTACTACTCCTGCTGAGGATCTAGATATGCCTATTGTACTTCGGCGTCAGAAAAGAGCATGCACTATGCACCCTATTGGTTCTCATGTTTCCTTGGAGCATCTATCCAAGGATTTTCAGCACTTTGTTGTGGGGTTGTCTGCTATAGAGATACTACGGTCATATCAGGAGGCTCTGCAAAGTCAGTGACGACTAGCTATGGAGGAGGAGATGCAGCTTTACAGTCACGAGGTATATGGAGTGTGGTCCATGCTCCACCAAGTGTGTCTGTTGTTGGTAGCAAGTGGGTATTTATTGTGAAGCATAGGGTTAATGGTACCGTAGACAGATACAAGGCTAGGCTGGTTGCTCGTGAATTCACTCAGACCAATGGGGTGGTGATGAATCTGTGATTTATCACTTTTAAAGTTGAAAATAGAGCCTTGTTCCCAAGTAATTAGATGTATATTTTCACTTATATTGCATAATTAGCATTCAAGCATGCATGAGTAATATCTGCATTTTAGCATTAAATAAGAAGCCCAAAACACTTGTAAATATTCACCTGTATTTCACCTATTTGTATGTATTATATACTAACTCCAAATACAATAGAACCAACTCTATACTGTATATATATTACTGACAAATAATACAAGGAAAATACCAAAATTTTCTAACTTGAATAGTTATCCAATAAAACCCCAAACCCAGTAGGAGACCTTAGACCTTATGATGCACATATCTCTCTCATACAATCTCCCAAGGTTGTAAAAGTCGCCCGACTGGCCCGACTAGTCTAGTTGGTGGGGTGGCCGACTGAGTACTGACTAATTCCGACTAGATACACAAGTCAACTAATTTTTTGCTTGGAGATACCATATTCTTATATATTTTGCTTTTTTATAAGTACACTTATTATAATATGCTTAGTGTTTTATTTAAATTTAATTACTTTTATTTTATTATGATAGTATAAAAATGTACAAAATCCATGTAAATATATGCATAAAAATGAACTATATATTTAAAATAATCATAAAATTCGAAGCCGATTAAAGTCTGACTAAATCCGATTAGTCGTCCAACTGACAATTAATCCTTAGTCAGTGACGTAGCCGACCGAGTACCGAGTACCGACTACCGATTTTTGCAACCTTGCAACCTTCGATCTAGGTCTACTCACTTTTAATTTAATACACAATTAGAAACCCTCAAAATGAGACCACTTTCATTTAAATCGGAGCTCGTATGCAAAACTTGGGTTTTCGGACCCCATTGTACACTATATGTATGTATATTTGTACCCTTGTATTTTAGTACCTTATTTGACCTTATTCCCGTTTTTGGTCAAAATGAAACTTGTAGATCTCATCGAGATCTACAACTTTGATGTTTTGAGATTTTCCAAATTCGACCACCTTCTCTCCCTTATCTCACATTTTCTTTCAGCCATCCAGATTGGGCCACGTGGCGCCCTCTGATTGCGCCACGTGGCCTACTCATCCGCCCGCCACGCACCCCGCCTCTGGGTCGTCCGATTGTCCTCATCACCTTCAGATCTGGGCCCTTCATACCGCACCACCTCGCAGTCGTCCGATCAAGGCCCAGATCAAATTCGAGTCGTTCACCAGCGCCTTCACCCCCTTGCGCCACGTAGCACACTCCATCACCGTCCGATTGATCTCCCTCTCTCCAAATCCGCACCGTCTGCCTTGCTCCATCCTACACCCTCCGATCCTCATTTTTTACTCTATCTCCATCGTTAACCCCCGTCTCAACCACAGCCTGCCACGTGTTGCATCCACCGCCCTTCGATGGCGCTACTGGGATCTAATCTGAGCTGCTTGTAAACGCCCAACTCTCAACCGTTGGATCACAAGATCCAACGGCTGAGAAGTCGTCTCCTACCTCGGGTCACCTTCCTCGCGCACGTCACCCACTTCGTCTACTCGCCGGCCCCTTCCTATTTTCTCTGCCACTGCAGCCACCATTGCCATCCATTGATCGCTCCACGATGAAGCCCATACTCCCCTCATCCTCGCCGGCCACCACTTCAACCACGAATCCCTCTCTATTCGCTCCACAACCCCACGTAAATCACTCCCTCCATCGCCCGGACTCCCACCTTCTCTCTATAAATACACCACCTCCAGCGAGCTTCAACCCCATCCGCCATTGCAAGAGAGAACCTAGAGCTACCATCTACCTATCAGTGATAGTGATTTGGGCTTAGAAGCGAGCGACAACAGGATTCATCTCCAGCAAGATCCACGGCCAACTCTATCGTGTCGCAGCTCCACCGACGAGCTGCACGAGCTCGGGAAGCTACCGGCCCTTAAGCGAAGACCAGGAAGCTCCTCCTCGAGCTTCTGACCCCAGGTAGACTCATCCATTCTCCTCCGATTGTCTTCATCTTTTCATCTCAATTTTCTCGCAATTTCGTTGCTCTTTCCAATCGAATTCACCTTCCATCAACCATCCACCGAGCTTCACCTCGAAGCTCTGATCTTCGCGCACTCCTTCGTTCGCTCCGACGACCCGTCACACTTTACTCCGATCACACCTCCGCCGGTCACGGGGGATTACCACATCCGGCCGTCACCACTGCACGCCTCAGACCTCACCACACTCGCGCACCTTCCACGAACACAAATCACTCGCTCCCTTGCACAAACTAACCCTGAAGATGTTATTCTCTTCATTGATCGGAATCTCCACCGAAGCTGCATCGAGCTTCGTTGCCACCGGCATTCAGACCCCCCCAGCCTCATCCAGGACCTCCGACGGATCCCTGACACTCCCACGATCAATCCGAGCATCTCAGAAGCTATCGGCGAGCTTCATCGACCACTGGCGAAGGAGGCGGAGCAAGGAGCTCATCGCCGGAGCCCCGCCAAGTCCGACGCAGGAGGCGGCGGACCGGAGAAGAAGAACCCGGTTACCGCTGGATCTTCCTGATCCGACGATCCTCGTCTCGCCACATTGTTCCGAGCCCACCACCGTTGGATCATCCAGATCTAACGGACTTCGTCGAGCCATGTAGCAGCCGGCCCGAGCTTCAGCTTTTGTTGGATCCATCTATATCCAACGGCCAATATTGAGCCACGTCGCCATCAACCGTAACTCTAGATACTGTTGGATCAGCCAGATCCAACGGTCCTTAATCACGCCACGTTTCCAGCCTTTACCACCGTTGGATCTCTTCTGATCTCATGGCCCAACATTCGCCACGTGGAGACTCCGAGCCTCTTCCACGACCCTAGGCTCGGAACAACCGAAGCAGACCCGAGGCTGATCCGAGCCTCCTAAGCCATCCGAGCCTCCGATCGAGCCTCGATTGCCATCCGAGCTTAGCCCCGCACGTGATTCTCACGTGTGGACTGGGTAATTTATACATAGGCCCCTGCAACTTTCAGAAATTACAAATTGGTCCCTGCCAAGAGCGTCGCACAAGGAGCGCATGACTTTGCGGGAAATTTGCATCTACCCCCTCAACATTATAGGTAATTGCATATACGTCCCTATCAGCATGTTTTGTTTTAAGTAATTTTTATTTCCTGTATTGCATTTTGGTCCCTGTCTTTGCACGCATATTTAGGTGTCCATTTAGCATCATTTTTAAATTCTAAAAATTGCATGATGTAGCCTAACTTGTCCTCTATCATATGTGACACTTGTTTTATTTTTTGTGAGTCATTTGGAATTTAATAATATTAATTTAATGAAATTTTCGATATTTTTCCCACTGCGAGCCTTTTAATTCATATTAAATTCCTTGTTGTTCCAAAAATCACATTAGACTTGGGATAAGGTACCCTACATTGTGTCCAAAAATCATTACACGTATCACAAGGCCTGAATAAATCAAACAGTGATTTCCTAATTGATTTTTAATAGGTACAATTCACATAGAATTTTAGGTTTATTAATTTTCCTGGATTCATCATACTTAGATCTATCTAGGATAATTTTTATATCTGGAAATAATATGTTTTGGTATTTATTAAAATTAATTTTGCAAAAATCACCTAGCATTCATATATAATTTATAGTAAATTCATTTAGCGTCGAAAAATTCCAAAAAAAATACAGTAGCTTAATTTCATTGCATTTCATATTATGTCCAAGTTTCATAATTTTTGGACTTAATTTGACCATCTTTCAAATTCAACCTTAAAATTTGGCTGGAAATTGCATTGTCTTTCTTTTAAATTGCATAGAAAATTTATAAAAAGACCAAAAATATTCTTCTGAAAATCTGACATCGGAATTAACTGAAAATTGACCTAAGGAGAAAGTTGCCTCCCCGAGTTCGACCTTGAGCTTGCCCAAGTAAAATAAAATATGTCGCTCGCATTTAATTGAATACTAATTGGAGTGGTATTTTTGACGAAGTCTCGTTAACCCGACTGCAACGAACTTAAACAATTTGATCGTTAATTTGATTGAATTAACAAGGGTAGACAAGGCAACGTCAAAATGGTGTCGTTGCCGGGGAGGCACGGCATAGGTTAATTTTTACAGAATTTTGAGTTTTTGATTTTCCATCCCCGGGTAGGCTGATTCCTGGCTTTTCTTGTTAATATTTCTTTGTCGTTTATTTGTATATTTTGTGTCGTCCTTTATCTGAACTCAAATTATTTTCGTGCGAGGAAAACGAGGAGTCGAAGGCGCTTCGCCAGGCAAACCAAGGAGCTTGCATTTTAATATTTTGAGTGATTGCGAGGACTTGTTTATTGTTATCATTTTCATTATTTTGGCATTTTTCCAGCGGTTTCCGTTTGGTTTCTCGCACATGTAAAGATAGTGGAAACGTGTCCCCGTGTGTTGTGTGGTTTGCTTTTCAAAGAATAGGCTTGTACTTGCAGCTCTTAGAGCCAATCTAGGACTTGCTTGTGCTCGTAAAATTTTAGGACCACACTTCACACATAAAAGACACACTTATACCGCAGAACTTAGTCAAATATAACTTGTTCTTCACTCGCTAATAAAATTGTCTGTTTAGGAGCGACTTTTCATCGATTGCATTCATTTAGTGTAAAAGTTTTCAATTCTATTATGCATCCTGCATAAAAGCGAAGGGATCACTGTAAGTCTTCTCTACTTTGCATACCATCATTGTTTTATCGTGCATCGGCTTTTCTCGACTCATTCCTCTTGGTTTTTCAAACTTAAGAAAAAAGGAAATTGAGACTGGTTAAGCGTGTTTTGTAGTTGGACTAAATCAGTGGTAACCTCACCTAAAATCGGGATTGCTAGACAAAATTGACCAAAAAAATCAATAAGATCAGAAATTTTGCTTGCGGGAGATTAACCCCGACCTTGTTTTCAAGCTGAGTGAGGGTACTTGAGTGTGTGTGCACATCCTAAGGCAGAGCCCAAATCCCTACCTTCCATATCACATACCAACTAATCCTAAAACATCACGAGTTGAATTTTCTCAGGTTCATTGACTAGCACCAAGTAACCTCCGCTTGTTCGCAGGTAGATAGGGGTGAACCAGCGGTGCTTCGCGACAAGTTGCTAGTAACCCCTCGGGGTGAAGTTTCAGCCTTGTCAGCCTTCGCCTGCTTGCAGGTAGATAGGGGCAGGTCTTTGAACCCATCAACTTGGGATAGGAGCGAAGAAAGAAAGGGTGCAGGTATCTTAGGCGACAGGTTAAACAAGGAAGACGCATCCGGCTTTGAGCCGGCTTCCCTATATGCCATGTAACCTTTGCTATTTTCTTGAAAATCACACTTAAAATCAACCAGATTAATCGGACTCGGTTTCGGGTCCTTCACCGTGTGAGTGTGAAAATCAAGGTTTGGATTCACTTGCTTGTCTCAGGTAGGAGTAAAATCCTATTTTATACCAAGGCCCTAAATGTCGGTTTCGGTCACCATTTCGGTATCGACCAAAACAGAATTTCGATGGAATTTCGATGGAATTTCGACCGAGATTTCGGTCATTTCGGTCATTTTTTGTACTAGGACCTCCATATTTCGGTCATTTCGGTCATTTCGGTCGAATTTCGATTTCGACTGGATATCGATATTCGACAGAAATTCGACCGAATTTCGCTGAAATTTGAGGCCATGTTTTATACTCCCTATTCTCCCTCTCGCCATCCAAGATGACTGATTGGGGGGATATCTATTATCGATTCACCAACCTCTCTTTGAGCCCCTCACTAAGTTCATCTTCATCGGACCAAGCGCAACTTGGGCCAACTCAAGCTCATGACCCTCTTGAGTTCGAGATCCATCACTTCCAGGGTGGTTACCCTTCACCCAACCATTTTCTCTCCTCTTATCTCACCGAGGAAGACCAACACCTCGGTGAGAATGTCTTCATTGATATGCCCTCTAACCTAGACCATTTTCCATTCCCAAGAAAAGAGGACAAGATGCCACCTAAGAGACCCCCGGATGAAGAGGAAAGAGATGACCCGATACAGCAAATCATTACTCGTCTCGCCACAGCCGAACAACAAAATGCAGATCTGGTGGCAAGGATGGGACAGATCATTGTGGCAGGAGGAATTGACCGACCCATGGTAGATGCTTACAATCCAGCAGAAAATGAGATGCATAGTTGGTTGGTACCCGTAGTTCCCCCTAAAGCGTTCGAGCTGAAGCCCCACTTTATGAGCTTGTTGCCGAAGTTCAATGGAAATGCAAACGAAGAACCATATGCCTCCCTTCGAGACTTCGAGCTGGTTTGCAACAACCTTAGTCACCCTAGGGTTGGGAAGACTACATTAGGCTGAAGGCCACCCCATTAGCCTTAGGAGATAAGGTCACTCATTGGTTGAAAAATCTCGTGGTGAGATGTACGACCTGGATGCAGTTCAAGGATTTATTTTTGAAGAAGTTCTACCCACTCAGTAGGACTAATCAGATGAGAACTAAGATCGCGAGCTTTTCCCAGGGACCCAATGAACCATTCCATGAAGCATGGGATAGATTTAATTCGGAAATGCCCTTACCATGGCATTTCAAAGGCGATCTTAGTCCAGAACTTGTTCTGTGGCATGACCCCGGAGATGCAGGGGTTAGTAAGTGTCGCCTGCGAAGGAAGCTATCTGAACAAAAATGAAGATGCTGTATGGAAGATCCTAGAGCAGATGGCGGAAACAGGCAGGTCTCAGGCCACCAGAGCCTATCGGTTGTCTCCCTCGCTCCTATCCAACGAGACAACTAGGAGGACTGTAGCGGATCTGACAGAGGACGTCATTCCCAGCATGAAGATGATAGCTGACAAGTTAACCATGGTCGAGCAGAATCACAAGAGGGTCACTGACCTTGAGGCACTCTCACGGTTGCCGAAACAAATGGAGGAACTAACTGAGAGGGTAGCCAAGATACAGCTACCTGCCCCTTCTACACCACCTGTACCTGTACACCGAGTTCATCTTGTACAGCAACAGGCACCAGGGCCTCATAGTAGATGGGTAGAGGAGCAGGCATACAGTCAGCAGGAGCAGCATGCACCCCCACGAGTGGAGACAGGAAACGAGGAGCCTCCGCAGGTGTTCGAGATCAACGGGCTGTGGTACAGCCATGACCTCGTCGGTAGACAGTCGGGAATAAGGAACGGTCCGCTTCACCGACCTTCCCTAGCTTACCAAAAAAATCGGCTCCGTCCCCCCACTGCGCTTTGTACAATCCCACCCCGGACAAGGATGCCAGCCTCAACAACGCCAGCAGCAGCGCATTTTCCACTCGGGCCAGCAGGGCCCTCCACCACCGTCCCATCAGCAGCAGTATCGGCATGGTCAGCAGGGCCAGTACAGGAACTCATCCTCGAGTCAGCACCAACAAACCCAGTCCACAAGTGAATTGGAGTCCCTCACCTTGGCGATCCAGACCCTGACTGATAGGGTCCAACATATTCAGAATGACTATCTGGATATGAGAACCAATTTGAATCGTGTCTCCCGTACCCAGGACCAGCAGACGGCGCCAAAGATCCCAATTCACGTCCAGGTTCAAGCCAACCCAAATAGCTTGAATCAAGGCCAGAACCGACCACGAGATCAGGTATACTATTCAGATAACTCTTTATCTGAACATGAGATCCTTTCGTATGATAATGTCAATCATATGTCCCTCGGTAGCGGAAGGACCGTGATCGTATCTGATCGGGCACGAGCACCAGAGGAAGACGTCGCCAAGTCTCTACTTGAGGAGAACTCGGAGGCAGACGAGCATCACCACCACCACCACCGGCAGAAGAAGAGGACTACCAAGTCCTCGAAGAAGAAGGAGACCCGCACTAGCAGTGAGTCCGGCAAGACCGATGAATAGCCCGCACCTCCATCTGAGTAGGATGTTCCAGTAGTCGCGGAAGACGCATCACTGGTTTTGCGGCAGAAATTTCCTTTTAGTCGGAGTTGGAGTCAGTGTAGGTGTAAGAGTCATGTAAAGAACTCAGTTCCTAATTTAAATGAAAATCTTTCGATTTCGGAATCTGAGTTAGCATCAATAATCCCGTTCCCCCGGGCTCTTAAGGGTGGAAAGAAGAAAACTCAAAAAATACAAAAAGATGATCCTGAGATGGCAGAGTTTTGCAATAAATACATCAAGGTCACAATCCCTTTTGACAAGTATGTGGAGATGACACCTGCATTCCAGAAATACCTTAAGGTGAGATGCACACCTACTAGGGTCAACAGGAAGACCAAAAGCTGTGTTAAGAAACACATTCTGTCAGTAACCACTACTTGCGTAATAAAGAATGTGTTTCTGAGGAAACGAAGAGACATAGATGCACATTATGTGGTGAGTCATGTCGATGACACTGCATTCACACGCACTCTCCTTGACAACAGATCTTCAATTAACTCAATGCCCACAGCCCTCTATGAACGGCTTAATCTCGGACCTCTTAGGAAATCCAGAGCCTTACTTCAGTTTGCAGATAAATCAACCAAGAGGTTCCAAGGAGAATTGAGGAATGTTGTCATCAAAGTCGAGGGTCAGGAGTACATGGTGGACTTTACAATCCTTGATATGGAGACCCCTCGCAATTGGAGAGACTCCCAGATCATATTAGGAAGGCCCTTCCTCAGAACAGCAGGGGCCTTGTTTGATTACAAGATCGGGAAGATCTAGTTCCAAACTCCAAGCGGAGATAAGGAACTTGAGATGAAGCAAATCAGATGGCAGAGGTCGGATTCAGAATCCAGCACCGAGTACTCTTCGTCCGAAGCAAATTGTATTCATGTAGACACCGTGGGCCATGAAGACAGAACCCAACCAGCATCGATGAGTTCCTCTCCTCCGAGTGCATGAGTCAGTTTGCGAGATCCCTAGAAATGAGTACAGCACAGAATGTGCATCCCCTACATCTTCGATGAATTAGAGTCCCTGTTGGGCATGTCAGTCCTTCCCTCTTTAGGACAATCGAAGATGAGGATGATGAGTCGAACGTGGCTTTTGCCAACTACTTGGAAACCTTTGACGTCCGACTCCAGAGCCGAACGAGTTGGTGGCAGCAATTTCAAGGACAGATCCAGTCACTACCAACACTGAGCCAGATTCGATTGAGCCAGACTTTCTTGATGATCACACTTTATCTGAGCTCAAACCTTTACCCACAACGCTTAAGTATGCCTTCCTTGAGGTGGTGTTCGGTTGGGGGTTACCCCCCACTTTGGGTGGGTAATCCCCTAAAACCCACACCTTTAACCCACTTGTGGGTCCCACTCCTTTCCCATCAAAAAAAATATATATTATACCATCATATTATATAAAAATAAAAAAATACTCAACTTATACTCACTATTCTAAACTCCAATACAATCACATCACAACAACCACCCACTTTTTCAAATTTCAATACAATCATATCATAATAACTACCCACTTTTTCAAATTCCAATACAAATCACATCACACAAACCCTTCCAACCCTTAACCCACCAACCAAACACACTAACACAAAAACGGGTTATCCACCCCAGGATAACCCACCAACCAAACGCACCATGAGGGACAAGAGAAGAAGTATCCGGTCATCATCAACTCGCGATTGACCGAGGAGCAGGAATCTCGCTTGCTAGAGATCCTAGAGAAAAACTGCAAGGCGATAGGCTGGAGCATCTCCGATCTCCACGGGATAAATCCCGCTGTGTTCGCACCATATCTACTTGGAAAATGAGGCTAAACCCTCTCGTAAGTTCCAACATCGATTGAGTCCAAATTTATGAGATAGTGAAGGAGATAGAGAAATAGTGCGACGCGGGTTTTATTTATCCCATCTCCGACTCCAAATGGTTGACTCCAATCCATGTTGTCCCGAAAAAATCGGGGATTCAGATGACCATCAATGAAGACGGAGAGGAGAACGTGACACGAGTACCCATGTCGTGGTGTGTCTGTATGGATTACAGACGCCTAAATGCCTCTACGAAGAAAGATCATTTTCTCCTACCATTCATTGATCAGATCTTAGAGAGATTAGCGGGAAAAGAATTCTTCTTCTTTTTAGACGGGATCTCGGGCTACAATCAAGTAGCCATAGCTCTATAGGACCAGGAGAAAACCACATTTACATACCCCTTTGTTACCTATACTTTCAGACGCATGCCCTTTGGGTTATGCAATCCTCCTGGTACTTTTAAAAGGTGCATGATTGATGTATTCGTCGAAATGGTCAGCGAATTCCTGGAAGTCTTTATTAATGACTTCTCTGTCAACGGCGATTCCTTCGATTCCTGTCTTAGGAATCTGGACCGAGTCCTCAAGCGATGTTGTGAGGTCAATCTGATGCTCTCCAAGGAGAAAAGTTACTTTATGGTAACGGAGGGCATTGTGTTGGGGCATGTCATCTCCAAGAGAGGAATGGAGGTTGATCCTGTCAAGGTGGATGTGATTAAATGACTCCAGCCACCAACCAACGTGAAACAATTGCGGTCCTTCCTCGGATTGTTGGATTTTATCGAAGATTAATCAAGGATTTCTCTTAAGATTGCCCGACCGCTAACTGAGCTTTTAGGCAAAGACATGGAGTTTATTGTTGATCACAGAAGATGATCATGGACGTCCCTATCCTACAAGCCCCAGATTGGTCTCTGCCTTTCGAGATCATAACGGACGCCTCAGATTTTGCTGTTGGGGATGTGTTAGGACAGAGGGATGGTCTCCCATTCGCCATACACTACGCAAGCAAAGTGCTTGATGCTGCTCAGCGTAACTATACAGTTACGGAAAAGGAGATGCTTACGGTAGTGTTTGCCTTGGATAAATTCAGATCTCACTTAATTGGATCCAAGGTGATTGTGTTCACTAACCACACAACACTACATTACTTAATGGGAAAGAAGGATGCGAAGGCGCGCCTTCTTAGGTGGATTCTGTTTATCCAGGAGTTTGATTTGGACATTCGTAATAAACCTAAAAAGAAGAACGTAGTAGCTGATCACCTCTCCCGTCTCGAGGATCTTAATGCTTCTGATGATATGTCGATTCGAGACTCCTTCCCTGAGGAGTCGATTTTTGTTGTCGACTCACTCCCATGATACGCAATATCGTGAACTATCTTGTCTCCAAGAAAGTTCCCGAAGATAGGCCCAAGAGCCCCATAGTCCGACTGAAGTCGGATTCGAGACATTACCACTGGAAGAATCCGATCCTTTTCTTTGAAGGATCGGATTGTGTCTGGAGACAGTGTATTCCTCAGGAGGAACATCAGAGTGTCCTTTCTTTATGCCACGGTCTGGAGGCAGGAGGACACCACTCCGGAAAGATGACAGCATGTAAGGTACTTTAGTGTGGCTTATACTAGCCAACTCTGTTTCGCGATGCAATCACCTTTGCGAAGTCGTGCTCAGTATGCCAGCGAATGGGAGGAACCGTTGGTTCCAAAGATGAGATGTTGATGCAGCCTGTCATCATTTGTGATATCTTTGACGCCTGTGGCATCGATTTCATGGGCCCATTCCCTGTTAGCCACGGGTTCGAATACATCCTTCCGGCAGTGGATTATCTGTCAAGGTGGGTGGAGGCTATCCCAACCCGAGCCGCAGACAGCAAGACTAGCTGTAAATTCATTAGAGATCGCATCATCTCTGGGTTCGGGATCCCCAAAGTATTGATATCAGACGGGGTAACCATTTTGTGAATAGAGATGTGAAGAAGCTCCTGAAGGATTACAGCATCCAACACCGTATCGCTAGACCTTACCACCCACAGACCAATGGCGTGGCTGAGGTATCGAATAGGGAGGTGAAAATCATATTGCAGAAGCTTTTTCGCCCAGACAGGAAGGATTGGTCTCAGATCTTGGATCAAGTCCTGTGGGCTTATAGGACAGCTTACAAGACACCATTAGGAACCTCCCCATTCCGGATGGTATTAGGAAAGTCGTGCCATTTGCCCGCAGAGTTAGTGCATAAATCAGAATGGGTAATCAAAAAGGTCAATTGGAACACACACCTAGGACAGAAACCGAGAGAAATGGATCTGAATGAGCTTGTGGAAGTCAGAAACCGGGCATATGACAACAATTTGGTGTACAAGGACAAACTAACGCGTTGGCATGATAGATATATCAGACAAAAGACCTTTGTTCATGGACAGAAGGTATGGTTGTTTAATGCAAGGCTGAAGATTTTCCGAGGCAAGCTGAAATCCAAGTGGACGGGCCCATTCATTGTCCGTGTTGTGCATGATAGTGGATGTGTTGAGATCTCAGATCTCACAGATGACGCACAGACATTCCTAGTCAATGGACAACTGCTAAAGCACTTCGTCGAACCCAATGAACAATTAGTCCATATTGAGGAGATTGTATCTATGCGTGAGACAGATTCAGCAGATACACATAGAGCCACGTACGAGACCTTGCAGCAGTAAACTCTCGCCATCAGCAGCATCTAGAAAGATTCAGACCGTGATCCTTGTATATATCCACCATTCATGTACATTCTTTCCCTTCCACCCCCTTTTTGCGACTCTAATCACTCACCCCAACTTCATATATTTTCATTTACAACTATACTTAGGATGACCAGATCCTAAGTATAGGGGGGACGAGTCACCTGAGTCTATTCACTGTACATCCTCCATATCACATCGGTCCTCACATCATTTCCGTCCTATACTTAGGCTGACCTTAGCCTAAGTATAGGGGGGACCGATGCCCATCATGTATATACTCATCCATTTCCCCTCTTGACCTCGTCCGCCCCATTTTTGATCTTCTTCTACACTTAGGCTGCCAGAGCCTAAGTATAGGGGGCAGAACGACTTCTATGCATTTTTGTAATTTTAATTCTCCTACGCTTACTACGATCTATGTCTTTTTCCTCGCTTTTCGTGCTCTGAGGACATAACACACGTTAAGTATAGGGGGACGTGTATATATTACATATATACTTTGCCCATAGCTCGTACTTTCACGTATTTTTGTATATACTACACAATAATCATGGGATGGGTAAAAATGGAGAATTTTTTTTTGTAAATTGCATAACACTTGTACAATATTTATAAAACTCTTGTAAATTGTTGTAACATAGGAGGTATGCCAATTTTCGAAAAAAAAATGGAAAAATCGAAATAAAGGCTTCTTATTTACTCATGCACATCATCTCTTAAAAAGAAAGAAAAAGAGTCTTGCATTTCATTCCTCTACATAGCATGTCATCTACATATCCTCTGCATATCTTGCATATGCAAAGTGAAAAGTCAGTGGGTTCCGAACCAAGTTATGAGTAGATGTTGAGGAGGGACTTGATTTGACCTTAATCCACCTAATTTCAGAGGAACCTTATAGGAACTGGAGTTAAGATTTCTCAGGTCAAGTGACTTAATTCTTTGAGTCCGCAAGTCTACGTTCACATGTCATCTTGATTAGTCTAAGTAGAATATCTCGTGCACATGCGTGATGCTTTTAGACAGTGACCTAACTTGGACAAGCACAATGCACATAGCTCTTCATTGATGAGGTGGTGAGGAAGTAGAATCCTTTAGCTTGGAGTAGCACACGGGTGGAAACATCCATCCTCCTCAAGAGAGGGTAGTGCATCTCAACCTAGTCTGGTGGTGTTGACATCTAAGAACATGATGTTGTGGGTTGCAATAATGCTTCAAAAGATGGATAGTCTACTGCCTCAAGAGGAATAACTCCTGATGTACATGATGCACCTTGTATATAGTTCAAAAAATGCAAGAACTCCAAAAAAGTAGACAGGCCGGATAGAAAATAAAATACATGTCGGAGTGTGTATATTAGCAAGAAGTCTGCAGCTGGATGACTTGGCTATACTGGTCAAGCATCCCGGGATAGGTAGCTACACTGGCTACCGTCCATTCTTTTCTCCACTCCCTCTTTTTGAGTAGGTTGCACTTGAACTTAGAAGGGAATACCCCGCTCCTCGAGGAAAGAGTTATTGGACCGGAGAATTAGAGTTACCTTGTTAGAGGAGGCTGGTTCTGAGCCATTTCTGATGTGGAGAGCTATTTTTCACTTACACAGTACAAGTAAGAATCATAGTCATCAGAAATTTGCGTTTGAGGATTTGTTCTGACCTGACTGTTGAGGCTTCTTGAATAGAAGACTTGTGGAACTTAAAGTCTGTTAGGTCTTCAATTCAGATCCCAAAAAGGTTCCGCCACACAATTAATCCAAAGGTCAAGTCAAGCTCCATTTTCAACTTTTGTTCATGACCTTAGTATGTAACCCAAAATCATTTCACTTTTGCATTTCATTTTAGTTGCTCGGGGACGAGCAAGTTTTAACTATAGGGTGTTGATGAATATGTGATTCATCATTCTTAAAATTGAAAATAGAGCCTTGTTCCCGAGTAATTAGATGCATATTTTCACTTATATTGCATAATTAGCATGGCCTCAAATTTCAGCGAAATTCGGTCAAATTTCTGTCGAATATCGATATCCAGTCGAAATCGAAATTCCACCGAAATGACCGAAATGACCGAAATATGGGGGGTCCTAGTACAAAAAATGACCGAAATGACCGAAATTTCGGTCGAAATTCCACCGAAATTCCATCGAAATTCTGTTTTGGTCGGTACCGAAATGGTGACCGAAACCGATATTTAAGGCCTTGATAATTAGCATTCATGCATGCATGAGTAATATCTGCATTTTAGCATTAAATAAGAAAACCAAAACACTTGTAAATATTCACATGTATTTCACCTATTTGTATGTATTTTATACTAACTCCTGTTGGAGAAAATAAGAGCGTTATCATTTCTGAGAACCCTAGGCTCTCTTATATACTATAGAGGCCTATGGGTAAATTACATAAAGTAGAAAACTGAACTAGAGAATAAGAAAGAGATACATATGAAATATGGAAAACATAAATATCTTTACACTCCCCCTCAAGATATAATGAACACTTCTGGAATGATCCTCTGGGCAATGGCTTGGTGAAGATGTCCGATGTTTGCTCTCCAGAGCTGACATGGGAAGTAGAAATCAGGCCCTTCTGAATCATGTCTCTGGTGTAGTGACAATCTACCTCAATATGTTTTGTTCTCTCATGGAACGCATGGTTGTTTGCAATGAACAGAGCAGCCTGGTTATCACAGTGTAACTCCATGGGTAGAGGAACCTCTATATGTAGATCACCTAGTACTGCTCGGACCCACATCATTTCTGTACTTGCTTGAGCCATAGCCTTGTATTCGGATTCAGCACTTAATCTTGCTACAACTGTTTGTTTCTTGCTTTTCCAAGAAACGAGAGAACTGCCAACAAATATCGCAAATCCCGAAGTCGATTTCCTATCCTTAGGACAACCTGCATAATCTGCGTCAGCATATGCGGATACAGAGAGTGTTTCTCCTTTCTTGAATAGTAATCCTGAGCCTGGAGATGATTTTAGATATCTCAATATCATATATATAACATCCATATGTACATGTCGAGGTTGCTCCATGAATTGACTCGACTCACTGCAAATGCAATATCTGGTCTGGTGATTGTAACATAAAGGAGTTTTCCAACCATCTCTCTGTATCTTCTCTTATCGACTTCATCTGTATCATCATCATATAGCTTCATGCTAGGATCCATAGGAGTAGTGGAAGGTCGACATTCAATCATGCTTGTCTCTGCAAGCATATCTGTAACATACTTTCTTTGGGTCATCACAAGACCATGTGCATTTCTAGCAAATTCTAACCCCAAGAAATACCTTAGGGTGCCCAGATCCTTAGTCACAATTTGACTGCCTAGAAATTCTTTCACCATCTTGATTCCCTGCTCATCATCTCCTGCAATAACAATATCATCAACATACACCATGATAGCAACGGTATCTCTAGGCGTCTTTTATACAAATAAAGAATGGTCTGCATTTGACCTCTTGAATCCCTGTCGTTCAATAAGATCTAAAAGCTTTTGAAACCACGCTCTAGGACTTTGTTTAAGGCCATATATTGCCTTATGGAATCTACAAACCTGTTGACACTCCAACTCAGCAGCAAACCCGGGAGGCTACTGCATATAGACCTCTTCTTGTAGATCTCCATAAAAAAATGCATTTTTCACGTCAAGCTGAAATAACGGCCAATCACGTGCTACAGCAACTGAAAGGACACATAAAGTGGAATGTCGAGCAACCGGAGAAAACGTATCCAAGTAATCAACTCCATAGGTCTGAGTAAAACCACGTGCCACGAGTCGTGCCTTATAACGATCAAGGCTCCCATCTGCATGGTATTTAACAGTAAACACCCACTTGCAGCTAACAACAGATGCTCCAGGAGGAGGAGAAACAAGTGTCCATGTTCCACGGGACTGCAACGCGGTCATTTCTTCTTCCATAGCAAGGCGCCATTTGCTATCTTGCAATGCATCCTGGTAATTCCGTGGAACTTCTACAGCAGATAGAGCAACTGCAAATCTCTGGAAATCGCCTGTAAGACGATGAAAGGAAACCTGGGAGGCAAATGGATAGGATGCACAAGTACGCCTCTGCTTCCTAATAGCGATAGGCACGTCCAAGTTTCCATGAACGTCATCCTGCTGCGATCCCTGTATCAATAGATCTTCAGACTCATCGTTAGAAACCATGTTATCAGAACAAACCTGGGGCCTGCTGGATGACGGACAATGGCCATGAGCAGAAGAGGACTGACGAGTATAATATTTTGGTAAAGGGGGAACAATGGTCACTGGAGGTGGTATAGGTGGAGGTGAAGGTATGACAGGAGGTGGTGGGGGAGATGGTGTAGAAGGTAACTGACTCATAGGAGGACGTGGCATGTAGACCTCAGTATCAGAATGGGAAGTAGTCATTCTGCCACCTGTAGGAGGGAAAAACATCACAGATTCAAAGAATGTGACATCGGCGCTAACAAAGTATTTTCTACGCAGCGGATCAAAGCAGCGATATCCCTTCTGTGTCCTGGAGTATCCCACAAACACACATTTGGCAGCCCAGGGAGAGAGCTTATCAAGACTAGGGATGAGCAAAATGGCGGGCTGGCCCGACCCGGCCCATTACCCGGCCCGAAAATACCCGCCCATGGCCCGAGCCCGCAAAGAAATGGGCGGGCATGGGCCAAAAAAGCGGCCCGATTGACTTATCGGGCCGGGTTCGGGCATAGTCGGACCCGAGCCCGAAGCCCGCGGGCTGGCCCGACTAAAGGCCCGGGCTCTGGCCCGACGTACCCGGCCTGGCTTCAAGCCCGGTCCGACCGCAAAATATAGCCCTAACCCCCGACTCCCCATTGCCCCTGTCGTGCCGCTCAAACCCCCGACGCCCCAACCCCCCCTGACTCCCAAAACCCCCGACGCCACGCCCCCCCAGTCCCGCAAACCGACCTCCCCCGCCCGCAGCCGACCTCCGACCTCCCCCGCCCCTCCAGCCTCCGTCCTCCCCACCTCCCTCCAACCGCGACCCCTTCTCCTCCGATCTCCATCATCCCTTCAACCGCGACCCCACCTCCTCCGCCCCAGCCCATACCCGCCCTCCACTCCCCACGATGCCGCCCAGGCCCGCCGCGACGCCGCAGAGGCCCGCCGCCACGCCGCACAGACCAGCGCGCCCCAACCCGACCGTCTCCTCTTCTTCGACTGCCCATACGGCCATACCCGGAGGTATAACTTACTATTTCTCCTCTTCGATATATATTTTTTGGATTTATATTGTTGAGTAGTATACGTGTTGGATGTGTTGAATATATTGATGTTTATCGAAATTTTTCCAATGAAATTCGGTCATTAGATTAGGAATTAGATTGTATGATTATATGATTGTATGATTTGTATGATTGTATGATTGTATGATTTGTAATGAATGAGACATTGTGCTTGTCGTTGAGTCGTGGTTGTGATGTTATTTTTAATGTTAGTAGATGTCGAATACACAAAATGAGCATCATGTCGCCCCTCCTGCAAGAGAGGATGAATTTGTGAGAGGAGAAGAACAAGACAAAGATGACTTGGTTGAACCAGAAGGGCGGAACAAACGTTCACGACAATCTCAATCATGGGTTTGGAATCATTTGACAAAGATAGGTAACGTTGATGGAAAGGAAATGTGTCGTTGTAATCACTGCAAGAAACCATTATCATGCCAAACGAAAAGTGGGACAAGTCATCTGATACGACATTTAGAGAATAAATGTCTCTACTACAAGCGGGATGGGAAAGGTCAAACCTTGTTGAATGTGTTTACATCTGATGAAGGGAGTACAATTTCTTCTTGTAAATTTAATCCTGAACATAGCCGCTCTGAACTTGTCAAATGGATAATCTCTGGAGAAATGCCATTTACGGTTGTAGAAAATCCCAAGTTTCGCAATTTTGTTGGAAGTCTACAACCTAAATATAATGTAATGTCTCGTTTTACGCTGAAAAGAGACTGCATGAAACTGTATGAGGTCGAGAAGAAGAATTTGTTGAACCTCCTCAATAAATCTGGTGCGAGGATTTGCATAACAACTGACATCATTCCAGTTTCTTGATTATGTATTCTACCCGTCGTCATCAGGAGTTTCTTGATTATGCAGGTCAGGAATGCATTCCAGTGACGAAGTCCCTAAAGTTGGATGTAAGCACACGATGGAATTCTACATTCCTAATGCTTGAATCTGCAACATTGTATCAGAAAGTCTTCAATTGAATGAAGACTCGAGAATTCCAGTTGATGGATGTCCCGTCACCCTCCGAGTGGAAGAAGGTGGAGCTCATAAAGGGAATTTTAGAAAACTTCTATGCTGCAACTAACTTCTTTTATGGTCAGAAATACGCAACTGCCAATCTATTTTTTTGTTTGATTTTTGAGATAGAGAAAGAGTTGATTTCCTTACAAAACAATGAAGATGCTTCAATCCGAAGTATGGCCAAAAAAATGTTCATTAAATTTGACAAGTATTGGACGGACAAGGAGGCTATATTGCCTCTAGCCATCGCTACTGTTCTAGATCCACGTTACAAGTTTGAGTTTTTGCGTTTCTCTTACTCAGAACTGTACTCGTCAGAGGAGGTAGCTGAATATGTGGGACAGGTGGAAGCAGTTTTCCAAGCATTATATGATGAGTACGCTTTGAATTTCAAGGGAATGGAAGGTGCAGAAAATGCAATGCAAAGGCCTATTGAATGTGTTCCATGTGAACCACGAGTGAAGGAGGACACCAGATTGAAGTTCTTAAAACAGAAGAAGGTCTTGAGATATACAGAATCAGGAAAATCTGAGCTACAATTGTACTTAGAAGACAACTCTGCTGACAATGTTGATGATTCCACCTTTGATATTTTGTTGTGGTGGCAACTAAATGCAAGCAAATATAGAATTTTGTCACACATGGCACGTGATATTTTGGCAATCCCAGTCTCAACTGTTGCATCAGAGAGTGCATTCAGCACCGGAGGGAGGGTCCTTGATGCCTATAGGAGCCGCCTTCATCCAAAGACTGTCGAAGCTTTGATTTGCACTCAAGATTGGATACGTGGTGAAGTGAGTGACTCTGTGGATGATGAAGAAGAGGATGACGATGCAGAGTCTACTAAAAATCCATCTGATTAGTATTCACTTGATACATTTCTAAATAATAACTACTTTCAACCTATGAGTGACGTTGATATAGGCCTATAGGCCTAAGTGTCCTGACTCTTCGGATTTGATTATAAACATTTGCACTTGCATTGCAGGTTTATGATGCAGATCATTGGAAGAAAATGTCAACACTCGAGAATCATGTCGTCTCATGTGCCTTTCTCTCTTTTTTTGGAAACTTTTAACAACCTATTGTAATATTTTTTAAGTCGAACAATATTTTGTCTTTGGAACTACCTTCTAGAATCTAGTCTTCTACTTCTACAATTGCATCTATTCTCTAGAGCACTTCAGCAATCAAGCATATATTTAGAATGGAAAGACACCAAGAAATTGGATGGGGGATCCTTGCGCTCCAGTTGACTTCATTTGGGTTGGCTTAAATTGTAGCTATAGTGATTCCAGTAGCCCATGCATTATTTCCCTGTGAGTATTACTTATACGCGATTCTCACAGTGAAGATTTCATAATTTCTTTGATTGATTTCTCTGCTTCGTATTAGCCCAAGGATTTAATAATTGGCATTGATTTCTCTGCTTCGTATTTAATAATTTCTTTGATTTCCAGTTGACTTTTCTAATTTATATTATGATCCACAACATTTGACACGAGCGTGTATATGTTAAATAAGGTTAGAAGATTATAGAGCCACTGGTGCATTCACAAAGATTATAGGGATTCGGGTTTAATTGGAAAAAATATGGGGTTATGATGTGGGATTACATTTTATTAAACAAATAAAGGTATGCTGATTTATTTAACGGGCCGGCCCGACCCGACCCGGCCCATAGAGGCGCGGGCCGGGCTCGGGCTTGGGCACCAATTTAAAAAAAACGGGCCCGGGCTCGGGCTTGGGCACCAATTTAAAAAAAAACGGGCTCGGGCCCGGCCCGCTAGCCCGCAAATAGGAACCGGGCTCGGGTAGAGCTAGGTTGGGCCCGGCCCGGCCCGATACTCATGCCTAATCAAGACCTGGCACCAACTGATGGACAAACACAACACAGTCAAAGACACGGGGTGTGAGAGAGAACAACTCCTTCTCAGGAAAGGCTATAGAGAAAGGATCTTCTCACCCAAGACAGACGAGGGCATGCGATTTACTAGGTAGCAAGCAGTGAGAACCGCATCACCCCAGAACGAGTGTGGAGCATGACTCTGAATAAGTAAGGTTCTAGTGATATCCAATAGATGACGATGTTTCCGCTCTGCAACACCATTTTGTTGTGAAGTGTAAGCACAAGAAGTTTGATGAACTATACCACGAGATGAAAAGAACAAGGAAAGAGCTCTAGTACAGAACTCCAATGCATTGTCAGAACGCACAATTTCCACAGAAGAAGAGAAAATATTTTGAACTTCATTGATAAACATTTGAATCACATCTCCTGCTTCAGATTTACTCTTCAATAAAAAAAACAAGACAAGCGAGAAAAATCATCTACTGCAACAAGATAGAACATGTATCCCTGGTGGTCAGGAACACGACTGGGACCCCAAATATCAATATGGACTAACTCAAACAAAGAGCTACTGCTCCGACTCTGACGACTCGGGAAAGTAGACCGATGATGCTTTCCCAACTGACACGCTTCACACTGGAAGGACGACTTCGGAGAAATCTGGGGCAAAACACGACACATCTTCTGAAGAGGTAGATGACCAAAGCGGAGATGCCAGGTATATGGAGAGTCTGATCCTGTAGAATGGAGAGATGCACCGACATAGGGAGTATGGACCAAACGATAGAGACCATTCTGCTCACGGCCACAGCCAATCACCTTACCCGAGAGTATGTCCTGAAAAACAAGAGAAGATGAGTCAAAAATAGCTCGACAATTCAAATCCTTTGTAATCTGGCTAATGGACAGTAAATTCATAGAGAAATCGGGAGCATACAACACATTCTGCAGTCTCATAGAAGGCGTCAAGTTAATCTCCCCCTGTCCTGTAATCAGGGAATTTGTCTCATTGGCTATCACCACAGTTCGTCCTGAAGAGACATGTCTATATGCAGTAAACTGCTCTTTGTCCCCACAAAGATGATGTGTTGCTCCAGAATCCATAATCCAGTCCGTAATCATAGATCCATCACAAGAAGTGAGAGCATAAGAACTACCTGAGGTAGGGGCTGTAGCAGGTGAACTGGCCGAGGCAGAGACAGCCACATCTGACTGACCTCCAGGAGCTGTATCAGGAGGAATGATATTCCTCAGTCTGGCGACAAGATCATCGAATCGTTGGTCCAACGAGGAAGGTGCAAGGGACTCAACTTGTTCTGCTACCCGTGCCGATGTTGGAAAACCATGTTAGAATAGCATGTATCCTCGGAGTGGTCAGGACGACGACAATAATTGCATGGTTGACGAATCCGACCCCCACGATCCCGAGGACCACGACCACGAAAAGTAGAGGAGCCACCTCTTCCTCTGGAGGCGGCCATCGCTGAAGGTGTCTGGCTAGTAGTCGAACTTGGGATAGCGATTCGACTCAGTCGGCGGAAAGCTTCCTCCATAGGAGGAATAGTGGCGTCATCAAGAATCTGAGACCGGGCAGCATCGTACTCTGGATCAAGGGCAGCCAGGAATACACCTACCATGGTAGCATTCCTATATGTCTTCTGCTGCTCAGGAGTGGCCGTTAACGGCATGAAGCTATGGAGTTTCTCAAACATCCCTCGTAGGGATGTGTACAGTGAATGAAGGGGACGCCCATTCTGTTTGACTGTAAAAATATCATGTTGCAATTGAAGTATCTTGGTCTCATTCCGCGTCTGCGAATATGTCGCCGCTAGAATATCCCACATAGCCTTGGCCGTGGGCTGATGTAGTACATCGTTGGCGATCTCTATCGTCAACGTGCCAAATAGCCAGACTTTGGCATACGCATCGTCCGCCTCCCACAAGGCATTCACCCCAGTCTTCTCCACCGGCTCCTCTTCGGTAAGGATATGCTTCTTACCATTCGACTTCATCAAGCTCATGAACTGCATAGCCCAGAGCTCATAATTCGTCCCGTCCATTTTCACAATAGGCGTTGGACCTTTGAATGCGCCAGTGGCAGGTACATCGACCTTGCTTTCAGACATATTGCCGGAAGAAGACTGTTACGGGTGCAGGAAACCAAAGTTTGTATGTCTACACAGATATATATGGGTTTGGGTGCACATGTAGACTTATGCACACCAACCCATCGACCAACTGCTGAAGTCGATAAGCACGGAGTGTGAGGGGCGTGTTAACTCAGTTGCACGCTCACCCTCAAGCCCTAGAAGCCACGCGCGAACTGTTGTGCGCGCGAGACAACGCGCAAGGATGTGCGCGAGGGAGCGCGCGAGGCCTGCTGGGCGCGAGGGAGCGCGCGAGGAAGCGCGCGAGATGCGCGAGGGAGCGCACGAGACGCGCGAGGGAACACGTGAGGAGACGTTGTGTGCGCGCGGGGCCACTGCGCACTGGGCGGTGGCGCGCGCGAGGCGGATGTACGTGCGCAAGGCGGTGACAGCGCACGAGGAGGGGGGTCTGGAGATAGGGTTAGGGTTTTTCGGAATCGAGAGCTCCGGTCTAGGACCGCCGCTCTAATACCATGTTGGAGAAAATAAGAGCGTTATCATTTATGAGAATCCTAGGCTCTCTTATATAGTAGAGAGGCCTATGGGTAAATTACATAAAGTGGAAAATAGAACTAGAGAATAAGAAAGAGATACATATGAAATATGGAAAACATAAATATCTTCACAACTCCAAATACAATAAAACCAACTCTATATTGTATATATTACTGACAAATAATACAAGGAAAATACCAAAAAAATCTAACTTGAATAATTACCCAACAAAACCCCAAACCCAGTAGGAGACCTTAGACCTTATGATGCACATATCTCTCTCATACAACCTCCGATCTAGGTCTACTCACTTTTAATTTACTACACATTTAGAGACCTTCAAAATGAGACCACTTTCATTTAAATCGGAGCTCGTATGCAAAACTTGGGTTTTGGGACCCCATTGTACACTATATGTATGTATCTTTGTACCCTTGTATTTTAGTACCTTATTTGACCTTATTCCCGTTTTTGGTCAACATGAAACTTGTAGATCTCATCGAGATCTACAACTTTCATGTTTTGAGTTTTTCCAAATTCGGCCATCTTCTCTCCCTTATCTCACATTTTCTTTCAGCCATCCAGAATGGGCCATGTGGCACCCTTTGATTGCGTAACGTGACCTACTCATCCGCCTGCCATACGCCCCGCCTCTGGGTCGTCCGATCGTCCTCATCACCTTCAGATCTGGGCCCTTCATACCGCACCACCTCGCAGCCATCCGATCAAGGCCCAGATCAAATCCGAGCCATTCACCAGCGCCTTCACCCCCTTGCGCCACATAGCACACTCCATCACCGTCCGATTGATCTCCCTCTCTCCAAATCTGCACCGTCTACCTTGCTCCATCCTACACCCTTCGATCCTCATTTTTTACTCTACCGTTAACCCCCGCCTCAACCGTAGCCTGCCACGTGTTGCATCCACCACCCTTCGATGGCGTTGCTGGGATCTAATTTGAGCCACTTGTGAATGCCCAACTCTCAACCGTTGGATCACAAGATCCAGCGGCTGAGAAGTCGTCTCCTACCTCGGGCCGCCTTCCTTGCACACGTCGCCCACTTCGTCTACTCGTCGACCCCTTCCTATTTTCTCCGCCACTACAGCCACCATCGCCATCCATTGACCGCTCCCAGAAGAAGCCCATACTCCCCTCATCCTCACCGGCCACCACTTCTACCACGAATCCCTCTCTATTCGCTCCACAACCCCACGTAAATCACTCCCTCCATCGCCCGGACTCCCACCTGCTCTCTATAAATACACCACCTCCGGCGAGCTTCAACCCCATTCGCCATTGCAAGAGAGAACCTAGAGGTACCCTCTACCTATCAGCGACAGTGATTTGGGCTTAGAAGCGAGCGACGATAGGATTCATCACCGACGAGATCCACGGCCAACTTCGTCGTGTCACAGCTCCACCGACGAGCTGCACGAGCTCGAGAAGCTACCGGGCCTTGAGCGAAGACCATGAAACTCCTCCTCAAGCTTCTGACCCCAGGTAGACTCCTCCATTCTCCTCCGATCGTCTTCATCTTTTCATCTTGATTTTCTCGCAATTTCGCCGCTCTCTCCAATCGAATTCACCTTCCATCAACCATCCACCGAGCTTCACCTCGAAGCTCCGATCTTCGCACGCTCCTTCGTTCGCCCCGACGACCCGTCACACTTCACTCCGATCACAGCTCCGCCGGTCACGACGGAATACCACCTCCGGTCGTCACCACTGCACGCCTCAGACCTTACCACACTCGCGCACCTTCCACGAACACGAAGCACTCGATCCCTTGCACAGACTAATAATGCAGGTGTCATTCTCTTCATTGGTCGGAATCTCCACCGGAGCTGCATCGAGCTTCGTCGCCATCGGCATTCAAACACCCCCAACCTCATCTAGGACCTCCGACGGATCCCTGACACTCCCACGATCAATCCGAGCATCTCAGGAGCTATCGGCGAGCTTCATCGACCACTGGCGAAGGAGGCGGAGCAAGGAGCTCATCGCCAGATCCCCGCCAAGTCCGCCGCAGGAGGCGGCGGACCGAAGAAGAAGAAGCACAGTTACCGTTGGATCTTCCTGATCCGACGGTCCTCGTCTCACCACGTTGTTCCGAGCCCGCCATCGTTGAATCATCCAGATCTAACGGAATTCGTCGAGCCATGTAGCAGCCGCTCCGAGCTTCAGCTTCCGTTGGATCCATCTCTATCCAACGGTCAATATTAATCCACGTCGCCATCAGCCGCAACTCTAGATACTGTTGGATCAGCCAGATCCAACGGTCCTTGATCGCGCCACGTTTCCAGCCTTTACCACCGTTGGATCTCTTCTGATCTCACGGCCCAACATTCGCCACGTGGAGACTCCGAGCCTCTTCCACGACCCTAGGCTCGGAGCAACCGAAGCAGACCCGAGGGTGATCCGAGCCTCCGACCGAGCCTCGATCGCCATCCGAGCCTAGCCTCGCACGTGATTCTTACGTGTGGACTGGGTAATTTATACCGAGGCCCCTGCAACTTTCAGAAATTACAAATTGGTCCATGACAGGCACGTTACGTGAGGAGCGCATGACTTTGTAGGAAATTTGCATCCACCCCCTCAGCATTATAGGTAATTGCATATATGTCCCTGTCAGCACGTTTTATTTTAAGCAATTTTTATTTCATGTATTGCATTTTGGTCTCTGTCTTTGCACGCATATTTAGGTATCCATTTGGCATTATTTTTAAATTCTGAAAATTGCATGTTGTAGCCTAACTTGTCCTCTATCATATGTGACACTTGTTTTATTTTTTGTGAGTCATTTGGAATTTAATAATATTAATTTGGTGAAATTTTCGATATTTTGCCCACTGCCTTTTAATTCATATTAAATTCCTTGTTGCTCCAAAAATCACCATAAAATCACATTAGACTTGGGATAAGATACCCTACACTATGCCCAAAAATCATTGCATTTACACGCATCATGAGGCCTGAATAAATCAAATAGTGATTTGCTTAATTGATTTTTAATAGGTCCAATTCACATAAAATTTTAGGTTTATTAATTTTCTTGGATTAATCATACTTAGATATCTAAGATAATTTTTATATCTGGAAATAATGTGTTTTGGTATTTATTAAAATTAATTTTTCAAAAATCACGTTGAATTCATATTTAATTTATAGTAAATTCATTAGCGTCGAAAAATTCCAAAAAAAATATACTAGTTTAATTTCATTGCATTTCATATTCTGGCCAAGTTTCATAATTTTTGGACTTAATTTGACCATCTTTCAAATTGAACCTTAAAATGTGGCTGGAAATAGCATTGTCTTTCTTTTAAATTGCATAAAAAATTTATAAAAAGACCAAAAATATTCTTCTGAAAATCCGACATCGAAATTAACTGAAAATTGACCTAAGGAGAAAGTTGCCTCCCTGAGTTCGACCTTGAGCTTGCCCAAGTAAAATAAAATCTGCCGCTCGCATTTAATTGAATACTAATTGGAGTGGTATTTTTTACGAAATCTCGTTAACCTGACTGCGACGAACTTAAACAATTTGATCGTTAATATGATTGAATTAACAAGGATAGACAAGGCAACGTCAAGTGGACTATCACGACATCTTTTCTCCTATGGCGCATCATTCTACCTTGTGTATCCTTACTGCTATGGCAGTGGTACGTGGTTGGCCTTTTTACCAATTGGATGTCAAGAATGCTTTCTTGTATGGTGATTTGCAGGAAGAGGTTTACATGCAGCAACCACCTGGGTTTGTTGCTGAGGGAGAGTCCAATATGATGTGTCATCTTCATAAGGCTATATATGGCCTTAAGCAGAGTCCGAGGGCTTGATTTCAGAAGCTCTCAGAATTGATTGAACAGAAGGGGTTTGTCAGATCTACTGCAGATCATACTCTCTTTGTTAAGAGAAACCAGAGAGGTATTGTAGTCATTTTGGTTTATATTGATGACATTGTTATCAATGGTAGTGATGAATAGGGCATTCAAGCAGCGAAGGATTTCCTTGGACAATAGTTTGTTACCAAGGACCTTAGCACGCTTCGTTACTTTCTTGGCATGGAGTTTGCACGGAATCGGCAGGGTATGGTCATGACAAAAAGGAAGTATGTTACTGATCTTCTATCTGAGACAGCCATGACAGAATGTAGACCAACTACTACCCCGATGGATCCTAATGCGAAGCTCCATGCTGATGGATCTGAGGTGGACAAGAGACAGTACAGAGAGCTGGTAGGGAAATTATTGTATGTTACCATTACCATGCTCGATATATCTTTCGATGTGGGTAGAGTAAGTCGGTTCATGTAGCAACCCAGGCAAGCGCACATAGATGCAGTATTCATGATCATGAGATATTTGAAGGCATCTCCAGGTGCAGGTCTTCTGTTTAGAAGAGATACGTCTCTCTCAGTTACAGGATGTGCAGATGCAGATTATGTTGGGTGTCCTAAGGACAGGAAGTCTATTTCAGGCTTCATTATGTTTGTTGGTAGCTCACTTGTCTCATGGAAGAGTAATAAACAAACCGTTGTTGCTCGATCCAGTGCAGAATCAGAATATAGGGCAATGGCCCAAGGTAGCACGGAGATGATGTGGGTCAAATCTGTCTTGACCGATTTAATGATTGAAGTGCCTCTTCCTATGCATCTCAAATGCGACAATCATGCAACCTTGTTTATAGTTAATAATCCAGCATTCCATGAAAGGACAAAGCACATTGAGGTGGGCTGTCATTACACTCGTGATTTGACCCAAAAGGGGCTTATTTCAACATCTTATGTAGCGTCAGGAGATCAGATTGCAGACATATTTACTAAAGCCCTGGCTAGAGGTCCTTTTCATCATTGTTGTTCCAAGCTGAGCATGATAGATATATATGCTCCAACTTGAGGGGGAATGTTAAGATATGTTATTTTGTCCCTTTTCCATATTGTTTATTTCTATTGTTTGGTTTATGTAATTTACCCTTAGAGCTTTTCTCCTATATAAGAGAGCTCTAGGGTAAGATGGAATACAACTTTTTGTTTCACTTTCCATATAACCACTCCACAAATGCCCCTCTAAAAGAAAGAAGGCGACAAACCAAAGGCCCCTCAGTTTGTTAAAGAACATCCCACGCCATATATTCTCCCAAGTAACTTACACACAATGTTGTCACGATCCCCCCATATACGAGCAATCAACTTGCTTAGCAGAGCCTTATTCATCTCCTCCAAGCTTCGTACTCCCAAGCCGTCGTCCTCCATTGAACAAGACATCATCTCTCAGTCAGCCAGGGGCATCCCACTCGACTGCCCATAAGATGATCAAAAGAAACGTCTCATGATGGTCTCGAGCCTCCTTTGCACCCCCCTAGCAGATAGAAAGAAAATAGAAATAACGGATAAAATTGATCTCATGAGCACCGACCTACCACCATGGGATAAACATTTAGATCTCCACCCTGCCAACCTCTGCTCCACCTTCTCAATCACAGGCATCCATCCACCGCAGGCATCCTCCCTACAATCAGGGATACACCAAGATACCGCAGAAGTAGATCCCTACGTGGGGATCTCAACCAACCTACACAACTGATAATCTCCCCCTGCACCAAATTAACGGGCACAAACTCCGAATTATCCATGTTGAGCCTCAACCCAGAAACCTCTCCAGAGATGTCCAGAACCACAGATAAACCCCTGCAACTCTCCATGTCCCCCTTTGCATATAGGATGGTATTGTCCGCATATTGGAGAATGGGAACCGAGATCTCCCCTTAATGTAGCCAATACATACTCCGCCCGACACCGCGCAGTCCACCATAACAGATAAAGCATCTGCTATAATAACAAACAGAAGAGGGTAAGTGGATATCCTTGACGCACGCCTCACTGATGCCAGAAAAAACCCCTTTCTGCCGACCATCATATGAAGCAGTCGTCACAGACCTCTTCATCCACATTGTCTAGCAGTCTGGGAAGCCCTTCTATAAAAAGAAGCCCACAAAAAACATCAATCTACACTATCATAGAATTTTGAGAAATCCACCTTCCAAACAACTCCCTTCGTTTTTCTCCTCTTCCAATCAGCCATGATCTCGGATGCAAGAACACTATCCATCAACTGTCGCCCATATAAAAAAGCAATCTGAGCACAGGAGAGATGAGCTCACGCAGCACTCCCCTCAAGCGGTTAGCCAAACACTTAGCCACAATCATGTAGATAGCATTGGATACGACAATATGGCGATAGTCCACCCTATTGGTCATGCCCTTCTTTGACAACAGAAAAATCAACGACCTATTAAGACAATCAAAACCTGAGCTATACCTTCCACGAACTTAACAACCACGTCCATACCTCCCCACCAACCAGGTCCTAGAACTCACGAAAGAAAAACATCGGGAAACCGTCCAGCCTTGGACACACATCCGAGTTCAGCACAAAAACCGTCTCACGAACATCCAGCATCTCGAAAGGCCTCGTCAACACCTCTGCCTCCGGAGCAAAAATATTCTTCACCCACACCCCCAGCCATGTAGATCCACAGTGGGGAGCCCGCCTGCTCATGTACCTGAAATAGCCCGTCACCGCCCTCTCAATCTCATTACATCAATAGAGTGAATAAAGTTTCTCCTCCTTCCGCTGACCACCGCATGAATATCTCACCCCCAGTCACGTTCATGCCCAGCACCTCTGGCCATCTCTTTCTGAGCCATCCCTCTATGCCTCTTGTTGGTGCTACTTGCTTTTCCAAATATGCTTTTGCCCGACACATCTCAGTCATTTCCTACTAGTCACACAACTGACTGCAGGAGGCACACTTCATCTCATTCCATAAATCTCAAAACCAATACAATCTGTATAACCTCCCTCACAAACCATGATTGTCCCACAATTATGTAAAGGAGAACGAGAATTCATTCTGAGTGTGAGTGGTTGCAACTTGCATGGTTGCCCCTCTGTCCTGGAACCAAATGCAAAAATTTGGATCTGAGTTTGGTATACAAACTCTACGGCCACAGCTACTGAAATTCCTTCTTCCAGATATTCTTTTTGCTCCATCTGTTTTTCTTCGAAGTGTCATCTCATATCAATCATAGTGACCTTTTTTATTTCTAATAGGTCAATATATTTTTACAAGTTTCATCAAAAAGCAGATATGCCTTCCCTCAAATCACCCAGATATCTTGTCTTTATCTATCAGATTGTGTACATGTTCGCAATATGAACTTATGAGAAAAAAAGCTCACCGGCACGGCGAGGTCACAAGAGGTGAAGAATTGGAAAAAATGAAGAGGGACAGTGACCAAGGCATGAATACAAAGTTGGAAAAAAAAGAAAAGAAACCTTAAAAAGATAGTCACTTGCAAGGAAAACTCACCATGAATTCATAAGGTTGCTTCTTTTCCATTGCTTTCTTCCAGTGGTAGTGCTCAAACATCATGGCCTTGTCATGCCAACTGAAAAGGATTAATATAAACAAACAGGAAAACGTTGTAAAAGAGCAAAAGGTCCATAAAACTAGAGTTCATGGGACAACAAACTCAATAAGTGGCACATCTCAAAGCAAAGAGAACAAAAAAGACAGATCAGATAGTATACTTGGCTTATTCTATAACTCGATGAGCATAGACGAAAAAGTGGTTGACAAAAAACAGTTCATATATGCGGTGAAAAAGGACGAGACAAATTTTGCAACTGAATTACACATCTTGTATAGAATACACTTGAACTGCGGAAATGAATCACATGGATTTATTTAAACAGATTTATAATTTTCCCTTTATGTTATATTTGTTGTATCCAATAAATGACTCGTAGAGTCATATACACAAGTTGATGTTGAAAATAATGAAGGTCGAGTTAATCGGGTAATTGGATCTTGTGGGAAGATTCGCCGCTTGTAGTTGGGAGCGTGTATGTTGTCTTGTCCCACATTGCCAGTTACGAGAGAGTTGGTTGCATGACTTGTATATGAAGACTTGTATTATAGGTTTCACAGTTTCACTGAGAAGAAGCAATGAGAAGACACACTTATAAAGCCACTTCTTCCAGGGAGTAGAGTGGTCATCCTAAGTGTCTCAAAGTTTAAACCACGTAAATTTAACATCTACGTGCTGGCTGACTCCATTTATTATGCTTATTCCAGATTTCAACAAGTACCGAAGCAATTTCATATGGGAAGTTTTATCCTTGAAGTTCGTGTTATATTTTAGCATAATTTGAAGCTCCTCAAAATTTCTTCTTCTGTCTGGTAGCTGAGAAAGCTGCACAAGATGGTGCAGTGTCGGCAGGGATGGTCAAGGATTATCATTCTAAGCACTTTCAGTTCAATGGGAATGCAAGAAGATTGGATACTTTTTCTCCAGTAGCTCGACACTCTACCCTCCGTATACTTCTTACAGTGATTGTGGTACGTGATTGGCCCTTTTTTCAGCCAGATGTTAAAAATGCCTTTCTGTATGGTGATCTACAGGAGGAAGTCTACATGCGGCAGCCACCTGCGTTTGCTGCTGAGGGGGAGTGTCAGCAGGTATGTAGACTTCATAAAGCAATATATGGCCTTAAACAGAGTCCGAGGGCGTGGTTTCAGAAGCTGTCAGATCTGACTGAAAAGGAAGGGTTCAAGAGGTCAAATTCAGACCATTCACTCTTTCTGCAGAAAACAGCTAGAGGTATGGTTGCCATTATAGTATATGTAGATGACATACTTGTTACAGGAGATGATGTGCAGGGAGTCAAGATGGCAAAAGAATTTCTGGGTCATCACTTTGTTACCAAAGACCTTGGTACTCTAAGGTATTTCTTGGGACTGGAATTTGCCAGGAATGCACAGGGTCTTATAATGACCCAAAGGAAATATGTTACAAACATGCTTGTTGAGACATGTATGGTTGGATGTCGACCATCTAGTACTCCAATGGACCCTAGTATGAAGCTGTATGATGATGATATAGAGGAGGTTGACAGAAGAATCTTATAGAGAAATAGTTGGAAAGCTACTCTACATTACTATTACTAGACCTGATATCGCCTTTGCAGTAAGTCGGGTGAGTCAGTTCATGGAGCAGCCTCGACAGGTCCATATGGATGCTATATACATGATCTTGAGATATTTAAAATCTTCTCCAGGTGCAGGATTATTATTCAGGAAGGGAGCAACTCTTTCAGTATCTGTGTGTGCTGATGCAGATTATACAGGATGTCCAAAGAACAGAAAGTCCACTTCTGGCTTTGCCGTGTTTGTGGGAAGTTCTCTTGTTACTTGGAAAAGCAAGAAGCAAACGGTGGTGGTCAGGTCAAGCGTTGAATCTGAATATAGGGCTATGGCTCAAGAAAGCACAGAAATGATGTGGGTGCGAGAGTGCTTACAGATTTGTACATCGATGTACCACTTCCCATGCAGCTACAGTGTGATAATCAGGCAACCTTGTTTATTGCAAATAATCTAGCATTCCATGAAAGAACCAAACATATTGATGTGGATTGCCACTATACTAGAGATATGATCCAAAAGGGTTTGATTTCTACCTCTCATATCTGTTCAGGTGAACAAACAGCAGACATCTTCACCAAGGCATTGCTCAGGGCACCATTTCAAAAGTGTTCGTCCAAATTGAGCATGATCGGTATCTATGCTCCAACTTGAGGGGGATTGTTGAGATATTTCCATGTCTTATGTATTGTTTCCGTTATTTTTATTTCCTTTGTCTGTCTTATGTAATTTACCCTCTCCTCTATGTAAGAGAGCCTAATGTTCCAGGAATAAACATATCATTGTTTTCTCACAACACAGTTTGATATTTTTTCGACCAAGCAGAATAATCGACCTCTTCATGCACACTTCTCGCATCTTAGAGGCATGTTTGAGTATCTGCATAGCTTCATGACTATTACTACTAGCATTGAGAAACAACATGCATATCGGAATGCAACTATGACAGGAGTATTTTTGTCATCTCTTGACTCTGAGTACGATGCAACACGTACTCAACTTACTGGAGAGACGATACCTCCAATGGAGGAGGTTTACAAGAGGCTGAGCAGAATTACTACATCCTCTACTACTGTGGCTCAGACTCCTGCTATAACACCCTCTCGTGATAGAGGGGGTACTTCGCAATTCGGTGGCAGAGGACCACGTGGTCAAGGAGGTCGTCAACGAGGTTCATGGTCACATTACCACAGTCCTGATCATTCTGAGGAGACATGCTATCAGAAACATGGGTATCCTGCCTTTGCCCGAGTTGCTGAGCAAACCGGGCCTACTTCTACTCCTGCTCCAGCTCATAATGTACGCTTTGATGATATTGTTTCCAGGTTGCGAGATATGATGACTACTCCTAATACTTCGACCGCAGGGTCTTCAGATGTCGCACATGTTACTAGAGCATCTTCAAGCTCGTCAAGTATTGCTTATGCCCTTACCAGTAGTTGCAGTTCAGATTTATCTGACTGCATCATGAACTCTGGAGAATCTCACATATATATGGCGATCGAGTACAGTTTGCTTCTTACAGGTTTATCCCTCCAGGTAGATCAGTGGTGATTGCCAATGGGGTTCATCTACCCATTGTTGGACAGGAGGAGCTTGTTATAGATCCCTCGATGCGTCTGCATAATGTCTTACATGCTCCAGCATTTCAGATGAGTCTTTTGTTTATTAGTCAGATTACAAAAGATTTACATTGGCGTGTCATATTTGATCCTTCTTCTCTCGTGTTTTAGGTCATACTCACGGGCAGGTGATTGGATATGGACGTGAGCAGAGAGGACTTCACAAACTTGTCCAACCTCCTTGTACGGGGGCTGCTACTATCCCTTTTGGATTCGTTTCCCCATTTATATGGCATCTCCGCTTTGGACACCTTCCTCTAAAGAAGATGTGTCATGTCCTCCCGCAAATCTCTACTCGTACTACCTTAGAGTGTGAGGCGTGTCAGCTTAGGAAGACCATCATTCCTCTTTTCCGAGTCGTCGCAGTGGTCAGGTGTTTGAGTTGGTTCACTTTGATATCCGGGGTCCTAGTCGTGTTCCTGATCATCAGGGACATCGATTTTATATGGTCGATGTAGATGATTTTTCTAGTTTATCTTGGGTATTTCTGATAAAGAATAAATCTGAAGCTGGTCATGTTATCAAATCTTTTCTTATTTAGATTAAGAATATTTTTCTGCTAATGTAAAATTTATTCGCATTGGCAATGCCTTGGAGTACCCTATTTTACAATTGTTTGACTTTCTTTGATCTATCGGTGTCGTTCATCAGACTTCGTGTGCTTACACTTCGCAGCAGAATGGTATTGTTGAATGCAAACACCGTCATCTTTTGGATGTCATGAGGACTCTTCTGATTCAGAGTTGAGCTCCCCATTCGTTCCGGGGGGGGGTCTCACTGCATGTTACGTGGTGAACCACATGTACTATCCTTGGAGAAAAAATTCCTTTTTTGATTGTGTTTCCCGAGAAGGACTTATTCTCCCTTACCCCTAGTGTTTCTGGATCGGTTGCTTTTGTCCACAATTTTACTCCTGGTCGTGACAAACTTTCTCCTAGAGCCGTCAAATATGTGTTCGTCGATTATTCTCGTATCCAAAAAGGGAATAGATGTTTTGATCTTGCTGGGAGAAAATATTATGTAAGTGTTGATGTCACATTTTTTGAATCTATTATGTATTTTTCTCCTACAGGTGACAGATTGTCTAGTGCTGACTCCAATGAGGATGTCTTTATTCCACCACCTTTGTTATCGTCACCGAGAACCACTCGTGTTAAGTCCCAGTCACCTCCACCTACACCTCCTCCACTACCTCCACTTCCAGCTATCAAGACTCGATTCCTACCTCGGTTTTACATTTGCAGGTCCTCTACTTGTCTCTCTGCTCCTACACCTTCCCCGCCATCCAGAACGCTCCAGGTATGTAGTGAACACATTGTTTCTACTGGTGGCACTGGTGCTATGCTTGATCCACATGATACTACACAAGAGGAACTGATGCCAGAGAATAGAGAGGCTGATGACCTCGATGCATCTATACCTTAAGGAAGCCACATCGTAACTGTGTTACATATCCTCTAGCGACACGTTTCCTTGGATCATCTGTCAGAGGAGTACATGAGGTTTGTTATAGGCCTTTCAGCTATTATTATCCCGCGAACATATCAGGAGGCCATACAAGATAGCAGTTGGCGACTTGCCATGGAGGAGATGGCCGCTTTGCAGTACCTAGTGTATTGTCTCTGCCCCTCCAGGTACATCTATTGTAGGATGCAAATGGATCTTTACGGTGAAGCGACTAGCAGATGGCAGTGTGGATCGCTACAAGGCAAGGCTTGTGGCATGTGGGTTCACTCAGACTTGTGGGGTGGATTATCATGATATCTTCTCTCCAGTGGCCAGACACTCAACATTACGCATTCTTCTATCGGTTACTGTTCACGAGAATGGCCTCTTTACCGATGTGAAGAATGTGTTTCTTTATGGAGATCTACAGGAGGAGGTTTATATGCAGTAGCCACCAGGGTTTGTTGTTGAAAGAGTCTCGGAAGGTGTGTAGGCTCCACAAGGCGATTTACGGCCTGAAGCGGAGTCCGAGAGCTTGGTACCATAAGTTTTCGGAGTTGATAGAGCATCATGGGTTTGCATGGTCCACTGCGGTTCACTCACTTTTTGTTTAGAGGACGCAGAGAAGTACCGTTGCTATTATCATCTATGTTGATGATATTATTGTCACAGGTGATGATGAGCAGGGTATTCAGGTAGTCAAGGAGTTCCTAGGTCAGTAGTTTGTGACCAAGGACATTGATAATCTTCGATACTTCCTTGGATTAGAGTTCTCCCAGAACCAACGTGATCTTGTGATGACCCAGAGGAAGTTTGTTACTGATCTGCTAATAGAGACAGGTATGACAGGGTGCAAGCCTGCTACTACTCCTATGGATCCAAGTATGAGATTATATGATGATGACACTAAGGAGATAGACAAGAAGAGATACAAGGAACCGGTTAGGAAGCTGCTATATGCTACCATCACCAGGCTGTATATATCCATTGTGGTGAGCAAGGTGAGCCAGTTCATGGAGCAGCCCAGGAAGGTTTATATGGATGTTGTCTATATGATTTTGAGATATTTAAAGTCTTCACCAGGCATTGACCTTATATTCAGCAGAGGCACCTCTCTTGATGTGACAGCATGTGCAGATGCAGATTATGCAGGATGCGGATAGAAAGTCTACTTCTGGTTTTGCTATTTTTGTTGGCAGCTCACTCGTACCATAGAAAAGTAAGAAGCAAACAGTGGTAGCTAGATCTAGTGCAGAGTCTGAATACAAGGTTATGGCCCAGGAAGCACAAAGATGATGTAGGTCAGGTCGGTTTTGATTGATCTTGCAGTTGATGTACCTCTTCCTATGCAACTTCTATGTGACAATCAGGCAAAACTCTTTATTGCAAATCAAGGTTGCAAAAAACGGTATGCGGTATACAGTCGGTCGGGTCACTGATTACTGTTTAAACGGTATGCGGGAGTTTAAACGGAAATTAAACGGTCTATGCGGTTTTACATTTTTAAATTAATAAAAAATATTACATATATATATTTAATAAAAAAGTATAAATGAACTTTAAAAATATAATCACATATCCACAATTTTGATCAGATATTGTCAATTTCAATGACTTCTTCATCCAAATGTGACATGTCAAAGTAGATAGCATAATCAACATAGGGTTTATGTTACCTTGATGCAAAAAGCGGCCGCTTAAACGGCGTGTAAACGGCCGATTACACCCGTTTAAACGGTCTGACCGTTTACATAGCCGATTAAAGGTTATACAGTCGGTCGAGGACCGAATGAGTTTAAACGGCCTTTTAAACGGCCGCCTGAACCGATTTTTGCATCCTTGTTGCAAATAATCCTGCATTCCATGAACGTACAAAACATATAGAAGCGGATTGCCACTACACCTGAGATATGATCCAGAAGGGTATCATATCCACCACTCATGTTCATACTGGAGATCAGATTGCAGATATATTCAGCAAAGCTCTTACTCGAGGCCCTTTCCAAAGATGTTCCAAGCTGAGCATGATAGATATATATGATCCAGCTTGAGGGAGGGTGTTGAAATAGTTATATATCTTTGGTGTTATTTCATAGTTTATTTTTCTTCGTACCTCTCATGATATTTACCCGGTGCTTTTCTCCTATATAAGAGAGCCATGGGTTCCTCTAATAAACATGCAATTCATTTTTTCAACACATTAGACATTGAACCTCACTCGACCCTACTTTTTATAATTACTCGACGAACCCGATTACGATATGAAACTTGTTCATACAAGTAAAACCTTGAGCCCCCCGACCCTCTTTTTTCTCACTTCTCATCTCCTCTGCGAAACCCTTGGTGTTGCTCCTCTGATCACTCTCTAGTTCTCCAGCAACCATCGTCGCTGCTCCAGCCCCTCGACCATCTCCTTCCGCAGCATCTTTGGTCAAGCGTCATTAATCCAATGCTCTAGCAGCACCTGCGATTGACGTCAAGCTCCGGTGATCGTCCTCCACCCCAGCATCTCTGATCAACGTCACTGAGCCTCCAACTCACCCAGCTTGCCTTTGACCTCCAACCTAGTAACTTGCATATCTTTTTAATCGAAAACCGTTTTCTTGAACGATATTTTTTCTTAAACAACAATAATATTTTAATTTCTTGAATTAGTACCACCACATGTTACAGCTTTATAATAGGCACATCAAATCATTTGTTTGAATTACTACCACAAATGCTCCCGTTACATTTAATTCCACAAACTTAGATATAATAGAGAAATATAATGTATTTGTTTTTCAATGGTTATAGTGCTTTGGAGGTTGGTTTCGAGATATAGATATATAGAGCATCTTTAGAACTATCTTGCTTTCTCTTAACTGTTGATTTTTATTTATTTTCTTCTATATTATTTTTTAAACATAAATCTCTAATTATTGCATGTGAACCATAGACATGTGCAGAGAATGGTTGTAGCAGAAATGAAAATGCTAAGGTGGATGTGTAGACACACAGTAAAGATGGGATTCGGAATGATGCAATCAAAAAGAAAGTTGGTGTAGCTCCGATCGAGGATAAGATGCAAGAAAACCGCTTAAGATGGTTTGGTCATTTGCAAAGAAGATCAGCTGATGCACCAGTTAGGAGATGCGAGTGTTAGGATGTTGAGCCGGCTAAGAGAGGTCGAGGACGGCCCAAGAAGTGTTGGAAAGAGACTATACAAAGGGATCTTAGTTTTTTGGATATAAGCCCAGGATTGACCCAAGATAGATCTGAATGGGGGCGAAAAATCCATGTAGCCGACCCTACTTAATTGCGGGAAAAGGCTTTGTTGTTGTATAAATCTCTAATTATTAAATTTATTATTATATATTCAATTATTTTTAATTAAAAAATAGAAACCACATATTATGCATATACTTTCGCCTACCCACTAAATCACGTCAGACAACCTGACCGAACGAATACCGCATACTAACTTTCTGAACCTTGGCAACCACATGCAAAAAAATAGTATCGACGTCCCCCCAGCCAAGTATACCTAGATTGTTGCCTCCACTCCACCTCACGCTTCATGTGCTCAAAGAGAACCCTGCAATGCTCCCTCATGACCTCCTTCTCTGTCGAAAGCATTCTGGAATCTTCAAGAGCATCCAAGTGAGCCACCTTCCCCCCACTACCTCCTCTTCACACGTCGAAGTCCCACTACCCGTCAGAACTGCATCACACCCGTCAATGTGCCTCGAGATTTACCCCCAACACCCTCGAGGCTAACCAAGTCAGAGTTGGACCCCTCTAAATAAGTAAACACATGCTTCGTGAAGATGTCCTCAGCCCGCCATGACCTCTCAAAATAGAATAGACCACAAACACGTGAACCCTTGTCAGACTCCCAACAAATGGGAGTGTGATCTGAGTGCAACCGCCACATGGAATGTGCAGATGCCAAGGGAAGCACTCCAGCAGCCCAACAAAAGCAAGAAATCGATCCGCACACAATTGTTACAACGAATTTCACCAAGTGTACAAAGCATTAGACGTATCCAAGACATCAAAAGGCATCTCCACCACAAAATCCACAAACATTTGGGAGCTAGGGCTTGTAACCCTCTCTCTCTCCTAAGGGCGATCCATAACAAACGACATTAAAGCATGGCCCAAAATGTCGACTTCACTAACATTTTGCCATACCTGAGAAATAAAATAGCAGCGACATCGCCCAAGTTGGTGAAAAATGAGAAAAATGTGCATAATGTTTTTTTTTTAAATTGAGGTTTTCATTTTGTTTTAATCAGTAAATAAGAAAGAAATATACACGTATTTGCTAAATATAAGTCTAAATACAAGTTTTATTAATATCGACATGTACACTGCACATGTTGATATCCCGATAAGCATGCAATTAGAATTTAGAATTATGTTCATAAATAGAGAAGTTAAAATAAAAATTCAAATACAACTCACAATTTGCAAGGTACAAAAAACACAAAAACTCGCATATCAAGTACTTCAGAAGAATCGAAAGAATAAGGAAGAGTATCTAGGTGGATTTGTTTGTCACATTCGCTCTCTTCTAATTTGGTCTTTATATTCCATGTAATTACCCCATGTCATATAGATGCACGTGGCTTTCTAATTCATGAGTTACTGTGCTTATATGTGGTCTTCATCATGTGCAAGGAAACCTATAGCAGCATTTTTTTTCACATGGAGGTCGACAAGAAGATGAGGCTTTTGAACCATGCAACGCAATTGATGGAGTAGGAGATGGCATCCGTGGAGAATGAGTTGGAGGTATTGTTAATACGAGGTAAAAATATGAAAAAAAATCCCATACCACATGCTTTATCTTGCACCACTCTGCGATTGTGGCATAATCCACCATAGCCACCAAATCGCCATTACTGTAACTATAACCAAGAGGAGGGGGTGGAGGAACCGTTTGATTCATTTCACGGAATTAACAAATAGGACTGATTTTTATCCGTTAATTTTATTTACTTTATTTGAGTCGTTGCAATTTTTATTTCAATAAAGGAGATCGTGTGATCTCAAATTAGATAGTCAATTTTAAATTTGGATTTCGAATTTCGAATTAAAGTCAAATTAGGATAGAGGTAGATTTGAATTTTGATACAAATCAATTAGAGTCAATTAGGATCGAGTGGGATTTTAAATTTGATTAACTTTCTATTTTTGTAATTCCACCCCTCCTATATAAAGGGGTTGGTAGTCTATTGTAAGGGACGGGTCAGATTACAATTAAATTTGAGATTTTTATCTCTTTCTCTTTTTCTCTATCTCTCCCTCAACGCGATCTTCGCAGTTTATCTCCAAACCCCCACGTAGCCGACGTGTTCTCCTCTCTCTTTCTCCCCTCTCTAAATTTCTTCTACCAAAAATTATATTTTTCCACCGTTGGATGTTCTCACTGCATCAAATGGTATCAGAGCATGGAAACTGATTCGTTCTTACGATTCGATGATCTTGTTGAGTATTGACGCTTGCAATTCGAATTAAGTCGTATCTCCCATAACTCGCAATCACATTCACGCTCAAAGAAGTTCAAGAAACACCTTATATCAAGCATCAAAGTACAAGAGTGGCTGGATACAATAATCGAGGAAGAATCAATCGATGACAACAAAATTCAGATCGTTGTAGTTGTTGTTCAACCCAATTTTGAGCAAAAAAATGAAGGTATTTTCATTCGAGACAAAGCTTTTATTGACACATGTTCGATACAAGAAGGCACGGGACCCATCTTCGATGAAGGTCCCAAAGATGAACAGTGCGAGGTTCTTGATCTCTCTGATTCTGAAGTCCATGAAGTCCCCACACTACCAACGCCAATGCCACGAGAGTCGCTGGCAATGGTTTGTTCTCCAACATCGCCAACTTCACCGCCAACACCAATACTTTATCCCAATATTATTGTCGTCTCGTCCATCTTGGAGCAACCCTACAAAACGGAAAATCACTGCGGGCGTCGCTTGAAAGGTAGCTGCCACCTTCTCCATCTGATGGGTTTCTCCCATGGTGGCCACACCTCGTACGCGGTATGTGCGCCATTTGGGTGCCGCCTCCGTGGCATACACTGTCGTTACCAACCACGGTATCCGATCCCAGGTTGCCAACACTGTCGTAGACCCATCTTCAACCCTGCAAGGTGCGCACAACTCCTCCCAACCCAGCGAACCAGCACCCCCGATCAAACTGGCCACCGCCGCTCCACACGTCAACTGTTTCTTCCACCTTAGTGCCGTCGTCGTCGAGATTTGAGAGGGAGAGAAACCCTAACAAAGGTGGGGAATGCCTCCTCAATCGGATCCCCTAAATTGAGGGGTGGGATCTTTTGGAAATATTACAGGCATCCCCTTCCTCATACGAGATTTTTTCTAAAGGGACAATTGAAGAATAAGTTATGTTATGGAGATAATTTAAGTGAAGGGGTAGAACATTTGCAACAGTATCCCTTGATGGAAAGAAATTATAAACGTAACATGGAAAGGGATAAAAAACTAGGGGAATTTAACCAACCAATCCGAATGAATTCTCCACCGACGGAATGAAGATCGAGCAATTCGTCAGGATACGAATTTTTCAAGCAGAGGAGAATTGATGCAGCACAGAATTAACAAATAGGGTTGATTTTTATCCGTTAATTTTATTTACTTTACTTGAGTCGTTGCAATTTGTATTTGAATAAAGGAGATCGTGTGCGAACTCAAATTAGTCAGTCAATTTTAAATTTGGATTTCAAATTTCGAATTAAAGTAGATTTCAAATCAATTAGAGTCAATTAGAATCGAGTGGGATATTAATTTTGATTCACTTTCTATTTTTGTAATTCCATCCCTCCTATATAAAAGGGTTGACAGTCTGTTGTAAGGGGCATGTCAGATTACAATTAAATTTGAGATTTTTATCTCTCTCTTTGTCTCTATCTCTCCCTCAACGCGATCTTCGCAGTTTATCTCCAAACCCCCGCGTAGTTGACGTGTTCTCCTCTCTCTTTATCCCTTCTCTAAATTTCTTCTACTAAAAATTATATTTTTCCACCATTGGATGTTCTCTCTGCATCAACATCAGATCCATAATCATATATGCATATCCACCACCATAAGGGCTTAATATATCCCATAATATCCACCACTGAACATTGAATCTCCTCCAACTCCCATAGAACCAACTAAAAATATTAGATCTTCCATCATTGCATCATCCTGGTGAAGTTGTGACTGTAGTTGTAGTGAGTACAAGTACGAGTACGCATGATACAGAGCATATACAACGTCATTTCTGTTGTTGTCATGCTCTGCATATGTCTATGGTTCTCAATCGAAATGTTATGCTATGATACAAAGTTGATGGATTACCAGGACAACTATATTCTCAATCGAAATATTGGCCTGTGAACCATAAACATATGCAGAGCATGACAACAACATGTCCAATAGAAATCTGATATGATCCCAAGTAGTAGAAGTCCCTTTGGAGTAGTTGATATTGATGTCGAACACCAGAAGTAGAGTGGTCATCTTCATACACAGATCTCGAGACTTGAGCCTCTTCTATACGTAAATTCTGAGAAACGACTCTCCTATATCTTATGGAACATGGAGTCGATTTTCTTATATAGGGACCCTGGAGATGAGATCTCTTTCTGAGGAGCCACGAGTAGAGAATGATGGATGCGACAGAAATCATGTGGATACATCTCATCTAAAGGAATGTGCTATGATCTCACTCTCCCTTTCTCTCAAACTGTCATAATAAGACCATAGATCATCAAGTTGAGAGAAATAACGTAGAACATTCATCTTTTTTCTTTCTTTTTTTTCAACATTCTCTGTTTTTGTAAGTCCTCTCTTTTTCCATAAGCCATCTCTTTTTTTAATAAGCCGTTTTTTTCTCAGCATCCCCCCTTCTCTTTTTTCCACGACATGTTGTTCACAGGCCAACATTTCGATCCATATAGCATAGCAGGTTTCATGGCTAAAACTTTTCTTTGATTTTCAAAGGAATTTTCTTATCACATAGAACAGTAAAAGCTCCTCTCCACTTTATCCAACTTGCATTTACTATATGAGTAACATCTTCATCAATTTCCCCATCATGTTGCAAAATAGAACCCAAGTACCTAAAAGAATCTTTCTTCTGAATGTTATCGTCACCAATTTTCACATCAATTCCTCCACCATTGTTTGCATCAAAAGTATACTCCATATATTCAATCTTAGCCCTACTTATATGAAATTCTTTAGTCTCCAATGCATGTCTCCAGATCCCATGCTTCTCATTTACACCATCTCTAGTCTCATCAATCAACACAATATCATCAATGAATAACATACACCAAGGTGTCTCATCCTAAATGTAACTAGTCAACTCATCCAAAATCAAAGTAAAAAGGAATCAACTCAAAGTTGAATCTTGATGTAGACCAATGTTAATGTCAAAATAGCCTGTCTTCTTAGATTGGGTCCTTTACACAAGATGAATCCCTATCATGCATATCCTTTATGAGGTTAATGTATAAGACATGTACTTGTCTCTTTTCCAAAACTCCCCACAATATCTCATGTGGGGCAAAGTTATAAGCCTTCTCCAAATCAATAAAAATCGCAAGGAGATTCTTCTTTTTAACTTTATAAATCTCCATTATTCTCTTCAATAAGTAGATGGCTTCAATAGTTGAGTGACTTGGCATGAATCCGATTTTTTTTCTTTTACTGTAGAAAATTGCCTCAACCTTCTTTCGATTACACATTTCCAAATTTTCATAGTATGACTCATCAGCTTGATACTTCTATAATTCACACAATTGGGATACCCCTTTTGTTGTTATAAAGAGGCACCACAATGATTCTCCTCCAATATTCAAGCATTTTCTTACTTCGTCAAAAAACATTGAATAAATTTGTAAACCAAGTCAAACCATGCTCACATAGAACTCTCTATACTTCTATAAGAATTTCATCAGGTCCTACACCTTTCCTATTTTTTATAACCTTCAAAGCTTCCTCTACTTCATTCCTTTGTATTCGTTTATAGCTTTCACAATTCAAGTGACTTTCACTACTAACTATATCTCTCAAAGTGATCTCTCTATTTCTTTCCCCAATGAAAAGCTTATAAGAATACTGCTTTCATCTAGTCTCTATATCCTTCTTAGTAACAAGCACGTGTCCATCTTCGTCCTTAATGCATCTCACTTGAGAAAGGTCATTGATCTTTCTTTCTCTTGCTTTAGCCAACCTGAATATATCCTTCTGAACCTCCTAAGAGTCAAGATTTTTGTACAAAACTTACAACATTATTTGCTTCCTTCTTCGATGTTTTGTAATTCGTGACGGTTTCCTCTGTTCTATCCTTAGACATAGCTTTAAAGAACGTTCTTTTAATTTTGAGCTTCTCTTGCACCACTCAACTCCACCACCAAGCCTCCTTTTGGCATGGGACTCTTCCTTTTGACTCGCCTAGCATCTCTTTGGCTACCATTCGGATACAAGATGCTACAACCTCCCGCATCTCGTTTGCACTTCCATTACAATCCCAAGATACGTCTTCTAAAACATTTTCCCTGACGTTTGATCACTTCAAGTGGAGATTCATGTGGTTATCTTAAGTACGACATATACTCTAAAATCAAATAAATGCAGCATGTTGCTATGAATACTTATATTACTACAATTTATTTAAAAACAATAAAAATATTGTTTTTAGTTCTATAGGTTTTAAATTCTCTAATTTTTTATAAATATTGTTATTATATGTAGCTAATACTTGATCATATAAACAGATAAATAAAATTATTTCAAAGAAAAAACAGTAATTATATAAGGATTATATGTGTCATTTAAGGTATTTGGTACTTATATATTTTACTATCACATGCTAAATTTTTTATCAACTGAGATTATTCTAAGTCCTATGTGAACGTATGCAATGCATAACTTCAAAAGCAGTAAATATCTATAACTATTTATTTATTTGTAAATTAAGGGTTAGAATACGGCATACCAGTGCATATATGCATCCGCATTCTGCTTATTTATTATTCGGTGACATGGCTCAAATACGTACGCATACTGCATTCGTGAACCTTTATTAGAAACATTAACCCTGGTACTGCCGCTAGGGCACCCATCTTGGAGCACAAAATCGTTATTTACTTGTTTGCTTGCAATCGCAAACTGCATCTTTATCAGAAGGCTTTACCATCTTACCAAAAATCTATAGAATCTCAGGACATTTTAAAAACTTTAGTCGATTTTTCAACTCCGTCCGAACACGAAATAACTGATGCAAATCAACATGAACATCGATGAATGCGTAAAAAACCCTAATATCGTCCGGAGTCACGAATAGCAGCCAGAAATAAAGACAAACTAAAATAAGAAAGGAAGAACCCTAACTTGTACTGATTGGAGAGGTTCCACATGTACGGATTGAACCAGGTGAGGGCGGAGAAGGCGAATGATCCGATCCAGATGTTGACGAAGCGATCGGGGTCGGTGTGGGGGACTCCGGGATCGCCCCTGTATGGGTTCCCAAAGTACTTCTCCATCTCCTCTTCTCTCCCCTCCACTCCACTCGACGAGGAAGCTCTCCTTGCGGCCTTATCTCTCTGCCCCTTTTTCAAAGAGTTGTTGGGGTTGTGCCGGCAACGAACATGGTTGTGCCTATTCTTATTTCGGCAGTTTTTTTCGAAAAATATCATGTATATTCATCCATAAATCCTTTTTATATATCATTCGAATTTCGTCAGAAACGGAGACTCTTACAGCCTCCATCCAGCCAGTTATTTTTTAACAGTAACAGGATTTTTTAAATCGACATCATCTCGATGGAGGCCGTAGAAGTCTCTGTTTCTGACGAAATTCGAATGACATATAGGCGGGATATAGGGATGAATATATATGGTGATATTTTTCAAAAAAAATAAAAAAATTTGACGAAAAATGAGGCAGGGACAGCCCCATTTTTTCCTTTTCAAAAACGGGGATTACATATTGGCATCCATGGCATTATGGGTTGGGCTCATTTTGAGGCCTTTTTAACTTTTAACTTGTGCTGGTTGTCAACTTAAAGGGTAAATTGCAGAGAGAGGACTTCAGTATTTCCCAATTAGGAGTTCCATTTATCAAATGTAACAAAGAGGGGTTTTAGTTTTCAATTTCAAGGTTTAACTTCAACATATATTATAAATATTAAAGCTAAAGGTCGTGGAAGCTTAAAGAGGTATATATTCAAGATAAAATAATCAGAGCAAACTCTTCTTTCTTACAGTCAAAAAATAAAGTCCCTAAGTTGAGAATTAACGCATAATTGAGGCTTTTTTTATTTACCCCAACTTAAAATTGTTCGAGCTCTCGCTTATCACAATTTGGATGTACAGTTGATTATTTGAAATCTAGTTCAATCAAGTTCAATATAAATTAAATGAAAATTCAAAATATATTTTTGTTAAAGATGAGAGATGAACCCATGAATTATAGTTACCCAAGAAAAAATACATGTATACCCATATGTAATAACTTCGTGTTAAAAATAGATTCTAAATGTCATTATTTTATTGTAGCTCTGTAAAATGTAGAGTCAAATTATCATATATGTATGCATGTATAGTTTTCGATGTTGTAAAAAACATAATATATGTAAGCATAATTTATATGTATGGTAAAATATAGGCATCATGTATGCGTGTTAATAGCTATATGTATTATTTTATATACTAAACAAGTCAAATTAAATTAAAGGATTTGTATTGCATTAGCACGATATAAAATAAATATAAAAAAGAAGAACTAGAAATGAGGTTTATTCAATTAATTGGAGTATGAGAAATAAGTACGCTTAATACACTGGTTATCAAGAAATCTTTACAATAAGAATTAAAAAAAGCCAATAAGTGTAAATAGGGTAAGACAATGCACTACAAACTGGACGGCCTTTGGAGACGCTTATTGGGGACGGTCATGGAGCAACCGTCCCCTATACTAGTATCGGGGACGGTTGTAGGCTGACCGTCCCGTCTCTAGAGTAATAGCGACGGTCATTAACGATCGTCGTCGTTAATTTGACCTTCCCTTACTAGGAGAGCCCCAGCTTGGTTTTTATCTACCCAGGTACTTTAGGGGACGGTCATAACCGTCCCCGTTACTCCACTGTGGTCGTCGCTTATACGAAACTATCAGGGACGGTTACAACCGTCCCCTATAGTTGGTTTTAGGGGACGGTTGTGTAACCGTCGCCACAACCCGTCTAATTGGGGCGCTGCTCCAAATATCTACAATCAAAGAGGACCGTCCACTTATAACCGTCCCCGATTATTCTTATAGGGGACGGTTGGACGATCGTCCCCGAAGGTCAATACCCTCTCCAACGAATCCATTCCTCATTCTTCACTCGATCAGCCACGCGCGCCTCTCGCCCTCTCGCCCTCCTCCTCAGCCCCCGCACGGTCGCCGCCCGCCGCCCTCCGCCCGGTCGCCCACCTCCTCTGCCCTCTCTTCCTCCGCCCCTGATGAATCTCGTATTCATCATGCTAAAAACTCTCTATTAAAACCCCTATCTTAATTAATCCAATAAAATCACCTTTAATTCTTTGATTTTATCTTGTACTATATTATGTATAATTAACCTATAATTATTTGTATTTAATTTTATCACTCAAAAACCCCTAAAAATTAGGTAGATAACTTGTCTGTAAATCATTGACCCTTAAAAAGATAAAAAAATACAAAAAAATCTCAAAACCACAAAATCGGTATTTTTATCCCCTTAAAAATACCCCAAAAATACGTTTTGTACAAATGACCTCTTTTGGCTTTTTGACCAACATGAAATTGTAGATCTCGTCGAGACGAGCAACTTTCATGTTTTGACTTTTTCCAAATTCAGCCTCTAACTAATTCTTTTGTATTTATCTTTGTATTTATCCTTCGGAATTTTCTGATTGGGCCACGTGGCGCCCTCTGGGCCGTCCACGTGGCCGTTCCCAGCTCTCGCCACCCGTCGCTCTTCCTGACCATCCGATCTCCTCTATTCCGCCCTCATCTGGACCGTTCAACCTTCGCCCATTTCTAGCCCTTGGATCTGATCTCAGATCAGATCTCCACCGTTACTTCGCGCCCCATCCACAGCCGTCTAATCCACTCCTAATCGCACGGTCGATCGATCGCCATGTCGCCCCTTCATTCCAACCCTCCGATCCCACTTTAATCCCACGGTCGATCGCCCGCCACGTCAACCCCTCGCCCCTTGCCCTTGGATGGACCCCGCTCTTCATCTCGACCGCTCGTCATCGCGCACATCTCAGTCGTTCGTCATATATCCGGATCTGATCCTCGCCAACCGCTCACGCCCGCATCCTAACCGTTGGATCACTTGATCCAACGGCTAGAAAGTCGTCTTCCACCTCATGTAACCCCCCTCCCCCCGGCCATTTCACCTCTCAACTCGCTACCCCCTTCCTATTTTGGAAGGTGGCTCCGGCCACCTCTTCCCCATCAAAATGCCTCTCCACGTAGCCCATTCCTCCGCCTCCCTCGCGCCACCACCATCAATCCCTGCCTTCAATCCCACGCCATTAAAACCTCCCATCAAAATCGTCCCTCCATCTCATAACGTCCGACCTTCTCCACATATAAAACCCCCAACCCCGTCACCGTCAGCCCTTGTCCACCATTGTGGGGCCTCTACCTAGCTTCCTCCGCCCCTCCGGTGACAGCGGAGGGGCGGAATTGTCGAGGCGACGACGGTGGTGGTCTGGTGTCGACCCGCGGCATCTCCGCCGCATATCAGTGGCTCTCGCCACCTCTGAGCTCCGAGGACCGCAGCTGGCCTCGCGGGCGACGACCCGAGGACCACCCAGGTCCTCTGCCCAAGCTGCTCTCCCCTCCGCCATCACCTCGCTCCGGCGAGGTGACTTTTGTTCCTTTTCCTCATACCCATTACCGTTCACCTTCCTCCGACTACTCCAGCATCTCCGCCCAACCACTCTGACCTGCGCCGACCCATCCTCCCTTCTCCAGAGCCCCTCCCGCTCTGACTCCCCTCTTCCCCTCCTTCGCTGGAGAAGAGGCTACGGCCACCACCTTTCGACGCCTCCACGGCCTTCCGATCACCTCACAAACACACGCACACTATGCTTCGGCTATACTAATATATGCAGGTGCTTCCATCGACAATAGTCGGAGTTCAGATCTGAGCATCTTCGAGCTTCCAGCCTCCGACGAGGCTTCACCGAGCAGCACGTCTGATCCACCAAGAAGCCTCGTCTCCGCTCCAGGAACTTCGCCGCACATCCAGATAGCTCTGTCGACCTCACGACAACTTTTGAGGCGAGGCGGAGCCAGCAGCAGCTCGCCGGAGCCCCGCCTCCTCCGGTGAGCCGCGGAGGAGGATGAAGTTACAGGCACCGTCCGATCATCAGGATCGGACTGTCACGATGACGCCACGTGGTGGACCCGAGCCTCCTTCCCGACCTATAGGCTCGGGTCCTCCCAGCCTAATACCGAACATCCAGACGTAGCCACGTGGCCCGAGCCAAAGGCGTCGACCCGAGCCTAGCCCTCACGTGCCTTGCACGTGAGGTGCTGGGCAACTTGCACGCCAGACCCAGGAACTTCCAGATATTGCATTTTGGTCCTCCAGGCGCGTGCCTCACGTGCACGCCTGGGGTAATTTACAGGGAGGCCCTCCAGATTTTTGGAAATTACAAGTATGCCCCTGCGCGCAAGTGGAAAAATTACAACTGGGCCCAGACGGTTTTTGGTATTTATATTTAGGTCCTTCCAGGGACCTAAATGTAATAGTTATCCTTTTATTTCCTCTCATTTTTATTACAATTATGCCCTTGCACTGTTTTTAGCATAACTTGAGCATCGTAGGTCCAAATCGCATGATTTTAGTGTCGTTTTGATCCTTATTTTGTCCTCTACATTCTAGCATACTTATTTGTCTCATTTGACAGTTTTAATTTAAGTGATTTTTATGTGAAAAATGGGACCATGCTCTACTTATCTTGCTTGATTTGATGACCGACTTTTAATGATGTATTCAAATTGACTCTAATTTCATTCTATATTCTGGTGCTCATAATTTTAGGATATAATTGTAGTCTTTAATCTGTAAATATTTTCCCTTGCATATTCATCCATGCATCACTTTATAACTTGCATAAAAACAAAATAAAAAAATGCATACATCCTAGCATCGCTTTGTAAATTGCATAAATTGCACGAGGACCTGAAATTGAGATTAAATCACATTGAGCTTCATGAATCAAAATTCAATACACACCTTAGGCTGTCGTATCCCTGTGTTCGACCTTGGTACACTTGCCAAGTAAATATTCCACAGCATTCAAAGTCTGTGGTTTTTACTGAACCGAATTCGTCTCCTAAACTACGACGTAATTCCACATTATTATAGAGGCGAATTCGACGTTCATCAAATGGTGCCGTTTCCGGGGATACGGCTTTGCTTAATTTTTGGATTTTGATTTTTTAAAATTATTTCAAAAATTTGGTCCTCATCTCATGCATCATTTCTTTGCATATTATTTGCTGATTTAATTTCTCTGAGATTCTAGCTTTTCTCTTTTGTGGCAAGGCCCATGAAAATCGGGGACGCCTGATCGTCATGGAGGCACGAAGTCGGGAGCTTCCGCTGAAGAGGCCGCAAAAGAAGCCGTGAAGAAAATCTAGGATTTTTATCAGTCAAATTGCATTGCATGTTGTAAAAAAAAAGAAAAAAACATTACATTTGCATATTTATTTTCAGTCTTGCATATTGTACACACACAAAAAAAAATCCCCCCCCCCCTCACTTACACACACACACCTACACTGCACATGCACATACTCACCCCCAACCCCCTGTATATTTCACTCTCTCTCTCTCTATCTCTATCTCTCTCTCTCTCTGTATCTATTCTTCACGAACCCCCTCCCCCTTACCCTTGTACCATAGACATCCCCCCTAAACACAGACCTTACTTCGGCTATTTGTAGCCTAAGTATAGGGGGGACCTGCCTATTCATCCCTCCCTCGTTCTGTCTTCTTGTGCTTAGACCGATTTTGGCCTAAGTATAGGGGGACCCTCCTCCTCAGTTCCGCTATATCACCCTGTACTTGAACCGAGCCTTGGCTTCATGACACTTGTGCTATGAGGACATAGCAAATTTTAAGTATAGGGGGGTATACCGTATATTATTGTATATTTACTTTAGCCTTTGCTCGCGTTTTTTAAAACTTTTTTTTAAAAAAAATATTTTCGGGCTGGGTTTTGGTAAACCTGTGAACTGAGTTTTGTAAAAACCTTGTAAAAAAGTTTTCTTAAAAATTGAGGGATTAATCTTTGTAAATAACCATTTTTCAAAAAAAAAATTTAAAAATTAAAAAAAATGTTTCTTGGAATTTGACTCTGACTACTAGGCTTAGTAGACATTTTCAGTGAGGGAACCTCGGTCTCCCTTAGCAGAGTGGGTGGTTTAAAGGACACCGCGTATGGCACCGTCCTTAAGGATCACGGGTCTCGACCCGCACTTACACCCATACTGGCTGAGAGTGGATACTTTTATTTATTTGAGCCTGGGTCAGTCATTGTCTCTCCGAAAAAAAACTTTAAAACCCATAAAAATCTGCAAAAATCAAAAATCACACAAAAAAATTCACTAACCTAAGGAGTTGGTGTATTCCTGATACATTCACACTCACTCAAGGCTTGAGGATTTTGAGGACACTGGATTTCTGTGATCTTGAGAGTCTGAGTTAACATACCATAGTCATTAGGGTTTTTAAGACTTAAATATCCACACTCCTCTAGTTTGAAAGATTTGAGTGCTATATTGCACTCTTCATCTCTACCTTCAAGAAAATTTGATCAGCACAGTCACTCCCACAACTGCATGATTGATGAGCTGAGATGAGATATCACTTGAGGAACTAGGACCATAGATTTAAGTTTAGACCTGATCTAATGATATTCGAGGATGGGATAAAGTTAATGAAGGCTTCAGAAAATCTGAGTGTCAGCAAAAACCCTAGCCAGTATGTGAACAAGATTCATATGCTATCTCTTTGATATTTACCTAAAAGTGCCAGGGTGTGATGAAACTTAAAAGAATTTGTTGATCAGTGTGCGCCAATCTCTTGGTAAAAGTAGTGGAGCTAGCCAACAAAAGAAATGAAATATCAAAGAAAAAGCTCAATCATCAAGGTCAAATTATAAATGAGCTTCCACCAATGGCGAGCGCTCCCAAACATTTTTAAAGTGTCCACTTGGACCAAGCGCTAATTAGGACCAGGAGTCGGGCTGACACCGAAAAGGGCTCTGCATCATAAATGCTACAAGTCTGGGTGTCGAAGGTATCTTAGATACTCAAAAGAGACACACCCCGGTGTATTCCCAGGAAAACAAGTGCAGACGACTCCAACTCTCTTGACGGACACATTGATCAACAAAATAATAATATACATGTGTTGAGTAAAAGGCACTCGAGAGGCCCCTTGTTCCAATGTGAGGGTGAGAAAAATAGACACAATCCCATGTCTTTCCATCATCTGGCCGTCCATCTACACTTTCAAGTCTGACAAACTATAGAGACGGTTGACTGAAGCAAGAATAGACTTATTCCCTAGTATTGAGGATTAGGTCTAGAGGAGAGTCTTTGGAATTGGAACTTTGAGTGATGCATCGACTCGGCTCTCATGAAATGCAGTACACTAAATGTCATATCCTTATATAATATGTACAAAAAGAGAGTCTGATAATCAGAGAAGTTGGATTCCTTCTGACTAAGGCTTGGATAAACCCGGAATTTTAGGATCACTTAGGTCAAGGGTCTTCGAAAGATCAAGCCTTGAATTTTTCACGCGCACTGTGAGGAATTAATCCGACTCCTTCATTCTTTAGATGCTCGAGGACAAGCATGGTTTAAGTATAGGGGTATGATGAATCTCGTATTCATCATGCTAAAAACTCTCTATTAAAACCCTTGTCTTAATTAATCCAATAAAATCACCTTTAATTCTTTGATTTTATCTTGTACTGTATTATGTATAATTAACCTATAATTATTTGTATTTAATTTTATCACTCAAAAACCCCTAAAAATTAGGTAGATAACTTGTCTGTAAATCACTGACCCTTAAAAAGATAAAAAATACAAAAAAAACTCAAAACCACAAAATCGGTATTTTTATCCCCTTAAAAATACCCCCAAAAATACATTTTGTATAAAATGACCTCTTTTGGCTTTTTGACCAACATGAAAGTTGTAGATCTCGTCGAGACGAGCAACTTTCATGTTTTGACTTTTTCCAAATTCAGCCTCTAACTAATTCTTTTGTATTTATCTTTGTATTTATCCTTCGGAATTTTCTGATTGGGCCACGTGGCGCCCTCTGGGCCGTCCACGTGGCCGTTCCCAGCTCTCGCCACCCGTCGCTCTTCCTGACCATCCGATCTCCTCTATTCTGCCCTCATCTGGACCGTTCAACCTTCGCTCATTTCTATCCCTTGGATCTGATCTCAGATCAGATCTCCACCGTTACTTCGCGCCCCATCCACAGCCGTCTAATCCACTCCTAATAGCACGGTCGATCGATCGCCACGTCGCCCCTTCATTCCAACCCTCTGATCCCACTTTGATCCCACGGTCGATCGCCCGCCACGTCAACCCCTCGCCCCTTGCCCTTGGATGGACCCCGCTCTTCATCTCGACCGCTCGTCATCGCGCACATCTCAGCCGTTCGTCAGATATCCGGATCTGATCCTCGCCAACCGCTCACGCCCGCATCCTAACCGTTGGATCACTTGATCCAACGGCTAGAAAGTCGTCTTCCACCTCATGTAACCCCCCTCCCCCCGGCTGTTTCACCTCTCAACTCGCTACCCCCTTCCTATTTTGGAAGGTGGCTCCGGCCACCTCTTCCCCATCAAAACGCCTCTCCACGTAGCCCATTCCTCCGCCTCCCTCGCGCCACCACCATCAATCCTTGCCTTCAATCCCACGCCATTAAAACCTCCCATCAAAATCGTCCCTCCATCTCATAACGTCCGACCTTCTCCACCTACAAAACCCCCAACCCCGTCACCGTCAACCCTTGTCCACCATTGTGGGGCCTCCACCTAGCTTCCTCCGCCCCTCCGGTGACAGCGGAGGGGCGGAATTGTCGAGGCGACGACGGTGGTGGTCTGGTGTCGACCCGCGGCATCTCCGCCGCGTATCAGTGGCTCTCGCCACCTCTGAGCTCCGAGGACCGCAGCTGGCCTCGCGGGCGACGACCTGAGGACCACCCAGGTCCTCTGCCCAAGTTGCTCTCCCCTCCGCCATCACCTCGCTCCGGCGAGGTGACTTTTGTTCCTTTTCCTCATACCCATTACCGTTCACCTTCCTCCGACTACTCCAGCATCTCCGCCCAACCACTCTGACCTGCGCCGACCCATCCTCCCTTCTCCAGAGCCCCTCCCGCTCCGACTCCCCTCTTCCCCTCCTTCGCCGGAGAAGAGGCTACGACCACCATCTCTCGACGCCTCCACGGCCTTCCGATCACCTCACAAACACACGCACACTATGCTTCGGCTATACTAATATATGCAGGTGCTTCCATCGACAATAGCCGGAGTTCGGATCTGAGCATCTTCGAGCTTCCAGCCTCCGGCGAGGCTTCACCGAGCAGCACGTCTGATCCACCAAGAAGCCTCGTCTCCGCTCCAGGAACTTCGCCGCACATCCAGATAGCTCCGTCGACCTCACGACGACCTTTTGAGGCGAGGCGGAGCCAGCAGCAGCTCGCCGGAGCCCCGCCTCCTCCGGTGAGCCGCAGAGGAGGATGAAGTTACAGGCACCGTCCGATCATCAGGATCGGACGGTCACGATGACGCCACGTGGTGGACCCGAGCCTCCTTCCCGACCTATAGGCTCGGGTCCTCCTAGCCTAATGCCGAACGTCCAGACGTAGCCACGTGGCCCGAGCCAAAGGCATCGACCCGAGCCTAGCCCTCACGTGCCTTGCACGTGAGGTGCTGGGTAATTTGCACGCCAGACCCAGGAACTTCCAGATGTTGCATTTTGCCTCCAGGCGCGTGCCTCACGTGCACGCCTGGGGTAATTTACAGGGAGGCCCTCCAGATTTTTGGAAATTACAAGTATGCCCCTGTGCGCAAGTGGAAAATTACAACTGGGCCCAGGCGGTTTTTGGTATTTACATTTAGATCCTTCCAGGGACCTAAATGTAATAGTTGTCCTTTTATTTCCTCGCATTTTTATTACAATTATGCCCTTGCACTGTTTTTAGCATAACTTGAGCATCGTAGGTCCAAATTGCATGATTTTAGTGTCGTTTTGATCCTTATTTTGTCCTCTACATTCTAGCATACTTATTTGTCTCATTTGACATTGTTTTAATTTAAGTGATTTTTATGTGAAAAATGGGACCATTCTCTACTTATCTTGCTTGATTTGATGACCGACTTTTAATGATGTATTCAAATTGACTCTAATTTCATTCTATATTCTGGTGCTCATAATTTTAGGATATAATTGTAGTCTTTTATCTGTAAATATTTTCCCTTGCTTATTCATCCATGCATCACTTTATAACTTGCATAAAAACAAAATAAAAAATGCATACATCCTAGCATCACTTTGTAAATTGCATAAATTGCATGAGGACCTGAAATTGAGATTAAATCACATTGAGCTTCATGAATCAAAATTCAATACACACCTTAGGCTGTCGTATCCCTGTGTTTGACCTTGGTACACTTGCCAAGTAAATATTCCACAACATTCAAAGTCTGTGGTTTTTGTTGATCCGAATTCGTCTCCTAAACTACGACGTAATTCCACATTATTATAGAGGCGAATTCGACGTTCATCAGCCCCCTCGCCCTCTCGCCCTCCTCCTTCGCCCTCTCGTCCTACGCCCCCTCGCCCTCTCGCCTTCCTCCTCCTCCCTCTTGCCCCCTCGCCCTCTCGCCCTCCTCCTCCGCCCTCTCGTCCTCTCCGCCCCCTCGCCCTCCTCCTCAACCCCCGCCCGGCCGCCGCCCTCCGTCCGTCGTCCTCCGCCCGGTCGCCCACCTCCCTCTGCCTTGATTTCATCCTCTTACTTGGTTGTAAGTTTTTTAATTATTTTTTAGTAATTTTTTAATATATTATTCTTGCTTATGATTGTATAGATTTTTTTAAAATAATAGCTTAATCTTTGTAAAGTAGAGGTATTAGTAATGTAGTATTTTAATTGATTAATAGTTTAGTTAAGAGGATAAAAAACATAGTAGTTAAATGCTTAATAGTTTAGTTCAGAGGATCAAAAAAATATATAACTTGCCATATATTATTGAAACTTAACATACATTATTGTAATTAACTTTGGATCTTACCTTTAGGCAATAGACAAAAGTTGGATGAACAAAAGATTCGATGATTATCGGACATATAACAAAGGAGTTATCGGATTCTTCGATTGGGAATTTCGATATGAATCGCACTATCATATTGTAGGAGGTGAAGGAGATAGAATACATTATCCTTGCATAAGATGCAAGAACACTCTGACCCAAAATCGAACCATAGTTTACGAGCATTTGATATTAAATGGTTTTTGACTTCATTATACGAGTTGGACATATCATGGTGAATGAGTTATTTTAGAAGAAGATAGTAATGTCCAAGTTGATACTGAAAGAGATGTCTTTGAAACACATGACCGTGATGTTATGTTTGACCTGATAGATAATATTCGAGGACATGATACTGATGAAATGATGGATTCGCTTTCGGATACCTTACTTGAAAAAATACAAGATGCAGAGAAGCCATTATGCTTAGGAGTCAAAATGTCTCGATTACGTTTTCTTCTGGGAATGTTTAAGATAAAAGTGAAGAATCGGTGTACAACGGTTACGATGACAGGTGTCTTACAGTTGATTAGGACCTTATTAAATAATCCAGAAGATTTTACAAAGGACTGGAAGGACACTAAGTCAAGATTTCGCGCACTTGGACTAAACTACGAGAAAATTGACGCATGTCCGAACGACTGTATTTTATATTGGAAGGATTATTTAAACTTAGATACATGTCCTGACTGCAAAAGTAGTAGATACAAGAATATGGATCATGATTCGAAGAGGAAAAAACCGGAGAAGATTTTACGGTTCTTTCCTTTGATTCCTCGATTACAGCGATTATATTCATATGAAAGAACAACTAGAATGATGATATGGCACAGTAATATCAAAAGAAAGATGTAACTGGTGTTATGCGACATCCATCAGATACATATGAGTGGAGGAAATTCGATGAAATGTATCCGTCGTTTTCTGAAGAAGTATGAAACGTACGATTGGGTCTTTCTTCCGACGGTTTTAATCCATTCGAAAATATGAGTACGAGTTACTCTATTTGACCTGTGATACTTGTTACATATAATCTGCCACCATGGATATCAATGGCATCTTCTTTTATAATGATGTCGTTATTGATACCTGCTCCAAAGGGGTCAGGTAATGCGATAGATACCTATATGCAACCGTATATTGATGAACTAAAGATTCTATGGAATTCTGGAGTGACTACGTATGACGCGGTAAAGAAAGAGTTCTTTACAATGCGTGCTTCTTTATTGTGGAAAATTAATGACTTTCCCGCGTATACTAATTTATCGGGATGGGGTACGAAAGGTAAATTCGCATGTCCGGTTTGTATGGATAAAACACAGTCGACATGGCTAAGTGCGAGTATGAAACATTGTTATTTGGAATATCGTCGTTTCTTACCCGTAAGTTATAGATGGTTAAGAAGTGAAAATAATTACAAGTTTGATGGACGGTCGTTTGGACGCCGGTTAAGTTTGAATAGGCGATCAGGAAGCACAATATGGATGGAACAGAAAAATTTTGGGCACCTACTCTCTAGGCTAATTATTTAAGAGGAAGGCAACCGGTGGATGGCGAAAACAAAGTATATTCTTTCAGGAGCTACCCTATTGGCATACTTTATAGGTCCGTCATAACTTGGACGTGATGCATATAGATAAGAATGTTATGGAAAATATTCTTGGAATTTTAAACATTTCTAGTACTGCCAAAGATAGTTTGCAAGGCAGATGTGATCTAATACAGTTGGTTATCCGACCCGAACTCCATCCGATAGAGTCAGAGAATTCTAGAGTAATAATTCCCGAAGTGAGGTATACTCTATCCAGTGCAGACAAAGATAAGATATTCAATTTTATTAAATCAATTAGAGTATCTGATGGATTCTCCTCTTAAATAAGCAGATGTATAAATCCGTCGGAAAGAAAGATCAGTATTAAAAAGTTATTATTGTCATGTATTGATGCAAGTTCATTTCCCGTTGGCGATCAGAGGAGTTGTACATCATGATGTTTTGCAGCCACTAATTGAACTCAGTCAATTTTTTAAAATCCTGTGTTCGAAGACTTTAGATCCTGAAGTGTTATTTAGACTAGAGACAGATATTGTTATCACTTTATTTAAGTTGGAACAGCTCTTTCCACCTACATTTTTTGATATAATGGTACATCTAATTATTAATCTTGTTTGCGAACCTCGAATATGTGGTCCTATACAATATCAATGGACGTATCCAATTGAAAGATACCTACGGAAATTAATGAATACGGTGTTTAATAAAGATGCACTTGAAGGTTGCATTGCTGAGGGATATTTATGTGAAGAATGCATCACATTTTGTGACATATATATGGATGATGGCAAGAGTATTAGATTCGATCGGTTCGAACGAAATAATGATGGTGAATTATGGACAGAAGATCCAAACAAACTTTGGATCTTTCAACAAAATGGACGATCTATCCTAAAGAGTGCCTATCGTAGTATTTCAGACGATGAAAGAGACCTTATTCATTATTATATTTTGATGCAAATAGACAAGCTGATTCTTTCTTTGAAGAGTTTTAGTCAACAATCACTAGCAAATCAGAGTTTTCTTAAATGGTTCGGGATAATATTGAACTATTAAAATTACCAAAGATGAACGGTGGAGCACGAATCTCGATATAATCCACAGGAGTCTATACTCATTAGTAGTATCACATTACAGCTATATCGTTAATGGATTAAGATTTCGAAAAAAGTCAATTGATGAAAATAAAGCATCACAACTTTCTGGAGTAATAGTGAAGGCCGATCTTAGTGTTGAAATTGACGGATACTATGGCGAGATTATTGATATACTAGAAACCAGTTTTACACATGATGCAAGGTGTGTTTTATTTCATTGCATCTGCTTCGATGTGGGTCGCGTTGGATTAGGTTACAAGAAGGATAAAAATGGAGTTCTCTCTTTAAAGCAAACAGGTCGGTTGCAGACCAATGAGCCGTATGCTCTTGCCAGTCAGGTAGAACGGATCTTTTATATTCTAGATAACTCAGTTAGTGGATGGATTATACCCATTAGAACAACACCGAGAGATTTCTTCGATGTAAACGAAGAGGAAGATGCACTAGACAATGACGTTGCCTACCAAAATAACTCCAATGATTTTTTTCATGAAGTATTAGACAACGACGTTGGTACTAGCAATACTAGGTAATGCTATTTTTTATTTTTATTTTCAAATAATTGAATTTATTCGGATCTATCTAAATGTATTTTTTAAAATAATTATTTTTGAATTGCAGAGATGGCTCCTATACCTAGACGTATTCGGGAGGTTCCCGAACCTCCTCAGCAGCCACAGGGAGGTTCTTCTGATGCAGGCAGTGGAGGTACACAGAGACGACGTGGACCGTCTCAGTGTAGATTCTTGGATCGTCTTTCACCCGGGCAGACGTTACATGTACGTATTGTTGGCGAAGATGTGGTAGGAGAGAACTCCACGGAGTTTCAGAGCTACCTTTGCCAGGTTGCTCGTGCGCGTGTCCCCATCACTACCCACGACTTTCGACAGCTTCATTATGCTGTCAAGGTTGCCATACTTTCTGATTTAAAGGTATTTTAAAATCAAAAAACGATTTTTTAATATTTTATTATACTAATGTTTATTATATTTATTGTATAAGGCTGTCTTTACATGGGAACGAAATGTCCATATCGATTCTCAGATTCTCTCCCATACCGCTGAGTTATTGCGTCGATACAAGGGACGCATAAAGGCGGAGGTACGAAGATATTTATATTGTTATAACAAAAGATTTAAGATTGACGATATTTATTTTTCTATCTTTAGTATTACAACCCCCAGATTCCATATGACCAGCTTGTGCAGAACGTCCCACCTGGTGTTACAGTAGAACAATGGAGGGAGTTGATTAATTTTTAGTCCAGCGAGGAATTCGCGGTATGTATATTGTTTACTAATTATTTATTTTATATTTGTACTAACTTTATTTAATTTCAGTCGATTTCTAATAAAAATACGGTGAATCGCTCCAAAGGCCTTCGGTCCACCCATAAGATGGGAAGGAAGAACACCAAACAATTGAAGCATGACTTTGTAAGTATTTATAAAAAATTAGAATGATTAAGTTTGGGTGTAGAATTTATTTTAAAAACTTCTTTCCTTTTTTTAAGTTGAGGGATAACGAACGAGAAATGACACACATAGAGGTTTTTGCTGGATCAAAGAGCCGGGATTTAAGATGAGAAGTGCAATGGGTTGATGACGCCTATGCACCAATTCATATAAGTAATATTTATTTTTAATTTATAGAATGACTTATGTTAATATATTGAAAATATTTAATATTTTTATACATGCAGGAAGAAATGATTAGGCTCTCTACCACCTCCTCGCTAGATAGCACGGGGACGAGCACTCTTCCGTTGTCGGCCGATGATTCCTTCCGTCAAACCACTGGTCCAGAACATAGTGGACGCATCCGTTGCGGAGGATGTGGAGAAACGATTCGTACATGGTACGGAACGGGTGGTGTAAGTGGGTCACAGTCTTCCTCGCAGGGGAGCCAGAGAGAAAGAGAGATGGAGAGGGAGCTGCGCGAAGTAAAGGCAAAGACGTCTGCACAAGATGAAGAGATGACGAAGATGCTTTTGGACATGGTGAATGTTATGTCCTATATAAGCCATCTTCAAAGCCAAGCCACGCCACATGTACAACCTGCACATCTCGACGACGATGAGGAGAGTGAGGAGGAGAGCGACGAGAGTGAAGAATCTGAGTAGATAACTATCGATGTAGTAAATTTTAATTTTTTCTTGAACTTTTTATTGTAATGTTTCTACTAGTGCCTATGATTATGTAGAATTGAAAAACAATTTCTTTGTTACTATGAAGTGTCTTATTATGTATTGAATGTTGAGTTTATGAAATTTGTTATTTGATTTTGCAGAGGGAGCGCGAACAAAACACCATGAATGTAGTAATTTTTATTGCTGTCAGGGGGTATTGGGGACGGTTATAACCGTCCCCTACGGTGCTACAGAAACGTCCCGCCTGTCCAGGATAGCTCACAGGACGTAATTTTGCATTTCAAAGATTAATGGAGACGGTTAAAACCGCCCCCTTTATTCTTCTGTTGGCGTCGCTATAGACCCCAAAGTAGATGGGACAGTCATAACCGTCCCCTTTAATTGACAATGGCGACGGTGATATCCGTCCCTTCAGAATGTTAGATACCCTCTGTCTCATTTTAGCGGCCATGGGAACCAATAGGGACGATTAAAACCGTTGCTAATGGTCTTCTGTTGTTGTCCCTATAGCGCTATGTAACGGAGGGGACGGTTACAACCGTCCCCTCTGGTTCTCAAGAGGGACGGTTACGATCGTCCCGTCCTCTTCCAAGGTCCTCGCTGGCAGAATTTTGTGTCAATGAGGGCTATAAGGGACGGTTACAACCGTCCCTTAAAGCCTTCTGCTGGCGTCGCAAAAGGACTTCTTCATGGAGGGACGATCCCAACCGTCCCCTCTGCTACTCAAGAGGGACGGTTCCGACCGTCCCCAACTTTTGACATCGACTCACTGTCACGGATATCGACCAGGGGGACCTATTGGGGACGGTTGGAACCGTCCCCACAGGTCTTCGGTGGCCATCTCAAAATGATGTCGACCATTGGGGACAGTTGGAACCGTCCCTGAAGCTTCTAAGATGGGGACGGTTGAAACCGTCCCTACGAGCTGTGGTACTAGGGACGGTTACAACCGCCCCTAATGGTTGATTAAATGAGACGTTCGTGATAACCGTCCCATCTAAGCAAATGAGACGGTGGCAGGCGGGATGGTTCTGAGACCTTCCCGTCTGATCAGAATGGACGGTTATAACTACAAAGAGGACGATCCTTGACCGTCCCCTTAGAACCACCGGCATGTAGTGATGGTAAGAGTGAAGAATTATACAAAATTAGATACTAACCATCCTAATCCACTTTTCATTTTTTTAATTCAGTTAATTTTTTTACTAATTTGAAACTCTTTAGATAATCATGCCTTCTTAATAATAATATTAACCATTTTGTAGGTTGGACCTTCTTTTCAAGTAAATATAAACAACTAGAACATTTAAATAAGTTTGATTTTTGGAATCGATCTTGACGGAAGTATTCGAACCTTCAAATATTTTTATGTTAAATAATTTTCTTTATAAACGATATAACTTAGAAAAGAAAATTAGTATACATAAATAACAAATAAAAGGTGAGGACCTGATTATGAATAAATTAATAAATCACATGTAAGAACCAAAATATTTTTTATTGGTAAATCACTTTGATTCTATCAACCAATAATTTGGGACATAAACATGATTAAACCTAAACTTTCTGCAGTCCAAGCATAACGGGGGTAAATAATAAAAAAATTGGGATTCAATTGTAAATTGCTTTTATCGGAAATAGGATTGACTACATTGAGTCATAATAAACTCATAAAATTTATATGATTTTTCCATGCAAATAGATAGTGACCATTTCAACTCAAAGATAATATTGTTATTGAACGACATAAAGATAATATTGTTATTGAACGACATTTATCTTCTGTTGAAGAGCGAGAAACAGTTTACAGAGATATTTTTTCAAGAAATATGACATACATATACACTTTATTTATCTTCAGTGGATGATGTAAAAATCTAATACTTGAGAGAACTCCAAATAGCCTCTAGGGATGCAATCAGATGGATATGGATATAGGTATTAACATATAATTATTATCTATTTGCAAACGATCAGATATGGATATATGTGTTACCATATAATTCTTATCCGTTTTTAAACACGGATGCAGATATGAACACTGATGGTTAGTAAAACTATGTTACTCTATCCTTTAAAAATGGATACCAATGCAAAACGAACATTGACCGCATATACCTTATAGATTAGCTTAAATACATATGTATTGGATGAAACATGCCAGATATAAATATACTAAATGTATAAATAAACATATAACTATATTTATATATGAAAATATATATACGGATATGGTTTGCAGATATTTGTGGATGTCAAAGAACATCCATATATGTATTCATTTTAAAACAAATATAGATGCATGTAATATGTATAAACCACATTCGTTAATAGACCCGAAACTATATTCCATATCAAGTTGCATCCCTACTCTTGAAACATGCATACTCGTGGGCTTTGTTTTAGGCCATAAAAATACGGAACAGATCCTCTGTTGTAGGGGTTACCCACTACATGGGTTGTTGTGTCCTTAATGCTTTTTTTTGCAAAATTCATATGAAAAAATGAACCTTATAGATTGAATTCATCAATGTTGTGTAAATAATCAGTACTCTAGATACCCATGTACGTAGGTGTTCTTGATGAGTTTCATACACAAATATAAGCCTTGTTGCCAATGTCGCTTTGTAACAAGGTGAGCTTTGTAACATGTTATCTATTGCCATCAAGTCCTTGTTTATTTATATATAATTTATTTTGAATAATTGTAAATATATTTAATAGTTATTTAAAATAAAAATATAAAATATAAAATATAAAAATAACCTAATTTCCTTATTTAACTATATATATAATGTTCATATGTATACAATATATATAGTTGATTTCCTTAAATAACTTTCGCTAAAAAATATTTAATTAACATTTATTATTTAAATTAATAAAGTGATGACAATAATTTATTTATTTATTTATGTAAATAATATACCATACGTATATAATTTAATAAATTCCTTAATTAACCCACCATTAAAGTGGCATATTAAGTTGTTGGTAAGTACTATTATTTTAATTAATTTAATTCCGAAATTATTTTATTTATTTATTTATATTAATTCCACCAATAACTTCCTTCCTTATTTTTCTCCATTCAAATTTTGAAATTCAAATTTCATATTTTTCTATTTAATCGGCTCATCCTCCCTCATTCTCATTTGATCAATCTTTTGGAGAGGATATTATTTTTTCGAGAGCAATCTTATTGAAGAAGGGCGTCCAGCATCTGAGTCGTCCAGTGACAGCGAGGCGACACTCGTCGAGGCGATTACGGTATTTGTCCACTACGTGGGTGAGATCCATTGTTCCATTTTATTCCAATATTTTCATTAGATTATTTTAGGATTAATTTACGTTTTTAATTGTCATTTGTTTTCAATTATAGATCGTAGTTTTTAATCATAGTTCGTAATCAACCATCAAAATTGATTTCGCATCCGACACCGATCACCATCTCATACTCTCGATCTCTCCATTTCATGTTCTACCTCATGCAACCATTCACCTCCGACCACACACGGTGGCCGGAGATCCGGATCTATCCGTCCATGATCGCCGGATCTGCTTTCCATTCACATTTTTTTATCAATAATATTTGGGACCGAGCCGTCGTGCTCGAGTCATTTATCTCTTTTTTATTGCAAGTACATGAATTTCAAAAAAATGGAGTTGTTCTTCGTAAAAAATACAAAAAAAGAGAGTTTGGGCCGCGCAACGCCCACCGTCAGTTGCCTGGTCAGCCACCTGCAGCCGGTCACCGCACCCTCTGCTTGGCACCGTAACCACCCGCCAGCGCCACCGTACCCTCCATCACTCTCTCACCGCCTGGAGCTCGACACCGCCGCACCACCACATGAGAGCATCACCGTCAGAGCCGTGCACCCCCTCTAGGAGCCCGCTACCGCATCATCACCGATGATCATCCACCACATCCGCTCGACTCCGTGCCCACTCCCCTATCACGCGTCGCCAGATCCATCATCACCACCATCTCCACTTGGGGAAGATGCCAGCCTACATGCCACCCTCCTCCGCCCGCGATAGGAGCTCCTCCGCTCGAAGCACGACACCTCCTAGAGCCTCACCCTCGATGTTGCACTTTCTGGCCACCTCCATGAGAACTTCGCCGACCTCCACTTGAAGGAGGTCAACTGCAGAACTCCTCCACGCCTCAGTCATCATCGCGTGAATGACCCAACTCTATCTGGAGAGCCGCTGACCTTCACCGCCTTGACATCTCGACCCAACCATGCTGCACTGCCGCTATCCTCCTCAAGAAGAAAGGGTGGCGCCCCCTTTTGCTTTGGATGAAGAAGAGGAACAAACCCTAAAGGCAAATAAAAAATAGGAAAAATATTATCAGCCCCCTTGGAATTGTTGGTTATTGCGCAGAAAAAGCCCTAGCCAGATACACGTATGTGTTGCGCATGCGTTCTTTGGGTAAATTGTGACTTTTTCCTTCTCATTTCATTATTGTCATATATTTGATGCAAAAACTTTAAATAATTGTATTTTGGTTATATATTTCCAGACTTTTAATTACAAGCTTTTTCTTGTTGAATAAATGTTTTCATAATCAAATAATTCTAGAAAAATTTCATTATATTCCTGATGTGTTCCTTATCATTGTCTAATTTTCTCATTGCATTTTATTACCATTTTCTATTATTAAATATTCAAAAACTTCACATTTCCCATGTTTGAACTTAAAAAATCATAAAAATTCAAATTTCGCTTTTAAAAATTCAAAAAAATAGATAAGTTCTATTTTATTGTCTTCTAGTATCTATACAAATTCCATGCATTAAATATTTTAAAACCTAAAAAATACAAAATACTCAAAATATTATAAAAATCATATAAACATGAAGAAAAATAAAAAATAGTGATTTTAGTTCCTGATTGTAGATAATTTCCTTTAGTTTTTAGGAAAAGTAATTGAGTAAATTACACAAAAGTTCTTGAACTATACACTCGATTTCAATGTAGTCCCTAAACTTTAAAAAGTAACATTAAGGTACCTAATGTATTGTTCCGATCACAATGTGGTCCTTTTCCAACTGGAGAAGGAGACATCCGTTTACTTGGGGAAATTTTGGACCAAATTACCCCCAGAAACATCCCCTCCCTTCTTCCACCGTCCCCCTCCCTTCCGCCATCGCATCCCCCCCTGTCGCCATCCCCAGGTCCTCGACTCCATCATCGTTGTCTACCGCACCCCGTCGTCCATGGTTTGGGGGCACTTTCTCCACAACTATCCCCCTCCCTTCTGCCACTGCCACCTCCTTCTCCTCCGCCATCCAACCACCACCACCGCTTCCACCAGGTACTCCCACTCCGCATCCACTTCCAGCCCCTTCCTCTACTCCTTCCCCTCCATTCGTGACATTACTTGATTGGAAGCGCAACTGAACCAAGCATCGTAGACAGAATCACTATGCCAGAGTATGCTCTCCGGGCTGAAGGAGGAGTCCGGAGAGGAGGAAGACATGTCCTTGTCGTTCCCATTCTCGTTGGCCTCATCGTAGTTGTCCACGATTGCCTCCTCTGCTTGCTTCTGCGACGACATCCTCCTTCCACTATGATATGTTGCCAAGAAGCGGATGCTGATCTAGAGCAAGAAACAGGAGATGAGGATGAAACAGAAGAATATGAAAGTGATTTCTACATAGAGACAAGTATGACACTAGCCTCTGGTTTTTGTGTAACATGCCGATGGATTTGCTTTGAGAGGAGAAGATGGGTGGATGCAGAGAGAGCCACAAAGAGAGGCAAGAAGAAGGGGGCAGTTGTAGTGCTACTGCACTGTTACTGGTAAAGATTTAGTAATAATAATGATATGAGGGGGAGATATATATGAATAAAAATGGAAAGGGATGGAATTAATTTCCTCTTTTTCCTTTTTTGATTTGGGTTAGGTGGGGGGTTGGGTCGGGGGTGATATACACCGACATATGTTGAGGTTGTCGAGGAAGCTCGAGGACAAGGTTAGATGATGGAGGAGATGTCACAGAGGGAGGGGAAGGAGTAGAGGAATGAGCTAAAAGTGGAGGCAGAGTGGGAGAACATGGTGGAAGCGGTGGTTGTGGTTGGATGGCGGAGGAGAAGGAGGTGACAGTGGCAGAAGGGAGGGGGACGGTAGTGGAGGAAGTGCCCCCAAACCATGGACAACGGGGCGAGGTGACGATGGGGTCGAGGACCTAGGGATAGCTGCGGAGGGGGAGGGGATTGCGGTGGCAGAAGGGAGGGGGACGGTGGCAGAATGGAGGGAACGGTGGTGGAGGAGTGGGTAGAGGGGATGTTTCTGGGGGTAATTTGGTCCAAAATTTCCCCAAGTAAACGGATGTCTCCTTCTCCTGTTGGAAAAGAACCACATTATGACCGAAATAATACATTAGGTACTTTAATGTTACTTTTTAAAGTTTAGGGACTACATTGAAATTGAGTGTATAGTTTAGGAACTTTTGTATAATTTACTCAAAATAATTTCATAATTTTTGCTTTTATTTGGTATTTCTAAATTGGAAAGTAATCATGTTTGCTCATTGTCTGCATTTTCCCATGTTTTTATTCATTTTAAAAATCCTAAAAAATGTAAAAATCACTAAAAAATACAAAATAGTAAAAATTCTTAGAAATAAAAAACTTTTCTTTGGATATTTTTGAGCATTTTTGTTATATTTGAAAAATACAACAAGACTGCATTCATGTCTTGCATGAATTTGCTTTGAATAAAAATTAATTGTTTCGAAAACTAAAATTTTGCAAAACTAAAATTATTAAATTTAAAAATCAGATAATAAAAAACTAAAAACTAAAAAATATTAAAAATTAAAAAGACAAAAATCCTACAAAAACAAGTATAGTTTGCATTTCAGATTCCCTTTTTCTTTTAGCTGATTTTTTTATTATTTGAATAACCCTCGGGATTTGTAGCCTCACTGAGTTCGATCCTTTATCTATACAGGTAAACTAAATAGCAAATTCTCTTACTATATTTTTTGTAATTATTTAGCTTGAGAATAAAAATAAATTTTTTATTGCAGGATATTTGGGTTGCAAAGACTTGTTCATAATTCATCTAATAAAAACCCTGAAAATCTCAACCAACACCTCCCTCACATTATCAGAGTCAGAGGCCCCAACTGGATGACTCTTCGGAGCCCGCACCGGTGAACCCAACCCTTACTTTCTTGGAGCAACTAGTGAAGAACATGACTGAGATGACCAGAAGATTGATGACCTGACAGATGCGAAGACAATTATACTAGCCCAGGTCGAGGAGAACCTGAATAACTTCCGACACAAAGAACATGTAATATGTAGTGATATGCCTGATTCAGGTAGAAATGATTTGTTTATATCTAACGTTGTTACTCTCAGGAGTGGTAGAGAACTGCATCCACTACAACCGCGAAGGGAAAGCATCTTGCATTTGACGGGGAGTTATCATCCCAGCCAGCACAAGGGCAAAGCAACATTTTTGGAGGAGCACCATCTACAGAAAAATCACAAAAATGAAGAAAATACAAAAAGACAACAGCAGACTCGGTGAAGACCAGCTAGCATTCGAGATGCTTGCACGTGCCGCAGACCCAACACTAGTCTTGAAGAATCACACACATGCAGCGGATACGAAGTCAGCATATGAAACCGAGCCTACACTTTTGGTCCATAGTTTGTAGTTTATTTTACATATTTTTTCCATCAACCTGTAAACCATGACATGGACAAAATTTTGAATGATATAGTTATTCTGTAAATATTCCTTTCCCTAAAGCAATGAAAAAACATAAAAAAAATAAAAAATATTGAAAAATACTGTCTTATCCATCCATTGTGGAAATTATTCAAAATTTGATTTTGAACATGCCTTTGATGCAAGCTCTTGAGTACATGCCAGCTGTGAAGAAAGGACTCAAAGATGCATGTATGACACGACATCGAACTCATCCTCACAAAATAAGAAGTCAAGGTGACAAGCATGAAAATCATATTCTCACCATGGCTACCGTGAATGCCATCAGCAATTTCCCATATAAAAAGAGAGACAAGGGGGTGCCACTCATTCATTGTTAGATGTTTAACCAAGAGTTTAAATGCACATTGCTCGACAGTGGGTCTTATGTCAATTTAATGCCAGCTTCACTACTCACTATATTTGGCTTAGGACTGCTCAAGCCTAAAAAGATGATTCTGCAATTCGCAGGCAAATTCGTTAAGTGACCTAGGGGCATGTTGGAAGACGTGATCGTCACTGTGCAAGGGATGTAGTTCCCTGTCGATTTTGTCGTACTAGACATGGATGTCTCCATGCCTCTTCTCCTTACCCCTATCATCCTTGGTCGATCGTTCATGCGAACAACCAATGAAGTGGTGAATTACGACAATAAAGAGATCACATTCAGCTCCATGGACATCAAAGTCAAGATAGAGACCGTGTCCGATGCAAAGCCTGCAGAGGGAACATTTGCAGCGGGAGTGTGTGTGATCAAGCATTTTAAAGACTGTGACTTTTTAACTGAAATACAAGATATAAACCCATTTATGGATGATGATGAGATCCGTGGATTCCTCTGCCTCAAGGAAGGAAGGGAGAGCGCAGTCGAATTTCCCCTTGTTCTTGTTGAATTACTTGATAAAGCTTTTTGTGCAGATAATGTGCCTTCAAAACCAAGAACAGATCATTGTGGAATTCTGCAATGAAAATGATATTCTTGGAAACTTTTGTGAATTTTTGAATGAAGAGGCTGAACAACTAAGGGTGGACACAGAACAAACAAAAGAACCACCACCGACAATAATTGTAGAAGTCACCACTGAGTATCTCCCACTTCGCCTGAGCTGAAATTATTGTCCTCTAATATAAAGTACGCCTTCCTTGCAGGTGAACCTAACATGTACCCGATCATCATCAATGCCCATCTGACAAAAGACCAAGAATCCCGTTAGATGGAAGTGTTTGAAACAAATCGCAAGGCGGTAGGCTAGAAAACTTTGGATCTCCATGGGATCAATCCTTCCCCTTTCTCGCATCACATTTTCCTTGAGAAAGATAATAAACCCTCCTGCAAATTTCAGAGAAGACTGAATCCGAATCTGGAAGTTGTCATGAAAGAGATTCAGAAATGGTGTGATGTGTGATATATATATCCCATCCCATAACAAATTAGTGAGCCCCGTGCATGTAGTGCCAAAAAAATCAATGATCACCATCATAAAGAACGACAAAGGAGAGGAGATTACGACAAGAGTACCCACTTCTTGACGAATGTGCATAGGTTACAGAAGACTCAATCTCACTACCAAGAAAGATCACTCCCCATTGCCTTTCATTGACCATATTCTCGAGATACTAGTAGCAAAAGAATATTTTTGCTTCTTGGAAGGGTATTCTGGATACAATCAAGTTGCTATAGCTCCTAAAGACCAAGACAAGATCACATTCACCTGTCCATTTGGTACATATGCCTTCAAATAGATGTCGTTTGGGCTATGTAATGCCTCTGCCATATTTCAGAGGTGTATGCTAATAGCTTTCGCTGACATGGTACGTAATTTTCTGGAGGTTTTCATGGACGATTTTTTGGTCTACGGGGACTCCTTTCATAAGTGTCTTGATTACTTAGACTTAGTTCTTTGGAGGTGCTGCGACGTGAATTGTGTTGGGTTGTCTAAACGTGCTATGGAAGTTGATCCCACCAAGGTAGAAGTGATTTCTAAGCAAGAGACACCAACAAATATCAAACAAGTACGATCATTCCTGGGCCATGTCAGTCTATACACATGGTTTATCAAAGATTTTAGTAAGTTGGCCCGACTGTTGCAGAGCTGCTACATAAGGAGAATGATTTCATTGTCGATGACCACATGCTCCTTGCCTTCAATCAGTTGAAAGAATTCATCACTCAGGCCCCTGTCTTGCAGCCATGGATTTGGGCTCAACCATTCGAGATAATGACAGATGAGTCATATTATGCCACCAGTGCTATACTTAGACAAAGGAAAGATAATATCCCATTTGCTATTCACTATGCTAGCTGAACGCTCGATGAAGCCCAAAGGAATTACACGGTAACTGAGAAGGAGATGCTAGTAGTAGTTTTTCCCTGGAAAAGTTCATATCCCATCTCTTGGGTCCAAGGTTATCATCTATACATATCATTCGACCATCGGGTACTTAAAGCGACATAAGGAAGCCAAACCATGTCTCATCCAGTGGATCCTTCTCCTCCAGGTGTTTGATCTTAAAATATGAGATAAATCTAAAATTAAGAATGTGGTGGCCGACCATTTATCCAGACTTCCTGGGCCTGAATCTCCTGAGTTAAACTTGTAGCCCATTACAAAAACTTTTCCAGATGAGGCAATTCTATCAGTCACCTCGCTTTCATGGTATGCTGATATTGTGAACTATATTGTGTCCAAGACAACCCCACAAGATTGGTCGTAGCTGAAAGTGGACAAATTTTTGTCTAATACCCATTTCTACCAGTGAGAGGATCCATATTTATTCCGTAAGGGGGAAGATTGCATCTGGAGCAGGAGGAAGTTCTGAGTATCCTTGCACTTTGTCATGATATAGAATCAAGAGGACATCATTCGAGCAAAAGAACGACACCAAAGGTACTCCAAAGGGGCCTTTGGTGGCCAACCATGTTCAAAGATGCAAACGAATATGTGAAGCATAGCATTGATTTCCAGAAGATGGGTGGAAACATTGCACTACGAGACACACTGCCTCTGAAGTTTATCCAAATTTCAGATGCACTTGATGCATGGACCATTGATTTTATGGGCCCATTTTTGAACAGTTAGGGCTATGAATATATTCTGCTTGCTGTTGACTATGTGAGTCGTTGGGTGGAGGCTATCTCTATTCGAACCGCCAACAGTCGAAGTGTCTATCGATTCTTAAGGGATCACATCATTGCACGATTCAGGATCCCCAAGATTCTCATATCAAATGTGGCAAGCCACTTTATCAATAGAGATGTGAAGAAATTAATGCAACAATTCTATATTGAACATCATGTCGCTTCACCTTACCACCCTCAGTCTAATGGCTTGGTTGAATGTTCTAATAGGGAGATAAAGACAATTTTGCAAAAGCTTGTGCGTCTGGATCGTAAGAACTGGTCTCAGTTTCTTGATTCAGTTCTTTGGGATTACAGGACCGTGTACAAGTCACCATTAGGAAAGTCTCCCTGCTGCCTTGTCTATGGCAAATCATGCCATTTGCCCATTGAACTTATTCATAAATCTTTATAGGCCATCAACATCTGCAACTTGGACTTTGAGAAAGCCAGGAAGAACCGAAAAGTGGATTGGAACAGATTATTGTAATTCAAAGATTATGCATATAACAACAGCCTTGTGTTCAAGGAGAAGGTCAAAAAGTGGCACGACAAGCATATATGCCGCAAGTCCTTCGAGCCGGGTCAGAAGTCCCGGTTGTTTGATGTGAAATTAAAGATCTTTCCAAGCAAATTAAAGAGCATATGGTCTAGGTTGTTTATAGTGACACATGTGTGTGACAATGGTAGCGTGATGATATCTGGATTATCAATTGACGCACACTCCTTTGTAGTCAATAGACAACTTTTGAAGCCTTACCTAAAGCGTGATACATTTCTATCTGTTGTTGACTCTATTCAAGTCTTGTATGAAGAAGAACTGAAAGAAACCAATGTCGTAGTGTCAGATGAAGTAGATCAAAATATTTTTCAAATGATCTTTCTTTTTCTTCTTTTCATTCTTTATTTTATTTTTCTCCCAGAAATGTGTCACCTCTTTCATCAATGTTGTACTTAGGATGTACCTTGTCCAAAGTACGGAGGGAGGTTTCCCCGAGTTGTTCAATTCTATGATCACTCACCTGTCCCCTCAACTTTTGATACTCTGTTATACTTAGGGATATTTTACCCTAAGTATTGGGGGGATAGGTCGAGCAGATGATTTCGTACACTCCCAACCTTGGCCCTCCCTGCCTTGTGTACGGTCTACTATACTTAGGATTACTTCATCCTAAGTATGGGGGGGGGCAATCAACTTCTCATTCTTTTCATTCTTTCATTCATTCATTTATTTTTTCTTTAGGCTTTTCTACACTCAGTACAAGTTATGTCTTCTCCTTTTCTTTCTAATCTATGGGGACATAGATTAAGCCAAGTATAAGGGAGTCGTATATATTGTGTATATACTTTATCCATAACTCGTACTTTCGTACTTACAATAAGTATGATTAAAATACTATATACACACACACACACACACCCAATTAAATCAATTAATAAAAAGATGCATGCTATTCCTATGCATGTTATTCCACAAAAGAATTCTCTTTGGTATTTAATGATTAATAAACAAGGTAAAAATACTTCTGTAAAATGTTTGGAAAATAGTTTTAAAATCTATTGGAAAGTCTTTTGACAACTGTTTGAAAAATATTTTGTAAAATATTTTCAATCTTTGTAAAATATTTTGTTTGTAAAAATTTCTTTTTTTGTGTGAAATAAAAATATTTTGAAAAACAATTTGCAAATGGTTTGGAATATGGTTGTAAAAATATTTGAAAAATCTATATATATTGTTTGAAAAACCTTTGCAAAATGATTCTCAAATGTTTGTAATGCTTGTAAAAATTATTTGCACAAATTATTTCGAACTATAGTTTTCAAAATTGTTTGAAAATTGATTTTCAAATAACTTTGAAGAATATACACATCACATTAAGATTCTTTAACCACATATACACATAAAAATAATCACATATCCCTTCTAAAATCTTAAAAATTCAAATCTAGTAAATGTAAGATGTATCCTTGTATAAATATTTGTACCTATATTTTCTTCCAAAAATATTTTATTTAAAAAAATCTCAAAAATATTTGCAAAACCAAACAATTGCAAAATCTTTTCCAAAAAGTGCATAGATATTTGCAAAACCTTTTTTTTTTCAAAAGTCCATAAAAATTTTCAAATTTTGAAAATTTCAACATAAAAATATTTTTCATTGCATTGTACATAGTATTTGCACAACATTCACATTTTTTGGATTGACTTGATAATTGAACAAGTCAAAGTAAAATCTGAATATTGGAACTTGGTTGGACCTTAAATCTACCTAAGTACAAGAACCTTATAGGAATTGGAATTGAGGTACTTTAGGTCTAGTTGACTTAATTCTTTGAAAATTGTGCGACTTGGTTCAATATATTCATGACTGCCTAAGTAGAGTATTTCAGAGCATATGAACAGCTCTTGTCGATAATGATCTAACTTGGACACCTGTACCTTTCACTTGGCTCAACTCAGTTGGAGTGATGATGGGATTGGATTTTCCTGTATGAGACACACACAAGTGAAAACATTTAAAGCCAAAATTATAGAATAAAGAAAAGAAAAAAAATAAAATATTGCAAATATTTTATGACCCGAAACCCCGAGACTTAGGCATCTTGATGACTAGGTCGACAAAGAATAAAGTAGGTGGAGATAATGGCCAAAATACAATAAAAATTCCTTTTATTTAATTCATTCTTTGTTTTTTTGGGACCTATTTTTAATTCTATATTTTATACTTCAAATAAAGAAACTTTAACATGAAAGTTGTAGATAGTTTAATATAGAAAAATACAAAATTTATTTTATACAAAAATAATATACAATGTACAAAATATACTCTGAATAAGTTTCTAGGATCCCAACTTCCTAAACCTATATCTCTCAAATAAAAACTCAAAATTTATTAAATCACCTTTAATTGTATATAAATTTTAATAAACTATTTAAGAAGGTGGTTTCATATTTTTTGGAGTTACAGTTTGAAAGTTGACTTTTAGACACCTATTGTATACTTATACAAATTAAAATATTCATTTTATTTATTATTAAGTATTTTTATATTTTTATAATTTTGTAAATATTATTAGTAATATATGTGTATATTAAAACAAGAATAAAAACATAAATAAAACACACAAATAAAATACTTGCATAAAGCATATAGGTATGATACATATATCTATACTTATATAGATAACACATCTATTTATTTAATTATACAAAATACTTCTGAAAAATAAAATAAAAAATGTATTTAAGTTCATAAAATTAAGTTATAAATATATAAAATAATAAACAAAATTAATAAAATTAAATATATACAATAAAAATAAAATATTAAAATATATAGATGAATATACCTATATATAGCCCTTAAAAGGGAACTTGTAATTTTAAACCTCGAAAAAACAAATAAAAATCATAATAAAATAATTCGGAAAATAATAAATAATTTTCATTTAATAAATAAAAATTAGCAAAATCTTTATTATTTTAAATCTATTTTACAATCATTTTTTCCAGGACTTTTCTGGTTGGTCCACATGGACCAACCAGATGGGTTCTTTGGTTGACCTCGGTCAACTCTCTGACCGAGGTTTACAGCCTGTCAGAGCTGCATATTTGGCCATTTTCTCCCATTTTTCTTGACCGTTTCTTACACTATCTCGAGATACTCTCTTCATGACTTTTTCTCTCCATGGATCAAGGATACACGTCCTTGTGTTTTTTTGGGGAGTGGGCCATCGGTCCGCCCGTTCTTCTTCGTTCTTCGAGCCCCGTCACCTCTTGTACAGAACCTCCTCCATTTTCCCCTTTTAGTTTTGAACCCATTTTGACCAACCTGGACCCCCCTTCAGTCGTGCTTTGGACTGGAGAGGTGACAGCTCTCCACTAGCTCCCTTCAGCGAGGTCTGATGGCGTCTAGTGGAGCTTCCGACCATCTCCGACAGTCCATGCCGTCGTGAGGTTTTATCTCGCGTTTACTCCCGTTCGAGGTCATTTTTCTTGCTCTTTAGCTAGTAGTAGTGAGTAGCTTTAATCTCACATTTGTTCCCTTGCATTTTACGTATTTAATAACCCAGTTCACCCCTCGCCGGAGCAAACTCCGACGAGCTTCCATTTCGCCACCCCTTTCTTCCACCTCGATGCGGTATTCGCTCCCACTTGCCGCCAACACTTCGCATTCTCCGCACCTTAATAACTCTTTAAATACTTAATAAAACTTGCTCATTTTTGGATATGTTGCATGAATTAGTGGGGCCAAATTTGTGTTCAAATTTCTTTAAAATATATTGTGATTTGTGTCCTGTAGAATTTCTACAATATTTTGAGCGATTGATTTATTTCTGGAGTAGCTATTATCTATTTGAAAATCTAAAAATATGTATGTAGGCCCCTAATTTTGTTCTACAATCAGAGATTTTTGTTGTATATTTATCCTGTTGTTTGAGTAGTCAAAAAAATCAAAAACATCATTTCTACCTTCCTGCTATCTTTATTTTTAATATATTCATTACATCTCAGAAAAATACCAAAAAATATTGTAGTTTTCCCTCATAAATATCTATATCATATCCAAAAGGCATTCAGTAATATTAGGTCTAGTGTCCTAAAACTCAAAAACACTTCAAACCTTGCAAAAATCACTAAAAATTGAAATAGTGACAAAAACCCAAAAAGAAAGTCTTGTTTTCTTTATATAATCTTATCTATCTAGGAAAAAATATAGATATAATTTTAGGACTTCATGTTGAGATATTGATTGTATTTTCTTTAGTGTCCTATTTGCATTATTTTTCCAAGTATATAATAGCCTGTTTTATCTTATTACTTGCATTTTTCTAAAAATTTCTAAAAAAATTGCAAAATTAATTAAAACACCAAAAATATTTTAGAATCTTTATTTTGAATTTATTTGCCCTATTCTAAAAATCCAAAAATATTCTCTATTTCTTTCATTTATATCTCTCTCTTAATATATCTAAATATCTATATATTTGTCATTATTCTTTATATTATTATTACTATAATATTTTTATAAATATAAAACTACAAAAACATTTGAATATTTAAAAATAAAATAAAAAATATATAATTAAAAGCCCACAAAGAAAATAGCACATCTAGACAAATATATCACATTCATTTTGTGCATTCAATGCCTTGATCTACCTGCTTGCTTCCTGTGTTCGTCACTCTACACTCCTTGTACTATACACATCTTTTGTAGAGTTATAATAAATTTTAACTCCACATATTGCTTTTCATCGTTTGATTCTGAATTGTGGGTTAATTGTTTTATCCTGGATTTCATGTGGTCGATTCGACGACTGTGTTCCCGCCTTGTGTGGAGCACAAACCGCTTGATTTTTGGGTTAAACAGGAGGCCAAAAAGAAGAGACAGAGGAGCAGCCAGAGCCAACCAAGCAACCATGACCGATGAGGTAGTTGCACAACCCTGGTGCAACTCTCATACACAACTGGATCCAATTGCTAGCAATTCTTGGCGATTTTAAGCTTCCTCCTCAGACCATTCAACTCTTGCCCAAGTTCCATGAGCTAGCCACCGAGGAGTTGCACCTGCATCTACAAGAATTTGAGATGATCTGCAGCACTGTCCACGATCGATTCGTGGGCGAGGACACCATCAAGATGATGGCATTCTCTTTCTCCCTAGTAGACAGAGCAGCCTACTAGCTGAAACATTTGGGGAGATACATTACTTCATAGGAGCAGCTCCGGACCGAGTACTTGAACAAGTACTATCCACTCGACTGGACGAACGCAACACGAGCTTTGTACAACAATTTCTCCATGATCCCGAATGAGCAGTTCCATGAGGCGTGAGATTGATTTCGAGAACTCATCGACCGGTATCCACATCACGACATATCCAAGCCCAACCTAGTACAGAGCTTCTTTTGTGGGCCGACACCTGAGCTGCAGGGGCTAGTGAACTCTTCTTGTGGGGGCTCCTACTTTGCCAAGGACGAAGACCATGTCTGGGCCATCTATGAGGAGATGGCCGAGAATTACACAGTGATGTCTCAGACCCATCTCTACACTCAAGGGAAGCCCTCACCTCCATGCCGTGTCATATCATAGGATAGCACAAGTTGATGCAGGTCCATCCACGTCTTCAACAGCCGTAACACATGCAGAGTCATCGACCGCTGATATGGGTATTATCAGTGAGAAGTTGGATCGCATCGAGATTATTGAGAAGAAGCAGTGTTGGGGCATGACTCAGATCAATCAGTTGGCACATACGTTGAGTGACCTAAAGACCCAGATCATGTGTATCCAAGAGGCACAGATGGCTTCTCAGCCCCATCTCAGGTCACGGGCTGATCCTAACAGCAACAGCTCATCCCAACACTCCGACCCGTTTCGCCAGGTTCACCACATCCAGGCGGAGCCATTCCAGCTACTGCAACACTAGTACTCTCAGCCACTACCATCTCAGGACAATCGGATGGTGGTGTATCAACAGGATCAGCCACTGGCAGTTCTCCCTCCATCCCCTTACGAGCATGAGCCGTTGATGGAAGTAAACAGGATTTGGTATGACCGATAGCAGCCTAGGATCCGCCGAGACCATCCCGGTTTCAGGTGGACGATCGGAGGTACCTCTCATCCCAGCAACGACCTCCAGCTCAGAGTGGGCAGTTCGACCAGAATCACCAGCAACCCCAGTTCTCCACCAGCCACAGTAGCAGCATTTTCAGTTGGATCCTCATCCTTACTAGTAGGGACAACAATGGAGGCAACACCAGCAATATTCTCAGCCTCCCCTCACCAGTTCCAGCAGCAGCCTCAGAGAGCCGACCTATCCGGTTCCCATGGGCTAGCCTATGATATCCCAGCTCTTGAGGATCTTGCCCGCTTACTCGCAGACCAGTAGACATCCTTTAGGCGGAAGATGGATGAGTTTCTCCAGGAAGATGAGGGAGATCATCAAAGGAAAGGCCGCCATACTGATAACTCCAAAATCGATCGGTCTTGTGTTCCACCCAAGCGGGAAACACATTCGAAGTGTCAACAATCAAACTCTGGAATTAATCAACAATTAACCTATACTATAGATCAAGAAATAAGAAATAAATGTGGAGTTAAAATTTATTTTTAACTCTGCACAAAAGATGTATAGCAAGCAAGTAACAGAGAGTTCGAACACAGGGAGCAAACAAGGTAGATCAAACTAATGTGTATGAGTGAGTGTGAAGTGATGTCTACACTATGCAAGCAAATGATTTTTGTGGGTTTTAATTTTTTTTAATTTTTTTAATTTTTATAATTTGTATTTTGATTTTAATTTTCTGATTTTTAAAATTTTATATTTTGTATTTTTTTCAATATTGGAATATAAAAACAATGTAATAAAAGAGAAGATAGAATGTTAATAAAAATATGCAAAAATAGCCAAAAATTCAGAAATAAAATCTTTTTGGTATTTTTATGATTTTCTACTGTTTTTATGATTTTTGGGTATTTTTCAAAATATTTTTGGTATTTTAAATAGGCAAAACAAGGGAAAACAATGAATAAACTTGCTGGCCGAAATTAAAATGAGGTTGAAAAATACTAAAAGTACCTAAAATTCCTCAAATTAATTTTAAAATATAGACAATATAACAAAGAAGACACTACAACCGAGTTTGTATTTTTGTGGTTTTTCTATGATTTTCTAGATTTTTATCAAAATTTTTAGGGTTTTCTAATTTTTAAGACTTTTCTTTTGAGATTTTTAGTGATTTTTGGATTGACACTAATAGATGACAAAACACACAAAATGTAATTTTTTTGGAATTTTTCAAAATGTTTTTATAATTTTTAGGGATTTTCTAATGCAAACAGTATGAAAAATGCATGTTTTTGGTTTTTAATAAATATGGAAATGCAGTAAAATACAAATGCAAAAATGTCGCGTGAAAGTGCAAGTTAACAGGAGTTTAACATAATTTTTGTGGGATTTTTCAAGTTAAAAATATGCCGTAATTAAATCAAGCAAGCACACAAAAATATCACAGCCTGGCAGAGGTATACATGCAATTACACAAAAGTCCAGGGGCATACAAACAATTTCTCCACAAAATATAACACTTAATATTTAATTTCTAGGACCAAAGACAAATTCCCAAACCCGCAGGGGTGTCGGCGCAAAATGTCCACCAGGGCGCGTGACTTGCACGCGCCTGGTAGGGACCTAAGTGTAATATCAGAAACCTCTGGGGGGCTAACTTGTAATTTCTTCAAAAAGATAACACTTAATATAAAGTTCCTTGGACTGAAATGAAATAACAAAAGGGCTGAGGGTCTCCTTGCAAAATGCCCACACCTCACGTGAACAGGTCACGTGAGGTGACGTGGCGGAAGACCTGGGTGTAAATATGAAAAGCTCAAGGTCTGACTTGCAATTTTTACAAAACTTTACATTACAGACGAAAGTTTAGGTACTAAATGATGAATACAAAATGCGCGGGGTTAAAAGAGCAAAATACCCCTGGCGCGTGGATCCAACGGCTGCGAATCTTCACTTAAACACATGGCGCGGATCCAATGGCCGATGACGCTTCGCGTTGAACGGCGAAGATTAGATGGTTAGGAGACGATCCGACGGTGGCGAACGTTGCTCCATCCAACGGTCGCTGTGCAATCTGGAGACTCTCCTCGATCCGACGGTTGGGAGGCGAGGATCAAGAACAACGACGAGCGCCGGCAAGGGCGAGCTTCGCCGCGCTAGATCTCCGTCCTCCGGTGGCGATTGGGCGTCAAAATGGACGTGGAGGCTCCTGGGGGTCTCCTCTTCCTCCTAGGGGCATCAGAATGCCACGGCAAAGGCCGGGGTGCTCGCGGGTGGCCAGCGGAGCTGGGGGGCTCGACTGATCTCCGGCGAGTGCCAAAATATCTCCCAAGCGCTAGTCAAAGCGTGTTGACCCTGCAAAAATGGTTAAGAGGTCCAGGGAAAAATGCCTGGACTTTAGGAAGGAGGAATCGAGGCGAAAAGCGACGCGGCGGTGACTGGCCGGAGTTACGCTCCGGCCAAGATGCGGGATTGGTTGATTCGAGCGATGATACTTCGATCTTTTTGAGGGTTTTTGATGTTTGGATTATGACTAACAAAATGCAGATGAAAAATAAGGGAGAGGGGGTCCTCAATGGCTGGAACCAGAGGAAGATGTGTGCCTCGACCGCCGGTATTGCGGGAGGTGGTGGAGACGCTTTTGACCTCAAACGCCTTGGCTGATGAGCTCGCGGTGGAGCTGTCACCTCCAGGGGGCTTCAGAGCGCAAGAGAGGCAGAGAGGGGTGGACCAAAGGGACTCAAATTCGAATCCAAAGTTGGGGGTTCGTTTTAAGTGGTTTGACCCGAGATGACAGGGGCTCAAAGATCAACGAAGATTGGAGCAATCGTTGGTCCTCAACCCAAGGTTATTCATGGGCGAGCTAGAGGGATGATCGATGAACAATGTTGCAGAAGGTTGCAACACAAAAAGGTGAAAGAGTTGGCCTCGAGAAACCCGTGAAGTCGGGTCAAAAACGAGGTTGTCAGAGTCCACAGGGGTCTAGGACACCTAGTTGACCAGAGTCAACTAGGGCTTGCGCCTGGTTGGTCCACGTGGACCAACCAGGAAAATCCCTGACTAAATCTTTTATTAATTCATTTAAAAATAGAAATAAGCCGAATTAAATTATGATTATAAAATAAAAAATATTTGTTATTTTACGTAGTTTTTTATTATGATTTTTAATTAATTTTATGAGATATATTTTTATAAGTTTATTTTTAGCCCTATATAGGTATAATACCTATGTATTTTAGTCTTTTATTTTTATTCTGTGTATTTTAATTTTATTATTTTTATTTAGTATTTTATAAAATCATAAAATACTGTTATATATACAAATATATTTTTATTTCATTTTTCTGATGTGTTTTGTATATTTAATAAAATATAAGTAAGTATTGTATAGGTATGGGTACAGGTATAATACCTGTGTATTTGATATACAAATATTTTTATTTTGAGTTTTCTTTGCATTTTTATCCTAATTTTAATGCACATAGTTATTATAAATAATATTTAAAAAATTATAAAAATATAAAATTACAAAAATAATGAAGAAATAATAAATTGAATATTTTAATCTATACAAGTATACAATGAGGGTCCAAAACTTAACTTTCAAACCGTAGCTCCGCCAAATGCGAAACCATCACCATTAAATAGATTATTTTATTCTATATACAATTAAAGGTGAGTTTGCTGCATTTGGAGTTTTCAGTTGTGAGATACGGGTCTGGGAAGTTGGGGTTCCGGAATTTTATTCAGACCATAACGTTTTATCTGTACATTATTTTTCAGTGAAATCAATTTTGTATTTTTCTATATAAAATTATCTACAACTTTCATGTACAAAGTTTCTTTGTTTGATGTATAAAAAGTGGAACCAAAAATAGGTCCCAAAATGAATAAAGAATGGATAGATTAATATAGATATTTGACCCTTATCTCCCCCTACTTTATTCCTGGTCATCCTATTCATCAAGATGCCTAGGTCTCGGGGTTTTGGGTCATAAAATATTTACAATATTTTATTCTTTTTCTTTTCTTTTATTTATTCTATAATTTTGGCTTTAATTACAGTATTTTATACACTAATGGGATGCATATGCATGAATGCTAAGATGCTCTATTTAAGGCTATTTACAGGCATTTGCTAGGGTTTTTGTTGTCAAAATGATAGAATAAAGATGATGAAATGTGGATTCATCATCCCCCTATACTTTACCTTTGCTAGTCCCTAGCAAACACTTATGCAATAAGTGCAAAAAGAAAAAGAAAGAAAAGAAAAAGAAGAACTTGGATTTAGTTTAATTATCAAACTTGTCTTCACAAAATCAAAGTTTGGAGCTTAAGTCGAACCTTTGGAGTTTTAGTGCGGGCGGAACCGTAATGAGAACCAAATTTGAAATCCAACAGTCCTTGAGAATCCCGAAACTCTGCCCAAGTCTTCTCAATAGCCAGGTCAGAAATATCTCAATTCATACGCAAACTCTTACGACTATGAATCTCACTCGTACAGTGTAAGTGATGGTGGCCCTCCCCAACTAGAATGACAAAGAAACTGACTTCTCCAGTACGACAACCCAATGATTCCCCAATCCAATGACTCCATCCTCGAGGAGCGGGGTATTCCCTTCTAAGTTCAAGTGGCAACCAACTCAAGAGGAGGGAGGTGAAGAGAAGAATGGACGGTGGCCAGTGTAGCTACCTATCCTGGGATGCAAGACTAGTGTAGTCAAGTCATCCTACTGCAGGCTCACATGTTTGACTTTGGAACTCAAGCTTGCTTATTGGCTTTACAACATTTGTACGTACTTTGCAGGATTTTTATTTTTGTACATGCCTGAACCTTTTTTTTTTGAATACTATATACAACAGCATTTACATAAGGAGTTTTTCCTCTTGAGCCAGTAGACTATCCCTCTTTTAAAGCTTTATTGCAACCCACAGCCTCCTGTCTTTAGACTTCCTAATCACTTGGACGGGTTGGGGTGCACTTCCCTCCCTAGAGGAGGACAAATGTTTCCACTTGTGTGCGTCTCATGCCGGCAAATCCTATCCCCTCACCACTCCAACTGAGTTGAGCCATGTGAAAGGTGCAGGTGTCCAAGTTAGGTCATTATCAACAAGAGTCATGCGTGAGTTCTGAAATACTCTACTTAGGCAGTCAAGAATCCATTGAACCAAGTCCCGTGATCCTCAAAGAATTAAATCAACTAGTCCTAAAGTACCTCAAACCCAGTTCCTATAAGGTTCCTGTTATTAGGTAGATTTTAAGGTCCAATCAAGCTCCAATCTCCGGATTTTACTTAGACTAGTTCAACTATCAAACTCAATCCGGAAAAATGCTCATGCTATGCAAATGCAATGCAGAAAATATTTTTGTGATGCAATTTTTCAAAGATTTTGAACTTTTTATGGATTTTTGAAAAGATGATGATGATGCATATGCGGATGCAATTTTTCTGTCTTTTTCAAAAAGATTTTTCAAATGTTTTTGGATTTTAATTTTGCAAATGTTTTTGGGATTTTTGAAAACAAAAAGATTTTGGCTAAAATCTAGGTACAAAATATGTACACGGGAGTGCTTCTTATATTTACAAGAACTGGATTTTAAGCAGTTACAGGGTAAGTGATCAATTTTATAAGTATATATACATATATATAGTGGATTTTGGTGTGATGTGTATATTCCTCAAACTTATTTGACACAAGCTTTTCGCACAATTTTTGAAAACTATAGTCCAAAATAATTTTTACAAACATTTTACAAACATGTACACACATTTGAAAATCATTTTACAAAGGTTTTTCAAAACAGTATATATAGATTTTTCAAATGTTTTTGCAACCATTTTTCAAACCATTTGCAAATCATTTTTCAAACATTTTATTTCACACAAAGAAAATAAATTTTACAAACCACACATTTTTACAAAGGTTGAAAACATGTAACAAAATGTTTTCAAAATAGTTTTCAATAGATTTTCACAAAGATTTTCAAACTATTTTTCAAACCTTTTGCAAAAAACATTTTCACCTGATTTATTAATCACTAAATACAAAAAGAATTTGAGGAACAAAACACCTTTTTATTAGGGATTTTAATGAATTTTAAATAATTATTAGCCATATTATTAGGAAAATACGAAAGTACGAGTTATGGCTAAAGTATATACACAGTATATACGACCCCCCTATACTTAACTTGAGCTATGTCCTCATAGATCGGAGAGAAAAGAGAAGACATAACTCGTACTAAGTATAGACAAGTCTAAAGAATAAATAAACGAACCAATGAGAAGTTAACCGTCCCCCCTATACTTAGGATCAAGTAATCCTAAGTATAGCAGACTGTACACAACGCAGGGAGGGTCAATGGTGGGAATGAACAGATCATACTCAGATTGTCTCCTCCTATACTTAGGGTAAGATATCCCTAAGTATAGACAAGAAGAGGAGACAATGGAGAGGATCGGAAAGAATAGAATAACTCGGGGTGCACATCCCCCTATACTTAGGACAAAGTACGTCCTAAGTATGGAAAACTGTATACAAGGGCGGCACCTTTTGATAGATAAAGAAGATGGAAAATGAAAAGAAAAAAAGAAGAAAAGAAGAAATAAATCAACAGATGAAAGAGTGATATGAACAGATGGATCTGTACAGCGGAAGATGGCATTGATCACCATGTATGAGATGCAGATGATGTGAGTCAAAGAATACATCTCATACCAAAAGAATGGGGGCAACGTCGATGGTCGGCGGATCATGATCTAGATATACTTTCAGGCATTGACCATTGACACGGAAGGTAGAAGAAGATGACGGTTCGGATATGTCGATGCTGTCATTGTCATGTACCTTCCTAACCACATACAGACCTTTCCACTTGCTCTGTAGTTTCCCTGTGAATAATTTCAGCCTGGAATCAAACAACCATACTCTCTGATCTGGCTCAAACTGTTTATGGCCGATATGGGAATCATGCCATGTCTTCACTTTCTCTTTGTATTGTAGGCTGTTAGAAAAGATTGTATCTCTCAATTCCTCCAGGGCTGCCAACTTTGCTCTTCTTTGTTCTCCTATGCTCTCGAGATCTAACAATAACTCAGTGACTGCCCAAAAAGATTTGTGCTTGATTTCCACTGGCAAATGGCACGGCTTGCCATAAACGAGTCGAAAGGGAGATGTCCCCAATGGATTCTTGAAAGAAGTCCGATAGGCCCACAGGACCGAGTCCAAATGCTGTGACCAATCCGTTCGGTCTGGGCGGACAACTTTCTGCAAGATTGTTTTTATCTCCCGGTTCGATACTTCGGCAAGACCATTAGTCTGGGTGATACGGTGTGGTGACCCGATGGTCAATGCCGAACTCGTCTGCAAGGGCCCCAACCTTGTCATTGATGAAGTGAGACCCCCCGTCTAAAATCAAGACTCTCGGTACCCCGAACCGTGAAATAATATTTTTCCTCAAGAATTTACACACGGTTTTAGCATCTGCAGCTCGGGCGGGGATGGCCTCAACCCATCGGCTGACATAGTCCACAACGAGCAAAATATGCTCGAATCCCTGACTCTTAGGAAATGGGCCCATGAAATCAATCCCCCATGCATCAAAAACCTCACAAAAGTGAATGGGTTGCATGGGCATCATGTCTCTCTGTCCGCAGGTTCCCATTTTCCGACAGTCAGTACATCTCTTCATGAACTCATCAGAATCCTTGAAGAGAGTAGGCCACCAAAGGCCGGATTGAAGCACCTTCTATGCTGTCCTTTTTCTAGAATGATGTCCTCCTACCTCAAGCTTGTGGCAATATGTGAGGACGCTATGCTGCTCTTCTTGAGGAATGCACCTCCTTCAGATGCTATCCCCTCCTTCATGATAAAGGACGGGATCCTCCCAATGGTAAAACTTGGCCTTACCTAGGAAGGTCTCAAGTTTCTGCCTGGGCCAACCCTGAGGGACCATCTTGGCAACAAGATAGTTTACAAAGTCAGCATACCATGGGAGTGAGGCGACCGCCAAGATCGCATCGTCTGGAAATGTCTCTGTGATAGGTGCACTGGGCTCAGATTCCTCAAGATTCTCCAATCTGGAGAGATGATCTACCACCACATTCTTTACTCCAGGCTTATCCTTAATCTCAATATCAAATTCCTGGAGCAGAAGGATCCATCTGGTAAGACATGCTTTGGCATCCTTCTTGGCCATTAAGTATCGGATGGCAGTGTGATCGGTGTAAATAGTCACTCTAGATCCGAGAATATAAGATCGATATTTATCCAAAGCAAAGACTACGACCAGCATCTCTTTCTCAGTCACAGTATAGTTCCGCTGAGTGACATCCAAAGTCCGGCTGGCATAGTGAATGGCAAAAGGTAAACCATCCCTCCTCTGTCCAAGCACAGCCCCAACGGCAAAATCTGAAGCATCCGTCATGATCTCGAATGGGAGAGACCAACCGGGTGGCTGAAGGGCAGGAGCTAAAACAACCATATTTTTGAGAGTCTCAAAAGATGCAAGACACTTATCATTGACAATAAACTCGGTGTCTTTTGTCAGCAAGTCAGTAAGCGGTCGGGGAATACGACTGAAGTCCTGAATGAACCGTCGGTAGAAACCGACATGCCCCAGAAAAGACTGCAACTGACGCAAGTTGGACGGTGGATTGAGTTTTCTGATGATATCCACCTTGGCCGGATCGACCTCCATGCCCCTGTTGGAGACGATATGACCGAGGACCGTCCCTTGAGTCACCATGAAGTGACTCTTCTCCCAAGATAAAACAAGATTGACCTATATATAGCGCTGAAGCACACGGTCTAGGTAGTCAAGACAAGCGTCGAAACCGTCGCCATAGACCGAGAAGTCATCCATGAAGACCTCTAAACAGTCACCCACCATGTCCGAGAATATGGACAACATGCACCTTTGGAATGTCGCTGGAGCGTTACATAGACCAAAGGGCATCCGTCTGAAAGCATACATCCCAAACGGACAGGTGAATGTCGTTTTCTCTTGGTCTTCGGGCGCAATGGCCACTTGATTATATCCAGAGTACCCGTCAAGAAAACAATAATGACTTTTCCCAACTAGCCGCTCGATAATCTGATCAATGAATGGCAGCGGGAAATGATCCTTCTTGGTGGCCTCATTCAATCGTCTGTAGTCCACACAGACCCTCTAAGAAGTGGGTACTCGGGTAGCGATCTCCTCTCCAGACTCATTTACAACTGTAGTGATACCCGTCTTCTTGGGTACCACATGCAATGGACTAACCCACTTGGAGTCGGAGATGGGGTAGATAAAATCGGCGCTCCACCACTTCGAAATTTCTTTCATGACTACGTCTCGAAAATTCGGATTTAGCCGTCGTTGGAACTCACGCGACGGCCTAGCGTTATCCTCAAGATAGATGTGGTGGGAGCACATAGCCGGACTAATCCCCTGGAGATCAGCTATACTCCATCCTATTGCTTTGCGGTTTCTTTCAAGAACCTCCATCAGACGAGATTCTTGTTCTCCAGTCAAATCTGCTGAGATAATGACTGGGTGCATATCTGGCTCACCCGCAAGGAATTTATACTTCAGCGACTGCGGCAGAGGCTTCCGTTCTGGACAACTGGGAGGTGGCAGATCTGTCTTCTGATATGTCTTTGTAAACGCTACCAGGTCTGCATGGGAGAACTCTCGCTCTGCATGAATATCTGACAAAGAGCGGCCTGCTGAATTATCTACAAACTGCACTGGCTCGCACTCTGTCATGGCTGTTGGCTCAGAAGGAATCAGACAAGGCAAATAGTCATCAAAATCATCCCAATCGACGTCTGAATCCGAGGGATCAGAAGAAGATGAACATGATTGAAACTCATCGGCACCACTCATCCCAACACTGTCAGCCTCAGGTGTGTCCTCGTCCAGGGGTGTGCTCTCCCGGCTCTCGACTGCCATAAGCTTTAAATATAGTGAATCTGTAGGCAGGGCGAGGGTCGGTGCTACCGGATCTGTCCAGTTGGATTCATCATCAGTCATCACAAAATCACACGCCTAGTGGATGTCTAGCTCTTCCTCTGTCATATGCGCGGCTTCGCTGGACTGCTTCGAGCATTCAAGTTCTCTGGCTCTGGTTTCCTCGATCGTCTCTATTTGTATGGTTTCACCCTCTACATGAAAACACACCTTCCCAGTATCGTAATCGGTCACCGCCTTGGCTGTGGCCAAGAATGGACGTCCGAGTATGATGGGGGCATCAGTTACCGACTCAGGGATCTCCATGTCCAACACAACGAAGTCCACGGGGAATTTCAGGCCCTGAATGGTAACGACCACGTCTTTCAATAACCCCTTCGGCCTCTTAGTCAACCTATAAGCAAACTGAAGGACCGTCCTGCTCCTAAGAAGAGGACCAAACTCGAATCGGTCGAGTAAGGTTGCCGGAAGAAGGTTAATTGAAGACCCGCTGTCTAACAGAGTACAATCAAACTGCTGCTCCTGAATCTCGCATCTGACATAGGGAGCTCCTGCATCTGGTTGCTTGGCTGGCAGTTTGTTCTGAATAGTGCAGCAAGTGAAATGAGTGAGCACATGGATTTGATCTTTGTGGTTCCTCCTCTTCCTGCGGATGGTAGTCTTCTCTTTCAAGTTCTTCTTGAAGAGGGGGATGTGCTCAAGTGCTTCCTATAGAGTCAGCTGAATATGGAATCTGTCTATCATCTGGTTGCTGAACTCTACCTATTGCTCTTTTTTGGGATTTTCTCTTTTGTTCCCCTTCGCTCGGTGGAGTGCTTCAGGGAAGGGGATGGTAGGGGCCTCCTCAGATGGAGGACTAGGAACAGGTCCCTGTGCCTTTGAAGGAGGAGAATCCATACAATCATCATCATGCAACACATATGGATCCGCAATGTGAACATAAACCTTTCCTTTATTCATATTTTTGTTTTTCTTTTTGTTACCACAGTCCATAGGTACAAAAAGTGGTAACATCATAGATGGGGGCTCAACAAAAGTAGATGTGGTGGCCTCAGTACCACCACCGGCACCTGTCTTCGCGGCATCAGCACCGCGCTCTGGCTCATCATCTAAAATGGTGGCATCAGCACCACCGTCTGCATCTGGTATCACGACGGCTTCAATACCGTCGTCTGGATCTCCATCATTGGTGGCCTCAGCACCACCATCGCTAACATCATCATCAGCGGCATCAGCACCGCTACTCTGCTCCTCTGGCGCTCGCTCCTAGTTCAGCATGTGATTGTCGCTCAGAAGAGGCGCCGCCGGCTGACATCCTACCGCTCCTAGTAGTCACAAAATCAACATCATACAAAGAGAGAGATATGTCACTCAAATAGTCACTAGGAGAGGTATCTTCTGTAAACTCTACATGCTCAGATTTTCTTTTCAGACTGTCCGGGTTAGGTTTGATCTGAGCGGGTATGGCGGCCTTGCCTTTGATTAATTCCCTCATTTCCTGCCGGAATTCATCCATTTCTTGCCTGAAGGATGCTCGCTGTTCGGAGAGCAAGCGAGCAAGATCATCGAGAGCTGGGTTCTCAAAAATTGGGGCTTGAGAACCGGATGGGTTCCCTTGCAGGAAATGAGGCTGCTGTTGCTGCTGGTACTGGGGAGGATGGGAATAAGACTGCTGAGGCTGCTGACGCTGCCTCCACTGCTGTCCCTGATAGGCAGGACGAGGACCCTGCTGGTAATGCTGTTGGGCGTACTGGGGCTGCTGCTGTTGATGCTGGCTGTTCTGCTGTCCTTGAGCAGGATGCTGTTATTGGGATGAGGAGCCACCGTTGCCCCAACGGAATCCGGGGTGATCACGACGAATCCCGGGCTGAGGGTACCGGTCGTACCATATCCCTTTGACTTCCGTCAATGGTTCCTGCTCGAAGGAGGGTGGAGGAAGAACTGCCAGTGGCTGCTCCGGTTGATAGATCACCATCTGAGTGTCCTGAGATGGCGGCTGCACTGGAGAGTACTGTAGCAACGGGACCGGCTCTGCCTGGATGTGGTTGACCTGGCGATACGCGACAGAGGGTTGTGATGAGTTACTACTGCTCGGATCAGCTCGTGATCTGGGAGGCTGCTGGGAAGAAGTCTGTGCCTCCTGTATGCAAAGAATCTGCGTCTTCAGATCACTCATTGTCTTGGCAATTTGGTTCATCTGGGCCATGCCTTGCATCTGTTTCTTCTCCAGGATCTCGAGACGGTCCAGTTTCTCGCTAATAATGCCCATGTCGGCTGCGGCTGATTCGGCTTGGGCTGCAGCTACTGACGATGTGTTAGGACCGGCATCGATGCGGGCGATCCTCTGGAATGATCCCGCTCCTTGCGGGGGCTTCTGTTGTGTGTAAACATGGGCTTGGACCAACACAGTTGAATTCTCTGCCATGCCCTCGTAGATGGTCCAAACGTCGTCTTCACCCTTTGAAAAGTACGACCCACCGCAAGAGGCGTTGACTAGCCCCTGCAGCTCCGGTGTCAGCCCACAGAAGAAACTCTGAACTAACTTGGGCTTGGAGATGTCGTGATGTGGACACCGGTCAATGAGCTCTCGAAAGCGATCCCAAGCTTCATGGAACTGTTCATTCGGGATCATAACAAAGTTGCTGATCATAGCTCTAGCTGCATTCGTCCGGCCGAGAGGGTAGTATTTCTTCAAATACGCGGTCCGGAGATCTGCCCAAGTGTCAATGAATCGCCCCAGATGTTTGAGCCAGTACGCGGCTCTGTCAACCAAGGAGAATGGAAAGGCGATCATCTTTATGGTGTCCTCGGTCATCAGCCTATCATGGATCGTGCTGCATATCATCTCGAACTCTTGGAGATGGAGGTATGGCTCTTCGGTCGGCAACCCATGGAATTTGGGTAGAAGCTGAATGGTATGGGGCCGAAGCTCGAAATCTCCATGGATAGGCAGAAGTCGGATCCATCGGTGAGTGAGGGAAGCTGCTGGATTGTGTAATTCTCGCATGATGGTCTGCGGCGGCCTCTCAGCGTTAGGATCACCTCCTCTTGCATCAGGTCCTCCTCCTCCACCACCACCGCCACCGCCCCCAGGTCGGTTTTCTCTCATCTGTGCAATTTCTCTCATGAGATCACCCATGAAGGTACCCTGGTCACGAATCTGCCTCTGCATGGTCTCCAGGGATGCTAGAAGTGAATTGTTGATGGCGGCTTGATCAATGAAGTATGGATGGTGCTCATGGTCATCCGGATGCTCGTCTCTGTCAGCCATCTCGGGATTCTCTGAAAAAGCAAAAGAGGCCATCTCAGGTGCTGTCGAATGCCCAGAACTCTGCGATGCACTAAATTCTGACACTCTTGGACTGATGGAAGGAGCATGAGAAGGGTGGTCGAGGGGGAACAGGGTGGAGGTAAACTCAGGCTCGGAGAGCGGACTCTCCGAGGTAGTCCTAGATGAATGAGGAGGAGTGCTGGATAGCGGTGCTGACAAAGTCAGCCTAAGAGATCTCCGTCCCATCATCTTGATTATTGGGAAGAGCAGGGAGAATGCAGAAGAAGAAGGAAGAAATGAGAGGCAAAATTACGCACAATTGTGATGTGTTTTTGATCTTGACCTAAATAGAACTAGCAATCAAACACAAAACATGGGTGAATTCACCAACTCAACACATGAAGCCGTGAAGGTTCGGCTTTTATCTTGTCGGTTTTAGCTTGAATTCAGGAATTAATCTTTTCACGAGTCCTTAGAGCACTACGCCTAAAGGAGAGAGAGTACTGCCGGAAGAGTATCCAATACTTGTCCTCGTCCTGTGTAACCTGTAGCTTACGCTTTTTGAGGTCCTTGTAACCCTTCCTGGATCCCTACTCAGCCAAAGAATAAGAGAGAGGAAGCCAATAGGCGAAACCGATACTTTGGAACTCGCTCGCAACGGAATCACCCGTGAGCATGCAAGAACCTACTCAGACGCGAGACGATGAGACAGACACCCCCGTGAAGGCGTGGCCTAGGCTCGATACTTCTGACAAGGTCGATGCTCTACACAATAGAGAGTCACCAATGTTGACCAAGCCCTACTCGTCTACGTACGATAGAAGCACCAATACTTCGGAAATCCAGGCGATACACAAGGCAGCCACAAGCTGGGTTTTGGGCTCTAATCCTTATGAAGCATTCAACTCACTTGGAAGGAGACCTTCCCATGCAACCTGAAAACAAGTGAGTGTGTGACTCTCCCCAATCAATGAATCCAATTACCAATTTTATTTTTGGTCAAGGTTTTCTTAGCAGTCCCTTTTTTAATTTTTTTGGTGTTATCGCTTCTTTTGAGTAGATTCAAACAAGCGCCTAACGATTTTTGTATTTTCTTGATCCTACTTTGTCCAAAAACAGAGGGAGAGTAGAGTCGGAAAAGCCGTGCAAGTCGACACAAAGATGGAAATCTCACCTTTGTGCCTAAATGATGGATGCAAAGTAAGAATACTTACAGCGAATCCCAGCTCTCTCCATGCGGGATGCAAAGCAGAAATTTATAAACCTAATCTACATGCCGGTATGCAATGCGGAAATCGTCCTAAGATAGGCAACTGCTAGCGTTAAGAACCACAAGTTAGTCACCAATCCTCGATCCTAAGAGTCCGGTCTAGACCCCCCTCCTCTTCTCGACACATCGAGTTCAGGAGTAGCGCTTGATGGGGAGGGCTCGCGGCGCGACTGATCTAAGAAGATGAGCTAACTGTTTAATTAGACTAAGTCCAAATTCGAGCTATAGGTGCATGCAAAGGTTATTAGTGTATTTGGACCTAATTTAGTCGAACAAGCAGGCCTAGAACTAAGGGCTCAATCCACAAAAGAAATGAAAAATGAAAACAAAACCGGAAAATGACAGCGGTGGAAAACTCGTCAAAAACCGCGGTGAGCCCCCGGGTGAACAAACACCCGGAAATTAGGCCCGAAGTGTCTAAGTGTCCAAGTCCCTGTATTATTACAAATTAATGAATCACTCTCTCTCACAAAATAAAATGCAAGCTAACTAGGCACTCTCTCACTCCTCCTGCTCTCTCCTGCCGGCTTGGCTAAAGAAAAGCCGGCTCCGCTTTCCAAGGATGCTTCGGATCCCCTAGGCGATCCGCCTCGCTCCGCGATCCCTTGCAAGAAGACAAGAAAAAGAGTGGTCAAAAAGCTCAATCAATATATATCAAAAATGCAAGAGAGATAAAAAGAAGCAATGGTAGACAACAAACACAAACAGACAAAAAGATGAACTACTCGTTGTTGTTCCCCGGCAGCGGCGCCATTTGATAACTCCAAAAATCGATCGGTCTTGTGTTCCACACCAGGCGAGAACACAATCGAAGTGTCAACCAATCAAACTCTGGAATTAATCAACAATTAACCCACACTATAGATCAAGAAATAAGAAATAAATGTAGAGTTAAAATTTATTTTTAACTCTGCACAAAAGATGTATAGCAAGCAAGTATGCAGAGAGTTCGAACACAGGGAGCAAACAAGGTAGATCAAACTAATGTGTGTGAGTGAGTGTGAAGTGATGTCTACACTATGCAAGCAAATGATTTTTGTGGGTTTTAATTTTTTTAATTTTTTTAATTTTTTAATTTTGTATTTTGATTTTTAATTTTCTGATTTTTATAATTTTATATTTTGTATTTTTTTTCAATATTGGAATATAAAAACAATGTAATAAAAGAGAAGATAGAATGTTAATAAAAATATGCAAATATAGCCAAAAATTCAGAAATAAAATCTTTTTGGTATTTTTATGATTTTCTACTGTTTTTGTGATTTTTGGGTATTTTCAAAATATTTTTGGTATTTTAAATAGGCAAAACAAGGGAAAACAATGAATAAACTTGCTGGCCGAAATTAAAATGAGGTTGAAAAATACTAAAAAGTACCTAAAATTCCTCAAATTAATTTTAAAATATAGATAATAAAACAAAGAAGACACAGCAACCGAGTTTGTATTTTTTTGGTTTTTCTATGATTTTCTAGATTTTTATCAATATTTTTGGGGTTTTCTAATTTTTAAGATTTTTCTTTTGAAATTTTTAGTGATTTTTGGACTGACACTAATAGATGACAAAACACACAAAATACAATTTTTTTTGGAATTTTTCAAAATGTTTTTATAATTTTTAGGGATTTTCTAATGCAAACAGTATGAAAAATGCATGTTTTTGGTTTTTAATAAATATGGAAATGCAATAAAATACAAATGCAAAAATGTGACGTGAAAGTGCAAGTTAACAGTAGCTTAACATAATTTTTGTGGGATTTTTCAAGTTAAAAAGATGCCCCAATTAAATCAAGCAAGCACACAAAAATATCACAACATGGCTGGGGTATACATGCAATTATACAAAAGTCCAGGGGCATACAAGCAATTTCTCCACAAAATATAACACTTAATACTTAATTTCTAGGACCAAAGACAAATTCCCAAACCCGCAGGGGTGTCGGCGCAAAATGTCCACCAGGGCGCGTGACTTGCACGTGCCTGGCAGGGACCTAAGTGTAATATCAGAAACCTCTGGGGAGCTAACTTGCAATTTCTTCAAAAAGATAACACTTAATATAAAGTTCCTTGGACTGAAACGAAATAATAAAAGGGCTGAGGGTCTCCTTGTAAAATGCCCACACCTCATGTGAACAGGTCACGTGAGGTGACGTGGCGGAGGACCTGGGTGTAAATATGAAAAGCTCAAGGGCTGACTTGCAATTTTTACAAAACTTTTACATTACAGACGCAAGTTTAAGTACTAAATGATGAATACAAAATGCGCGGGGTTAAAAGAGCAAAATACCCCTGGCGCGCGGATCCAACGGCTGCGAATCTTCACTTAAACACGTGGCGCGGATCCAATGGCCGATGACGCTTCGCGTCGAACGGCGAAGATTAGATCGTTAGGAGACGATCCGACGGTGGTGAACGTTGCTCCATCCAATGGTAGCTGTGCAATCTGGAGACTCTCCTCGATCCGACGGTTGGGAGGCGAGGACCAAGAACAACGACGAGCGCCGGCGAGGGCGAGCTTCGCCGCACTAGATCTCCGTCCTCCGGTGGCGGTTGGGCGTCAAAATGGACGTGGAGGCTCCTGGGGGTCTCCTCTTCCTCCTGGGGGCGTCAGAATGCCACGACGAAGGCCGGGGTGCTCGCGGGTGGCCAGCGAAGCTGGGTGGCTCGGCTGATCTCTGGCGAGTGCCAAAATATCTCCCAGGCGCTAGTCAAAGCGCGTTGACCCTGCAAAAATGGTTAAGAGGTCCAGGGCAAAATGCCAGGACCTTAGGAAGGAGGAATCTAGGCGAAAAGCGACGCGGTGGTGACTGGGCGGAGTTGCGCTCCGGCCAAGATGGGGGATTGGTTGATTCAAGCGACGATACTTCGATCTTTTTGAGGGTTTTTGATGTTTGGATTATGACTAACAAAATGCAGATGAAAAATAAGGGAGAGGGGGTCCTCAATGACCGGAACCAGAGGAAGATGTGTACCTCGACCGCCGGTATTGCGGGAGGTAGACGCCTTCGACCTCAAACGCCTTGGCTGATGAGCTCGCGGTGGAGCTGTCACCTCCAGGGGGCTTCAGAGCGCAAGAGAGGCGGAGAGGGGAGGACCAAAGGGACTCAAATTCAAATCCAAAGTTGGGGGTTCGTTTTAAGTGGTTTGACCCGAGGTGACAGGGGCTCAAAGATCAACGAAGATTGGAGCAATCGTTGGTCCTCGGCCCAAGGTTATTCATGGGCGAGCTAGAGGGATGATCAAGGAACAATGTTGCAGAAGGTTGCAACACAAAAAGGTGAAAGAGTTGGCCTCGAGAAACCCGTGAAGTCGGGTCAAAAATGAGGTTGTCAGAGTCCATAGGGGTCTAGGACACCTAGTTGACCAGAGTCAACTAGGGCTTGCACCTGGTTGGTCCACGTGGACCAACCAGGAAAATCCCTGACTAAATATTTTATTAATTCATTTAAAAATAGAAATAAGATGAATTAAATTATGATTATAAAATAAAAAATATTTGTTATTTTATGTAGTATTTTATTATGATTTTTAATTAATTTTATGAGATATATTTTTATAAGTTTACTTTTAGCCCTATATAGGTATAATACCTATGTATTTTAGTCTTTTATTTTTATTCTGTGTATTTTAATTTTATTATTTTTATTTAGTATTTTATAAAATCATAAAATACTATTATACATACAAATATATTTTTATTTCATTTTTCTGATGTGTTTTGTATATTTAATAAAATATAAGTAAGTATTGTATAGGTATGGGTACATGTATAATACCTGTGTATTTGATATACAAATATTTTTATTTTGAGTTTTCTTTGCATTTTTATCCTAATTTTAATGCACATAGTTATTATAAATAATATTTACAAAATTATAAAAATATAAAATTACAAAAATAATGAAGAAATAATAAATTGAATATTTTAAGCTGTACAAGTATACAATGAGGGTCCAAAACTTAACTTTCAAACCGTAGCTCCGCCAAATGCGAAACCATCGCCATGAAATAGATTATTTTATTCTATATACAATTAAAGGTGAGTTTGCTGCATTTAGAGTTTTCAGTTGTGAGATACGGGTCTGGGAAGTTGGGGTTCTGGATTTTTATTCAGACCATAACTTTTTATCTGTACATTATTTTTCAGTGAAATCAATTTTGTATTTTTCTATATAAAATTATCTACAACTTTCATGTACAAAGTTTCTTTGTTTGATGTATAAAAAGTGGAACAAAAAATGGGCCCCAAAATGAATAAAGAATGGATAGAATAATATAGATATTTGACCCTTATCTCCCCCTACTTTATTCCTGGTCGACCTATTCATCAAGATGCCTTGGTCTCGGGGTTTTGGGTCATAAAATATTTACAATATTTTATTCTTTTTCTTTTCTTTTATTTATTCTATAATTTTGGCTTTAATTACAGTATTTTATACACTAATGGGATGCATATGCATGAATGCTAAGATGCTCTATTTAAGGCTATTTACAGGCATTTGCTAGGGTTTTTGGTGCCAAAATGATAGAATAAAGATGATGAAATGTGGATTCATCACATACCCGCTCATATCAAGCCCAACCCTAATAACCTAAAGAGAAAATCTGAGTAGGTACAGTTTACAGAGACCATCACTCCTAGTGATTTATTGGGTAACATTGCTTCATACACATTGGATGCTGATTTGTATCACTTAGGAGCGGTAGGATGCCAGCTAATGGTGCCTCGTCTGAGCAATGACACCACAAGGATTTAGAAGCGCCAGACGAGGAGGATAGCAGTGCTGATGCTGCTAAGGATGATGATGATGACGGTGGTGCTGACGCCAAGGACGTTGATCCAGTCAACAGTATTGATGCTGTCGTGTCTCCAGATGCAGCGGGTGGTACTAACGCCACCATACCAGTGAGTAGTGTTGATGCCGCAAAGTCAGATGCCGTGAGTGGTATTGAGGCCACCGCTTCTATTTTAGTTGTGTCACCTCCAGTTTTTGTGTATCAGAACATTACAAAAAATACAAAAAAATAAAGGAAAGGTTTCTTCATTTTTCGAGTCCATATGTGATGATTGGTGATATTTGTATAGATTCCATGCCTTCTCAGCAGTAGGAACCTCTTCCTAGCCCTCTATTTGTGGATGGCCCAAGCATCCCCTTTCCTCAAGTACTCCGCTTAGCAAAGGGGAATAAAAAAGAAATTATAATAAAAGATCAATAGTTAGAGTTCAGCTAGCAAATGATTGATAGATTCCATATCCAGCTGACTCTACAGGAGCATTTGAGCACATCCCTTTCTTCTAGAAGAACTTGAGAGAGAAGACCACTATTCACAGGAAGAAGAGGAACCATCAGGCAGAAATCCATGTACTAACCCGTGCCACTTGCTTTGCTACTCAGAACGTCTGCCAGCTAAGAGGCCAGAGATAGGAGCTCCCTTTGTCAGATGCCACATTCATGAGCAGAGATTCGAGCGTACCCTATTAGACAACAACTCTTCTATCAACCACCTTCTGACAACCTTACTCGACTGGTTCGAGTTCGTCCCTCTTCAACAGAGCAGGACAGTCCTTCAGTTTGCTGATAGATCTGTCAAGAGGCCAAAGGGGTTGTTGAAGGAGGTAGTGGTCACAATTTAGGGCCTGAAATTCCTCGTGGACTTCGTTGTGTTGGACATGGAGATCCCTGAATCTGTAACAGATACCCCCATCATTCTAAGACGTCCATTCTTGGCCACATCCAAGGCAGTGTCCGACCATGATAGTGGGAAGGTATAATTTCATATCGAGGGTGAGAGTATTCTAATAGAGATGATTGACGAGACTAGAGCGTGAGATTCAGCTTGCTCATAGTAGTTCAGTGATGCAGAGCAGACGACAGAGGCAGAGCGAGACGTCCACCAGGAGTGCGACTTTGTGATCACTGATGATGAAGCCACTTGGTTTGACTCTATTTCACGAACCCTTCTCTCACCTTTAGATGTCGCAGATTCACAACTTCTAGCAGAGGAGAGTTCAGAGAGCACACTTCTAGTGGAGTGATGAATCTACGTTTCATCATCTTTATTCTATCATTTTGGCCTTAAAAACCCTAGTAAATGTGTGTAAATTGCGTTAATTCATGCATTTTATCATCCATGCATTAATGTGTAAATATTGTATAAAATACAGTTTTTAAAGCCAAAATAATAGAATAAAGAAAAGAAAAGAAAAAAATAAAATATTGTAAATATTTTATGACTCGAAACCCCGAGACCTAGGCATCTCGATGACTAGGTCGACAAGGAATAAAGTAGGGGGAGACAAGGGCCAAAATACAATAAAATTCCCTTTTATTTTATTCATTCTTTATTCATTTTGGGACCTATTTTTGGTTCCACTTTTTATACTTCAAATAAAGAAATTTTGAACATGAAAGTTGTAAATAATTAAATAAATAAAAATACAAAATTGATTTCACACAAAAATAATGTACAGATAAAAAGTTATGATATGAATAAGATTCCAGAATCCCAACTTCCCAGACCTGTATGTCTCAAATAAAAGGTCGAAACACACCAAAATCATTTTTAATTGTATATAATTTTTAATAAGCTATTTAATGAAGGTGGTTTCGTATTTTGCGGAGCTACAGTTTGAAAGTTGAGTTTTGGAACCCTATTGTGTACTTGTACATATTAAAATATTCATTTTATTATTTATTCATTATTTTTGTAATTATATATATTTTTTATAATTATGTAAATATTATTTATAATGTATATGTACATTAAAATTAGAATAAAACACTAAAGAAAATACAAAAATAAATACTTATATATAATACATAGGTATAATACCTGTATATATACCTACATAATTATTACTTCTATTTTATTAAGTGTACAAAACACTTTAGAAAAACAAAGTAAAAATATATTTAAGTGTATAAAATATTTTATAAATTTACAAAATAATAAACAAAATAAAAAAAAATTAAATATACAAAATAAAAATAAAATATTAAAATATATAGATATGTATACTTATATTGGCCTAAAAAGGCGACTTGTATTTTTATACCTCATAAAAATAATTAAAAATCATAATAAAATACTTTATAAAATAAGGAACATTTTTTATTTTATAAACTAAAATTAATAAAATCATTTAATATTTTATTTCGAATATACTAATAATTTTGACTTGGAATTTTCTAGTTGGTCCACGTGGACCAACTAGGCGCGGTCGTTTGTTGACCTCGGTCAACCCAGACCGAGGCCTGCCAGGTCTGACAGCCATTGCTTTTACCCCGATTTCAAGAAATTTTGGCGCCCAATTCTTCCATCCTCTGGCCTCGCGATCTTCTTGAAACTTCTGCCTTGATCATCACTGATCCACGCCGAGCACCCGTATCTTGCCATATCTTCATCATTCGCGCGTGGCCATCACAAGAAGGAGACACAATCGCCTTGTATATATCAGACCAGCCACCTTCAAGATCGAGTTTGAACTCCTTGCACGCCGCTTTCTCCCCACCTAACGTGCTCTAGAGATAGAGGGAGGTGACATCTCCCCATTCCAAGCTTCAGGAGGGTCGAGGAAGGGCCGAGGCGTCTCCACCATCTCCGTCGACCTCAGGCATTGAGGTTTCCATCCTCTGGCTCCTGCCATTGAGGTACCTCCTTTTCCTTAGGCTCCGTTTGGTTGCAGGGTTGGGCAGGGTTGGGTTGGCCCAACCTAGGGTACCCCTCCTTCCAACCCTCCCAAACCTCCTCACAGTTTACTATTCACATGGGTACCCCAACCCAACTCAACCCTGCCCAACCCTGCAACAAAATGAACCCTTAGTTTTTCTTGTAGTTTCTTAGTCCCCGCAGCTCTAGGAATCGATTAGCGTAGTTGGGATCGATCGACAATCACCCGTTCACCCTCCACGATCGCCTCGCCGGAGCGCGCCTCCGGCCACCTCGAATCCGTGTCACCTTCGCACCTTCGCACCTCCACGGGGTCCAGGCAGTTTGCCCTAGACCCTCTCACCCATTTTCGTAGGTCAAAGCGCACATATAGCACCTGGAGACCATTTCACGAACTTCGTCGGAGGTACCTGGACCCGATTCCTCCGTCGCCTTCTTGGCGACGCCTCGAAGCTCCTCCAACGAACCTGAGTCCTCCAGCACCTAGATTGACCTCTCAAGAGCACACCCGTTTATCTCGCACACTTCCATACTGCCGGATGACGGAGATCCAGCTTGGGGAAGTTCGCCTTGCCGGCGTTCTTCCCTGTTCTTCCTCCTCGCTTCTCCGTCGTCCGATCGCGTCGCCGTTCCAGATCGTTTCCCAACCGTTGGATCATCACGTTTCCCAGTCGTATGATCATCCCTGAGGATCTAAGCTGGGCCGACCATCGTCGAACTGCCATCTGCCATCCACGCGCCGCCACGTGGCAAGTGGAGCGCCCTCAACCGTTGGATCGCCCCGCCTGGGTATTTTGCATCTTAAACCCTGACAATTTTTGTATTTAAAATTTAGTTTATAAACTTTCATTTGCAGTTATAAATGTTTTGTAATATTTTCATTTAGAACCCTGAACTTTTGTTATTTGCATTCGGGTCCTTGTCCACGTCAACTCACGTGTCCCGTACACGTGGGTGGTGGGTATTTTGTAAGGGACCCCCTGAGGGTTTTTACATTTCATTTCAGTCCAGGAAAAGTTTTACTCTGTGTAATACTTTTGGAAAAATTGCATTTAAGCCCTTAGGTTTTGGTTAATTACACTTAAGTCCTCGCCCGGCGCGTGCTCGTCACGTGCGGGGCTGGGATTTTTGCAGACGTACCCTTACAGGTCTAGTTATTTGTGATTGGTCTTAGAACGTTGTTTGTTAGTTATATATATTTTGTGAAAAATTGCACATTGGCCCCTGGATTTCTGGATATTTACATCTATGCCCTTGCGACTAGTGTAGTTTCTCTTTGTTGTCTCTATTTATTTCATGCATCTATAAAATCCTAAAAATCACCAAAAAATTAACTTAGGATTATTTTTTGTTGATCTTTCACGCTATATTTTTACTTTGCATTTTTTGTCATTTTATTATTTATAAAAATTCAAAAACATGCATTTTCAACACTGTTTGCATTATAAAATACATAAAAATTATAAAAACTTTTGAAAAATTCCAAAAAATTATATTTTGTTTGTTTTCGTGTGTTTTAAATTCAATCCAAAAATCACTAAAAATTTCAAAAGAAAACTCCTAAAAATTACAAAACCCCTTAAATCTTCATAAAAATCTTAAAAATTCCATAAAATTCAAAAAATACAATTTCAATTTTTGAAGTTTCTCTATTTTGTTATCTTTATTTTAAAATTAATTTGAGGAAGTTTTAATTATGTTTGATATTTTTCATCCTCATTTTAAATTCGTCCAGCAACTTTGTTCACTGTTTTTCAATATTTTTGACTTTAAAAATACCAAAAAAAATCAGGAAAAATTTAGAAAAATTACAAAACATTAGAAAAATATAAAAATCACAAAAATTCTTTATTTCATATATTTTGACTATTTTCCCCTATTTTCATCTCTCTCTCTTATCTCTAGTGTATATATATTCCTTATACATTATATCTTTATTAAAAATAAATAAATAAAATACAAAATATAAAAAGAAAATACAACTTCAGTAAATTAAAACTCAAAATATAAAAATATCAAATCAAAAATTAAATAAAAATAATAAAATTAAAAACCTACAAAAATATAGCACATTTGTAGGCATTTGATCACTTTCACATTTTGAGCACTACTGCCTTGATCTATCTTGCTTGCTCCCTGTGTTCAACCTCTACACATACTTGCACTATACACTTTTGTTATAGAGTTATAATAAATTTTAACTCCACATATTGCTTGTCATTATTTGATTGTTGTTGTGGGTTAATTGTTGATTAAATCTGAATTTCTGAACGGTCAACGCATCGACTGTGTCCCGCCTTGTGTGGAATACACAACTGCCTGATTTTTGGGTTCATCATGGAGGAAACTTTTGAGGTTGACGATCGCGTTCAGGACAACAAAGCAGATCTTGTATCTTGTAATTCTGATTCAGGTCCCTCATATTCAGACATAGATTGGGTAGAGTTTCGTGATTTATTACCTTGTCTTATTTCCACAGAGCCAACAGCTAGTGTGGAGACCAAGCCAGCACCGAGTACAGATGCACCAGTAGAGCCGTCTTCACTAGCCTTACATGATCAGCGAGAGTTTTCACATTCAGATCTGGTTGCCTTCACTCAGACCTTTCAGAGGCCAGATTTTCCAACCCCTAATTGTCCAGAACTAAATCCTTTGTTGTAGTCGTTGAAGTATAGATTCCTTGCAGGTGAAAATGAGATGTACCTAGTCATTATCTCAACAGAATTTACCGGAGAGCAAGAATCTCGTCTGATGAAGATTCTTGAGAGAAATCACAAGGAAATATGATGGAGTGTAGATGATCTCCAGGGGATAAGTCCGGCCCTGTGCTCCCACCATATCTATCTCGAAGAAGACGCTAAGCCATCATGTGAGATCCAACAAAGGCTAAACATGAATCTTCGAGAGGTGGTCATGAAGGAAATATCGAAATGCTGGAGCGTCGATTTTATCAACCCCATCTCCGACCCCATGTAGGTTAGTCCATTACATATGGTGTCCAAGAAGACGGGCATCACTACAATTGTGAGTGAGTCTGGAGAGGAGATAACTACCCGGGTACCCACTTCTTGGAGGGTATGTGTGGACTACAGACGATTGAATCGTGTCACCAAGAAGGATCATTTCCCACTTCCTTTTATTGATCAGATTATAGAAAGGATAGCTGGGAAGAGTCGCTATTTCTTTCTTGATGGGTAATTCAGTTACAATCAAGTGGCCATAGCGCCCGAAGACCAGGATAAGACGACGTTCACCTGTCCATTTGGGACTTACGCTTTCAGAAGGATGCTCTTTGGTCTATGTAATGTCCCGACGACATTCCAAAGGTGCATGTTGTCCACTTTCTCGGACATGGTGGGTGAATAATTAGAGGTATTCATGGATGACTTTTTGATCTACGACGATGGGTTTGATGCTTATCTTGACTGCCTAGACTGCATGCTTCATCGCTTCATAGAGGTCCATCTTGTTTTATCTTTGGAGAAGAGTCACTTCATGGTGAATCAAGGGAAGGTGCTTAGTCATATCATCTCCAACAGGGGCGTGGAGGTTGATCCGTCCAAAATGGATATCATCAGGAAACTCAATCCACCATCCAACTTGCAACAATTACGATCTTTTCTAGGGCGTATCGATTTCTACCGATATTTTATTCACGACTTCAGGAGAATTGCCTGACCGTTGACTGATCTGCTGATAAAAGACACCGAGTTCATTGTAGATGATAAGCGTCTTGCGGCATTTAAGACTCTCAAGAGCTTAGTTGTTGAGGATCCTGTCCTTCAGCCGCCTGATTGGCTAATCCCATTCGAGATCATGACGGATGCCTCTGATTTTACCATAGGGGTCGTGCTGGGACGGAGGAGGAATGGAGTACCATTTGCCATTCACTACGCTAGCTGTACATTGGATGCCGCATAGCAGAACTACACAATCATAGAGAAAGAGATGCTAGCCGTAGTTTTTTCCTTGGATAAATTCAGATCATATATTATTAGATCCAAAGTGTATATCTTTACCAATCACGCCGCCATTAGGTACCTCATGACAAAGAAGGATGCCAAAGCGAGATTGACTAGATGGATTCTTCTACTCTAGAAGTTTGATGTTGAGATTAAGGATAAATGTGGAGTTAAGAATGTGGTAGCGGATCATCTCTCTCATTTGGAAAATCTTGAGGAATCTGAGCAGACTGATCCCATTACAGAGACCTTCCCAGATGAGGCATTATCGCCTCTCTCCCATGGTACGCCGGCATTGTAAACTATCTTGTTGCCAAGAAAGTTCCACAAGGTTGGCCTAGGCAGCGACCTGAGACCTTCCTTGTGAAGGCCAAGTCCTACCATTGGGAGGATCCCATCCTTTATCATGAAGGAGGGGATAGAGTCTGGCGTCGGTGCATTCCTTAGGAGGAGCACCACAACATCCTCACTTACTGACACAAGCTTGAGGCAGGAGGACATCATTCTGGGAGGAGAACAATACATAAAGTGCTCCAATCCGGCCTGTGGTGGCCTATCGTCTTCAAGGATTCTGATGAATTCGTAAAGAGGTGTGCTGACTGTCAGAGGATGGGCACTTGTGGATAGTGTGGCATGATGCTGATGTAACCCATTCGCTTCTGTGAGGTTTTTAATGCATGGGGCATGGATTTCATGGGTCCATTACCTAAGAGTCAAGGATTCGAGTACATTCTATTGGTTGTTGATTATGTGAGTCATTGGGTTGAGGCCATACCTTCCTGAACTACACATGTTAAGACTGTTTATAGATTTTTGAGGAAGAATATCATTTCATTGTTCGGGGTGCATAGAGTATTGATATCTGACGAGGGATCTCACTTTGTCAATGAAAAGGTAAAGACCCTTGCTAACGAGTTTAGCATAGACCATCAAGTAGCCACTCCATATCATCCTCAGATCAATGGTCTTGCTGAAGTATCAAACATGGAGATCAAGACGATATTGCAGAAGGTAGTCCTCCTAGACCGAAAGGATTGGTCACACTTTTTGAACTCGGTTTTATGGGCATATCGGACTTCTTTCAAGACTCCTTTCGGTGCATCTCCCTTTCGTCTCGTTTATGGCAAGCCATTTCATTTACCTGTTGAGATCAAGCATAAGTCACTATGGGTTGTCACTGAGATATTATTGGATTCAGAGAGTATAGGAGATAAAAGAAAGGTAGAATTGGCAGTCCTGGAGGATGTTAGAGATACAACCTTTTCAAACAGCCTACAATATAAGGAGCAAGTAAAGGAATGACATGATTCTGACATCAGCCGTAAGCATTTTGAGCCAGATCAGAGAGTATGGTTGTTTGATGCCAGGCTTAGATTATTTTCAAGGGAATTACAGAGTAAGCGGAAAGGACCTTACCAGGTCTGGAAGGTACATGACAATGGTAGTATCGACATATCTGAGATGTCATATGAGTCCACCTTTCACGTCAACGGTCAGTGTCTCAAGCCATATCTAGATCACGATCCCTTGATTATTGACGTCGCCCCGATTCATTTTGCATGAGATGTGGTCTTTGACTCGCATCAGTTGCATCTCATGCATGATTATCACTGTCTTCCATCTTGTATAGATCCATATGTCCATATCATCTCATTCTTTAGTCTAACACCCCATTTGCATATTATGATTATGCTATACTTAGGGTGTACTTTACACTAAGTGTAGGGGGTATCAGATTTTTGATTATTCCCTTGATTATTTTTACCTCTATTTTGCTGCCTATACTTAGGGATGTTTACCCTAAGTATAGGAGAGGTAGACCCTGTACATCCTAACCCTCGCTTTCTTCTTTGTGTACAGTCTGTTATACTTAGCATTTCTTGATCCTAAGTATAGGGGATCACCGACTTCTATTCATTCCATTCTCTTGATTCGTCGTTGTAGTATATCAATCCTTTTCACTTCTTTATACTAAGCACGAGTTATGTCTTCTTCATCTCTCTTTGATCGCTTTGAGGACATCATTCAAGCTAAGTATGGGGGGGGGGGTGCCGTATATATTACATATATACTTTAGCCATAACTCATATTTTGAATGAATGTGTTAATAAATAAAATGGCTAAAAATCCTAAAAATCACAAAAATTAAAAAAAATTTCTTGTACATAAAATTCTTTCGTGCACATACATAACTATTTATAAAAATTATTTTTGTACAAATGTTTGTAAAAATGTTTTGCTGGTAAAATGTGTGTAGTTTTTTTAGCAAAATTATGCATATAGTACAAATTTTTTGTAAAAATATTTGAAAAATAAAAGTTTGCAAAAACCCTTGTGTAAATATTTGTAAATAGTTTGCAAAACTTCTGCACTCATGCATGCATTCAAACATTTTCAAAAACTTTACACATTTTCAAAAAATTTGCATAAAAAGATTTTTATAAATATTTGTTTATTCATTTGAATCATAGTTGACATTTAAACTACTCTGGAATTAAATTGGAAATTAGAGCTTGGTTAAGACCTTAATCCACCTACTTCTCAGAGGAACCTTATAGGATTTGGGATTAAGACTTTTCAGGTCCATTTGTGACTTAATTCTTTGAGTCCACTAGGCTATGTTCACATGTCATCTTGATGAGCCTAAGTAGAACACTTAACAACATACACATGACTCTCACAGACAATGGCTTTACTTGCACTAGCACCGTACACATAGCTCTCTACAGATGAGGTGATGAGGAGGCAGTTTCCTTTGACTTGGGGTAGCATACGAGGGTAGTAATTCTAGGCGGAACCTCTCATCTTCCTTTAGGGAAGGAAGTGTGCCTCAACTTGTTATGGAGGTTATGAGGTCCAAAGACAGGAGTTGTGGGTTGCAATAATGCTTCAAAAGAGGGATAGTCTACAGGCTCAAAAGGAAAAAGTCCTTTTGTATATATGATGCACCATGTAGATATGTTGTACATATGCACATTCAAAAAAATGTGCAAAAGAAAAATCCAAAAAAGTGGACAGACCCGATTGAAAATAAAATGCCTGTTGGAGTGTATATAATAAAATAAAGCAAAGATTATGTTGTGGAAGACTTAGCTACACTGGTTGGGCTCCCAGGGATACATGGCTACACTAGTCATGGTCCATTCTCTTCTTTCCCCTCTTCTTGGGCCTGTTGCACTTGAACTTAGAAGGGAGTACCCCGCTCCTCGAGGAAAGAGTTGCTGGACTAGGGCATTAGAGTTACCTTGTTGAGGGAGGTCGCTGCCTTATCATTTCTGAGGTGGGGAGCTACATATCACTAATGCCGTACAAGGAAAGATACATGGTCATTAGAGTTTGCGAATGTAGACTTGTTCTGATCTAGATTATTGAGGCATCTTGACCATAGAATGGTGGAACTTAAAGGTTGTAGAGTCTTAAACATAAGTCCAAATAAGGTTCCAACAAGCTTATAATCCAAAGGTCTAACTGAGTTCCATACTTCAATTTAATGAGGACAAGTTTAATAATCAACCTTCATTCTCCTTCTTGTTCTTTTCTTTATTTTTCACATCTTTTTCAAATAAGTGTTTGCTAAGGGACTAGCAAAGGTAAAGTATGAGGGGTGATGAATCCCTGATTCTCACTCTTCATTATTTTATTTTAGCTATTTATCTTGGCAAAGCATCATGTAAATAGGTATAAATGTAATAAGTTAGCATTCATCATGCATGTGTTAACTCTCTATAATTAGCATGTATTTGTGCAAAAATAAAAGAATAAAGTAAAAAAGGGAAGGAGTCATTTAAAATAAATACAGAGTAACCCGAACCTCAAGAGAAGATCAAGACTTGACCTGATCGCCAAAATAAATAAGTAGAGAGCGATAGTGCCTACTCTATGTTGTACACATTAGCTATATATGTAAATAATTATTTTTGATAAAATAAAAATAAAAAATATCCTTTTTACCTCCTTGTATATAGTCTTAAAATATAACAAAATAAAAATCAGAAAAATAAAATAAAATAAAATAAAATAAAAATCCTTTCTCACTTGTACAAAATACATGTTTATATGTCTTACTTCCTATCTATTCTATATTTGTAAATAGATCATAAAAATAAAATAAAAATTATTTTATACTCCTAAAAATATGTTGAAAATAAATAAAATACAAAATTTGGGTATTTATGTAAAAATAAAAAATATAAATAAAAGTACAAAATACATAGGTATATTATACTTGTACACAACACCATATACTGTATATACACTAATTTAGTTTTCATAAAAATAATTAAAAATCATAGAAAAATAGTTTGGAAATTAATAAATATTTTTTTATTTTATACACTTTTTATTTTGAATTCATTTACTATTTTTATTGATTTTATAAATATTTTGTAAAATTGAATTTTCTGATTGGTCTAGCTTAGTTGTTGACCTCCGGTCAACGCCTCCTCCTTCCCAGGTCAAACCCAGATAGCGTTCGCCGGAGTTTTTTCTCGATTTTCTCCAGACTGCCTTCGAGCTCCGTTTGCCTCGAGATTTGGACCCGATAAACCCCGTACATCCGACATCTTCGCGGGTCCCTTGACTGATCCGGAACACTCTAGGGTTTCGAGCTTTTCACTGATTCTTCTAGACCCTAGAGTAGCCTATATAGTATCTTCTTCCGCCTACACTACAGCTCAGCTCGTATCTCGCCCCTTCTTCAACCCCTAGTGACCTCCGATTGAGTGACAACTACCGGAGACCACCTTTGGATTGGAGTTTGGTGGCGTGATCCTCGCAGCTAACTCATGTGGTCAGACCTCCATCGTGTTCAGCCTCCTTGGCCAGCCATAGCTTGGTTGAGGCTATAACCTCGATGACCATCATCGGTTGGAGCTCATGACTTCATCCAGATCTTTAATCCATCCCATCCTTCGCACTTTCACTTTTGATTCAATCTACCCATTTAGCTCCGCCGCACGTTCACTTGCTCCGTCCATCTGGTCGAAGCCTCAGTATCCACACCCATCCGTTCTGATCGAACCTACACATCGCCCTCCATCTCGCATCGCAGCCTGATCATCCTTAGGCTAGACCAACAGGTCGAGACTAAGGCTCGGATCTCCTCCTACCGTCTTCGCTGGAGATCGATCTCCATCTCCCTTCACTTCTCCTATCCTTATCAAGCAATAACCGGACCGGAGAAAAGCCCCTGAGTCGTTCTACCATTTGCAGGTTCCCTCGTGTGCAAGAGACCCATTTCGAGCTCTAGTAGCTCATGCGGAGCTCCCTACGTAGCCGTGCCTCGCCGCAACCATATGACCGTTGCCATCTCCATCAGATCCCCCAGCCCGATGCGCCGTGACTCCATGAAGCTGGTGGACTTCCTCACTCTTCAATTGCGTCTGTGGATCTCCTATCTCGCTCGATCAAAGCCCGGCGAGGAGGTGTGCTTCCAACTTTCTTCTCAGGCTTTGGATGGTCCCCATTGCTCCATACATCATCCCAGCCGTCGATCATTGCAGCTTTTTTAGCCCTCAGATCTGACGCCTCCTGCTGCATCTGATCGCACGTAGCGGACATTCTATGGTCCGTCATATCTGAGGGGTGCCAGTGATCAGAACTGTACGTCTGCGCCACCTCCAGAGATCGCCACACGTCCTCACCTGGTCCGCACGTGCCCTGCAATGGTATTTTTCTTCCTTTATCCCGTGTTTATGTGTTTTACTGTCTAGTCCAGTGAATAAATATTGTAGCGTAGACATTTTAAAGTTTGGACCCTATGTTTTCAGTATTTGCAATTTAGTCCTTCGGAACCTTAGACACGTGCATGTACATGTGAGTTGTGGGTTATTTGTATGACTTATCCCTGAGCTTTCAAGAGGTTCTATTTTGAGTAGAAACTTTCTGATTATTGCATATATGTCCCTATGCGTGTGTTTTAAGCATGTACGTGGATATATTCGAGAAATTACAAGTTTAGCCTTGGGCTTTTTACGTATGTGATCTTTTGGACTGGAAACTTTAAAATAATTGCATTTAGGTCCTTGTTTGCTGTGTATGTTGTTTTTAATCAAATAACTATCTAATTAACTCCAAAAATTCCATAAAAATTACCGTTAGTTCATGCAAACATGTAATATTTTTGAAGATTTTTGTGTATTAATTTATTTTTATTTGATACAACAACAACAAAGCCTTTTCCCACAATTAAGTAGGGTCGGCTACATGGATTCTTTGCCTCCATTCAGATCTATATTGGGCCAATCCCGGGCTTATATCCACAAAACTAAGATCCCTCCGTATGGTCTCTTTCCAACACTTCTTGGGTCGTCCTCGCCCTCTCTTAGCTGGCTCAACATCCCAACACTCGCATCTCCTAACTGGCGCATCAGCTGATATTCTTTGCAAATGTCCAAACCACCTTTAGCGGTTTTCTCACATCTTATCATCGATCGAAGCTACACCAACTTTTTTTCTAATTACATCATTTCGAATCCGATCTTTACGTGTGTGTCCACACATCCACCTTAGCATTTTCATTTCTTCTACATTCATTCTCTACACATGTCTATGGTTCACAGACCAACATTCAGATCCATAAAGCATCACAGGTCTCACGGCTGCTTTGTAAAACTTTCCTTTAATCTTTAAAGGAATTTTCTTATCACAGAGAACAACAGAGGCTCCTCTCCACTTTAGCCAGCCTGCATTTATTCTATTAGTAACATCTCCATCCATTTCCCCATCATGTTGCAGAATAGATCCCAGATATCTAAAGGAATCTTTCTTCTGAATGTTATCGTCACCAATCTTCACCTCGATTCCTTCACCATTGCTTCCATCAAAGGTGCACTCCATATATTCCGTCTTAGCCCTACTTATATGAAATCCTTTAGTCTCCAACTCATGTCTCCAGACCTAAAGCTTCTCATTTACTCCATCTCTAGTCTCGTCAATTAACACAATATCATCAGCAACTAATATACACTAAGGTAACTCATCCTAAATGTGACTGGTCAACTCGTCCATAATCAAGGTAAAAAGAAATGGACTTAAAGCAGAACCTTGATGTAAACCAATGTTGATGTCAAAATATCTAGTCTTCCCATACGGGGTCCTTACACAAAATAAAGCCCTATCATACATGTCCTTTATGAGGTTAATGTATAGGACAAGTATTTGTCTCTTCTCCAACACTCTCCACAATATCTCTCGTGGGACCGAATCATAAGACTTCTCCAAATCAATAAAGATCATGTGGAGGTTCTTCCTTTTAGCTCTATAAATCTCCATTGTTCTCCTCAACAAATGGATGGCTTCAGTCGTTGAGCGACCTAACATGAATCTGAATTGGTTTTCTTTTACATTGGAAATTTGCCTCAACCTTCTTTCGATCACACGTTCCCAAATTTTCATAGTGTGAGACATCAGCTTGATACCTCTATAATTTGAACAATTTTGAATGTCTCCTTTATTCTTATAAAGAGGCACAACAATACTCCTCCTCCAATCTTCAGACATTTTCTTGCTTCGCCAAATAACATTGAATAGATTCATTAGCCAAGTCAAACCATGCTCACCTAAAACTCTCCATACTTCTACAGGGATGTCATCCGGTCCTATACCTTTTCCAGATCTCATAACCTTCAAAGCCTCCTCTACTTCCTTTCTTTGTATCCGTCTATAGCATGCACGATTCAAGTAACTTTCACTACAAGCTAGATCACCCAAAGTGACATCTCTATTTCCTTCCCCAATGAAAAGTTTATGGAAATACTGCTCCCATCTAGTCTTTATATCCTTCTGAGTAACAAGCACATGACCTTCCTCGTCCTTAATGCATCTCACTTGAGAAAGGTCTTTGGTTTTTCTTTCTCTTGCTTTGGCCAACCTGAATATATCCTTTTGTCCCTCCTTAGAGTCGAGATTTTTATACAAAAATTCATAAGCTTTTGACTTAGGTTCGCTTACGACCTTCTTTTCTTCCTTCTTCGCTATTTTGTAGTCTGTGATAGTTTCCTCTTTTCTATCCTTAGACATAGCTTTAAAGCAAGCTCTTTTTATTTTGAGCTTCTCTTGCACCCTTCACTCCACCACCAAGACTCCTTTTGACATAGAGCTCCTCCCTTTGACTCGCCTAGCATCTCTTTGGCTATCTTTCGGATACAAGATGCTACTGCCTCCCACACCTCGTTTGCAAAACCGCTATAATCCCAAGATAAGTCTTCTAAAACCTTCTCCCTGAAGCTCGCTTGCTTCAGTGAAAGATTCCACCATCTCGTTCTAGTTATATTAGAAACCCTCCTTTTCTTTACCAACCCTTTCATTTGTACATCCAAGACTAACAAACGATGTTGGATTGTCAAACTCTCTCCTGGGATTACTTTGCAGTCTTTACAACACAACATATCTCTTCTCTTCAACGTAAAGTAATCTATCTGTGTTCTAGTCGGTCCACTCTTATAAGTAATTAAATGTTCCTCCCTCTTCTTTAAAGAGAGTGTTTGCTATGAAAAGATCATATGCCGTTGCAAAATCCAGGATGGCTTTTCCCTCTTCATTTCTATCCCTAAAACCATGTCTCCATGAACACTAGCATACCCTGAAGCACATGTCCATTAAGATCTCCACCGATGTAAAGCATCTCTCTTTGTGGGATTCCATGTAAACTCTTATCTAAATCCTCCCAAAAAAGCTTGTTTAATCCTTTCATCTAAACCAATTTGTGGTGCATAAAATGAGATGATCTTCAGAATTTCTTCTTCAAGCACCAATTTTAGCAATGTAATTCGACCCCCGAATCTTTTCACCTCAACCACACAATCCTTCAAATCCTTATGAACAACCACTCCAACACAGTTTCTACCCTTATCTTTACTTGAATACCAAAGTTTAAAGCCTGTCTTCTCAATCTCCCTTGCTTTCTCTCCAACCCATTTAGTCTCTTGAAGACAAAGTATATGAATCTACCTTCTTTCCATTGTATCCACTACCTCCATCAACTTTCCAGTTAAAGTGTCAATATTCCAACTACCAATCCGCAACTTCCATTGTAATCTCTTTTGGACTAACTTCTTTACTCGCAAGCGTCCATTATGCGAGAACCCTTGTAAATTTTGGACTGCATCCGGACGGTGATGCAGTGGAACTAGCTTAATTACTCGCATGCGTTCCTCATGCGAGAACCCTTGCAAATTTTGAACTACATCTAGGCTGCGATGTAGCGGCCCTTGCCAATTTTTCATTGCATTCGGGCGATGCAACGCGTTGCAAGTAGGGAACGCCCCAACGAAATCTGTATGTTTGCTTAAATCCATGTTGAAAAGATCCGACTGCCATGAGGTAACTTCATAAATAGTATTTTTTTAGAAAAAAGTACTATTTAGGAAGTTGTTTCTGACTATTTTACGCTGGATGTCGGCTACCTAACGCAACCCTCCTCATTTACCCGGGCTTGGGACCGACCATGACTGAGTTAATTTAGTTTTATTTGATATTTTCTAAAAATCAAAAACTCATAAAAACTATTCTATCTATTTTATAAAATACATAAAAATTTGATAAACTGTTTGAAAAATTCCATAAAAAATTGTGTGTATTTTTATATGCTTTGCCTTCAGTAGCATTTTGGTGTGAAAATTCCTCATAAAAACCATAAAAATCCCAAAAGACTAAAAATCTTATAAAAATCATTGAAATTCTGGAAAATAAAAAAAAATAATATTCCAGTTGTTATTGTTAGATAATTTTATTTACTTTCTCGTAAAATTGTTGTCCTGAACATTAGGACACTTTAAATATTTTTAATTTGTAATTTTGTCCTGAGTGTGTATTGTTCCATTGTTTAGCTCTTGTTTGAAATTTATAAAATAATATAAATATTGGAAAAATCGCATAAAATTACTAAAAACATCGAAATATTTGAAAAACATAAAAATATTTTTATTTCCTTTTTTTGAGTAGTTTTGACCTTAATAAAAATTAAAAAGGTTTGCTTGTGTGCTTATTGACCTTATTATCTTGCTCGCCTTCTTTAATTGAAAAATATAAAAATAATTATGTAAAATTAAAAACCATAAAAATATGACCTTTTATCTCTGATTAGGACTACTTCGTAGATTTCACTCGTGCTCCTTGTATTCGACCCTGGTCGTTATACTAGATTAAATAAATAGTAGAGACCGCTGACATTATTTTGTGCTTGATTGCTTAATTTGTATGGTTCTCTTAATTTTTCTTGTTAAGTCCAGTTAGTTGATTGAGTTCATCACGACTCGTGTTTATTCTTGATACTTACCCTAATTGGTTGACCGCTCATCAATGGAGCCCCACGCACAAGTGGACACCATGCTTTGGCGGCATCAAAGGTGTATTTGAAGGAGGAGGTTGGTGGTTCAGAAGATGGGCGGCATGGTTTGAAAGGGCGATATGGAGCGATAGGGAGGGAGACATGGCGAGCATGGGTTCCCGTGAGGATCACAGATGATTGGTCTAGGGGAGAGCATGATCTCTGAGTGGAGAAGATAGCTACGTAGATGAGGGAAATGGAAAGGGGGAGAGGCGTTCGCGAGGTGGAAGACACAGGAAAGAGGAGGACTGAAGGAAGAAGACAAAGTCGTGACTGTTGATCTCATGATCCAACGACTGAGAGGTGCGCACGCGTGGGTGGCTCTGATTAAATCTATCAGGATGCCATCGAAGGCTGAGGGGAGCGCCATGTGTCACCAGGATACGCAGGCGGAGGTGAACGACTATGATGTGATTGCATGGGTGGATCGAATGGCTAGGAATGAAGGTGGCATTCAACAACCATGATGGAGGCTTCAGGAAGTGATCGAATGACATAAAAAGGGGGGTGGATGGCGCAAAGTGAGCGGACCACGTGCGCAACCAAAAAGCGTCACGTGGCCCAATCAGGTTATTCAAGAAGAAAAAATCAAAAATGGAAAAAATAGCTGAATTTGGAAAAACTCAAAACATAAAAGTTATAGATCTCGATGAGATTTACAAGTTTCATGTTGATAAAAAATGGAAACGAGGTCAAACGAAGGGAGAAATATTTTTGTGAGTGTTTTTAAGGGTGTGTAAACACTACGATTTTTTGCTTATGTTATTTTTTTGTATTTTTGTTTTATTCTAAGACTCAAATATGTATAATGATTTATCTGGTTTTTATTGACCCTAGTCTAAGCTAGGGGGATAATATCTATGAATTAATATAATGAAACTGAGTTCCATCACTCTCTTATACTTAAACGATGCTCGCCCCGAGCATCTCAAAAATGAATGAGCTGGATTAACCCCCAATTGTGCATGTGCGTACATGATCTGATTCGTTCAAGAACTCCCAATTTTAGAGATCCAAAATTTTAAAGCTCAACCTTGCCTTAATCAAGAGGTATCCAATTCCTCTAATTTTCCAGACTCTCTCTTGTATACATATAGACTAAAGATATGACATTAAGTGATGACCGAGATCACGCGAGTAGAGTCACAACGTCACCTAAGATCTTAGTCTAAGAGATTCTCCTAAGGACCCAACCCTCAACTCTAGGGAATAAATCAAATATTGCATCCAATCCACCGTTTCTTTAGTTGTCAACTTAGAAGTGCAGGTGGCAGGCCAGGTGATGGAGGGTTTGGGATTGTGTCATTTCTTCTCTCCTCTCATTGGAACAAGGTTCCTCTCGAGTGCCTTATTAACTCAACGCATATTTTTGGTGTTGATTAGTGCATCCGTTAAGAGAAGTTGGAGTCGTCTGCACTTGTTTTTCTGGGAATACACTGAGGTGTGCCTTTTTTGAGTATCTAATACACCTTCTACACCAAAGACTTGTAGCATTTACGATGCAGAGTCCTTTTTTGGTGCAAGCTCGACTCCTAGTCCTAATAGTAGTGGTCCAAGGGGACACTTTGAAATGGTTGGGAGCGCTCGCCTTTGATGGAAGTTCTTTGATAATTGACTTTGTGGAATGAGAGATCTCTCTTCAACTTCGATATTTCTTTGTATTATGTTTGGCTAGCTCCACTACTTTTATCAAGAGTTGGCGCACATTGATCAACAATTTTATTTTATTCACACCCTGGCACTTAGGTAGATGTCAAGAGATTAGTACAAGAACCAAGTTCTTATACTGGCTAAAAAATGCTAACATTCAGGTTTCATGAAGCCTTCAATGATTTTATCCCATCCTCGAGCATCATTAAATTGGGTCCATCCTTAAATCTCTCATCCCAGTCCCTCAAGTGAAATTTCAACTCATCTCATCATAACTGTAGTCATATATATGAAGTACTGATCACATTCTTAGGGTTTGAGACTAAGCATGCAATATATCACGCAAATCTGGCAAACTAGGGAAATGTGGATATTTAAGTCGAAGACCCTGATGGCTAAGGCTGGTTAACGTAAAATCTCAAGACCTCTCAAACCAAGTGTTCTCGAACATCACTAACCCTGCATGAAAGTGAAGATGTCAGGGATTAAAAACCAACTCCTTCATCCAATTTTTTTATGAAGACTTTAAAAGGCCTAATGACTGCCTAAACTCAAATGAGTAGTTGTATCTACTTTCAACCAATATAAGTGTAAGTACATGCCATAGAACGGTACCCGTTGCTTGAGGACAGAGCTTCACGCGATGTCCTCTAGACCAATTACTCTACTAAGGGAGACCCTCACTGAAAGCGACTACTTATTTCGATTTAGTAGTCAATTTGACTTTAAAAGGATTTTTTCTTTTTTTTTTTTCATTTTTATGGATTTTTAAGTAAAGTTAAAACACAAGTTAAACTCATTTTCCTTAAAATCAAGGTTTGAAAATGTTTTCCAAACCATGCCACACATATAAAAAAATTTTTACAAATGTTTTTTTCAAATGATTTTTCAAAACAAGTAAAACCCATTTTTCCAAAACCATTTTCAAAATATTTTTATCAAAAATTATTTAACATAATATAGAAAATTTTCCAAAGCTTTGAAAATATTTTGTCCACTTAGTTCATAAGATTATACTCTAGCCTAAAAAGTTTAAAATTTTTAAAAAATTTCAAAAAAATAGAGATATGGCTAAGTAAATATATATTGTATACACAGTATAACCCCTATACTTAAATTTTGTTGTGTCCTCATAGCACTAAGTGACACAAAGACATAACTTAATTTAAGGTATAGAAAAATATACATGAACTGAGGACACCCCCTATACTTAGGTTAGAAATAACCTAAGTATTAGGAAGAAGGATAAATGAGTAAGAGATTTACGGGGACTCAGGTCCCCCCTATACTTAGGCTGAGATAGCCTAAGTAAAGAGATGGATATATGAAGCTGGGGAGACCTGAGGGGAACACATAAGTCAGGATGGACGTACATGTGAGCGAATGAATCTACGGAGATGAATGAAGTACCTAAGTTCGCTGGGAGGGTGCCGAAACAATCAAGGCTCAATCAATCAAACAATGCCCTTTGATTCACCAACTCACACGTGAGAGCAACAAATATTGGTTATTTATCTTGTCATTTTTTTGGTGATAAAAACAATCTAATCTACGCAAGGATTAAGAAAAATGTCGAATCAAAACATCCTACGTAAACAAGGGTGTTGCTCTCCCAAAACATGATTTTTACTCCATTTTATAGTCAACTTGCAGTATTAGTCCCAATTATTAGCTTAAGGTTATCACTGTTTTAATGTGAACATAAATCAATCGATCATCGTCTACCGCTCATTACCGATTTCCATTAATCCTAGGTGATCAAGCCAGGAAGGGAGGTCAAGAAAAAGCCAATGCAGTCGATAAAATCATGAGCTATGCTAAGAGAAAACTCACAGTGCCTTGAGCAAAATTCATGAAAAATATGACTGAATTGTAACCAAAACCAAATGTATGCAAGTCGATGAAAACCACACCTAACATGCTTCTATTAGTGGGGAAGAACATATTTTAATTTTGGCTAAGTGAAACGATGTTTACGTGCGTCTAAATTTAATGTATGTCCTACCTACGATCAAACACATAGAATAAAAATATAAAAGTAGCTCGAAGAGCTGCGTGCCTGATCCTAGGTCGAACACTCAAGTGGGTGATACCCACAAACACAGAAACTATCGTTCATTTACTCTCGCGAGTCTTCGAATGAAGACCGCTGTAAAGACGATTATTACATGGAGTGAAATACAATGCAGGAAATATTTTTTTCTTTCTTCAATTTTCTCCAGCGTCTGCTTCTATGGCTCCTCGACTACTCGATCACCAAGGAACGTTGCCACAAAAAGCATGCGTTAGATATAAGTCAAAGAATTATCAACAATGTAAACAACAAGAAGACTTAAGAGTTTAGAAATTAACACTCGATTAAATATTAAACATCTAAATACATAAAAGATGAGTTTGTCCCCGACAACGATGCCATATGATGAACCACAAATTCGGCCTCGTAATAATGCCGTTTTAATGCATTGTAGTCGGTCGAATCGGATCCATCAAAGACCGCTTAAAAATCTACAGATTAAATCAAAGCGGTCGGTTTTATTTTACTTAGGCAAACCCAAGGTCAAACTCAGGGACACAAGCCTCTTAAGTACATATCTAGACTCTTATTATTAAGATTAAGTGTCCAATTTACAAACTCATAGGTCAATACACACAAAGACACAAACAATGCAGACATTCAATTTTTATTTGATTTTTTTAATCATGCAAGGAGATGCAATTGAGGACCAATGCGAGTATGCCCTAATTAAATAGAATCAAAGAGCAATTAACAAGTGATCAATTTCAGAAAGGGTTTACGAAGTAATTTCTTTAACTAAAAAAATTAATGGCATAAAGAACATCAATTATGTGACACTAATTAATTAGATTCAATCATCTGTAATCTAAGTGTCAAAATAGAGATTAAGCCATGCCATTAGAAAGATAATTAAACTATCTTAGAAACGCAACTAAAATCAACTCAAACGGAGCTCGGATGCTAAAGATTTTAACAAAAGGGATCATGGGCATAAACGCAAGAAAAACTTTGAAATAAATAGAAAAAAATAATACAAACATATCCCTGGAAGGACCTAAATGTAAATACGAAAAGGCATGAGGCCTTCCCTGTAATTTACCCAATCGTGGGGGGGGGGGGTAAAATTGCAATTATTGAAACTCAAAGGGGACCGAGTGCAATTTACCCCAGGTGCATGTGGATTGCACGTGATATGAGGACCTGAATGCAATTTGAAGAATTTGCAAGAGCCGCCCTACAAATTACCTAGACTTCACGTGACCGAGCACGTGAGCCTAGGTTCGATGGTCGATGGAGGCTCGGATAGAGGCTCGGGGGTGGCTCGGGCCACGTGACTTTAGATGGTGCTCCAGATAAGCTTCGGTGCTCCGAGCCTAGAATCTCAGAGAGAAGGATCGGACAAGGCTTGGTGCTGACACGTGGTTGAGTTCGAACCATCCGATCATCGAGATCGGATGGTAGCTGGAAGAGTAAGGGGTCATCGAAGTGGCTGAAGATGCACCGTTGGATGAGCAGGGGGTGCCATTCAACGGCACCTGTACTTTCTTGGTCTTCTTCCTCCGCTGCGGGGGTGGCGGTGAGTTCTGTCCTCCGACGAAGCCACCTAAGCTCTGCCCGGCCATGGTGAAGTGTTAGAAGCTCGGTAAAACATCTTAAGGGGTTGGCGACGAGGCTCCGACATCCGTGAATCATCGGGGTGATCTGGATGGTGGAGGTAGCTTGCAATCACTGGCGTGGCCAGCTTGAAATCCACCCTGACGAGAGCTTTGGCCAGTGAAGCATATGAGACATGGGGAGATTAGTGGATGTAGCGGCCTATGCTGAGCTCTGAGGGGAGCTCGGGTCATCGCTGGACTCCGGTGCCCCTCGGAGCAGCTTGCCGGCGAGCGAGCACCATGGGCCAGGCCTACCATGGCCTAGGGTCTCACCGAAGGTGCCACCATCATCGTGCCTACAATCTGGCCTCTCCCTATCACGGGGAGGCAGAGAGGGGCCGGGCGGAGCCCCACGTACAAGTGGATGCCGTGCTTTGGCGACGACAAGGGTGTATGTGAAGGAGGAGGTTGGTGGTTCAGAAGATGGGCGACGTGGTTTGAAAGGGAAATATGGAGCGATAGGGAGGGGGGCATGGCGAGCGTGGGTTCCTGTGAGGATCATTGATGATTAATCTAGGGGAGAGCGTGATCCGTGAGTGGAGAAGATGGCTACGTAGATGGGGGAAATGTAAAGGGGGAGAGGCGTACGCGAGGTGGAAGACATGGGAGAGAAGGGGGGGGGGTTGAAGGAAGAAGATGAAGTCATGACCGTTGGATCTTGCGATCCAACGGCTGAGAGGTGCGCGCACGTGGCTGGCTCTGATTAAATCGATCAGAATGCCATCAAAGGTTGAGGAGAGCGCCACATGTCGCCAAGATACACCGGCGGAGGCGAACGGTTGTGATGCGATTGGATGTGCAGATCGGAGGGCTAGGAATGAAGGCGGCATTCAACGGCCATGATGAAGGCTTCAGTAAGTGATCGAACGACGGAAAAAGGTGTGTGGTGGCATAACGTGAGCGGACCACGTGATGCAACCAGAAAGCTCCACATGGCCAATCAGGTTATTCCAGAAGAAAAATTCAAAAAAGATGGAGAAATGATCGAATTTGGAAAAACTCAAAACATAAAAGTTGTAGATCTCGACGTGATCTACAAATTTCATGTTGACCAAAATGGAGACGAGGTCGAACAAAGGGAGAATATTTTTGTGAGTGTTTTTAAGAGTATAAAAACACTACAATTTTTGCTTTTTTGTATTTTTATTTTATTCTAAGACTAAGATATGTATAATGATTTATCTGATTTTTATTAATACTAGTCTAAGCTAGGAGGTTAATATCTGTGAACTAATACAATGAAACTGAGTTTCATCATTGGTCATCATCAGAAAGTTTGGTTCAATGGTTCGCTTGTAATTCTAACTTTAATGGTTGATCCCTTCCCATAAAAAAGTTTTGTCATTGCCCTCTATGTTCCTATAGGTATAAGGGAATCTTGAGCTCGATAAACTCATCTAGCTATTTCATTAGTTGGTTGGATTTGATGAGAAAACTAGTTGAGCTTCAGCCAAGATTTCTTGGTCGATTAGTGCCAAACTGAACTCTGCTCAACTCAATAGCTTTGCTCAATTGGTAGCGCCTCAACCATCATGTTTAGATATATAACCCAATAGCTCAACCCATTAACTAGTTCAGTTCGATAGTCCTTCTCAACTCATATCTTGACTCAATAGCTTGGGTTAATAGCCACACTCATTTCGATATATAGCTTGGCACAATAGCGCACAACATTTGCTCAACTTCATGATATGTCCAACATAATACCTTGTGAGTCAGGTAAATCACTTAAAATTTTCTTGATTGAGTTCCAATTAGCTTGTTCGACACGTGAATCATTAAAGCTCGAGCTGAGAACCCACTATCGAGCTTGATGCAAGTGTGGCTTGACCAAAACCCTACTTGTTTCTATAGCTCACAATGTTCTTATGGAAGAGGTCCATGATAAAAATGCACCCCTCGAGACCAATAGCATGGTGGATAACAATAGCAATAAGATTAAGGAAGAGGGAACATGGCCACTTGTAAGCAATAGGTAGTAACACTACAACAAAGTGAGCCTAAGGGAATACATAATTTGAATACGGGTTGTTATATATATTGATGTTAAATATATATCAACGAATTTTATTCATTGCAGAATTATCTTTTCTTCTTTTAATTTGCAATGAGTGACATATATGTGACTAAAGGTTTGTATAATGATGATTATCTGTTGACTATTTTCATTAAAAATCTACACTAATCATTACTAGTTTCACAATGATTAAAAGAAAAGATCAATGGACAATTATTGTTATATGATTTTCTTCTAGAAAATATAACGAGGAATACAAAATTCATTGTGAATTTAAAGAACAGGCAAAGAACAATCAACACAACAAAATGGGTCTATAGTGATGTTTTTAATTCTATCACTATATCGTCCATTGTTGAATATATAACGATGATTTTATTCGTTGGAAGTTATTTTTTATTTGAAATTAGCAATGAGACAATAGATATAATAACACTTATCCATTGATATTTTTAAATTTTTAATTAATTAATTATCACTAACTTTTATTCAAAATTTTGTAATGATTAGTTAAAATTTTGAAAAATAGAATGGATAATCATTGCTATGTATATTATTTCTAATGATGCAACAAAGGACGTAGATCGGAGCTTTTTTAAAAAAAAATGTTAGTATAGACTCATTTTGTTATAATGAATATTCATTGTTATCCATTTAACTAAGTAAGATCATATGGCATTCTTACTGCAGTGTAACATCGTCTCGGATTCTAAGCAATTTTCAACCCGAACGTCCAGTCATTTAAACTTAGAAAGAAAAACAAGTCCTCGTACCTAACTAAAAAAGATTAGAGTCCTATTTGAGCAAAAGCAGATCCTCTGCTATAACGAGAGTTAAAACAGAGTTGATGTAATATGTATTATTTCGTTTTTGTGATTTCGATTCCAAAATCCAACCTCATAGATTGAATCTTAGATTAATGCTATACATATCCTCCAAATTTCGTCCAAATCCGAACTTATTTACTAATTATCTTATTGTTTAAAGATCCGATCAATATTTAAGCAACTTAAATTCCATTTATCCAATATAGCAAATGATATTTATCCAATATAGCAAATGATTTCCAGACAAAAGAAGCTTCCTTTCCGTCATCAAAATCAACAAATTGTAACAGTTGAACGTCCCATCAATGCTTCAAATATAACACAGCTTAGGATGCATTTGCTACGCGGGTTATCCCGAGATAAACTGGTATGGGGTAACCTATTTTTGTGTTTTAGTGTTTGGATAGAAGAGATAAATTAGATGTGGGTTTATTTTGATATGATTGTATTGAAATTTGGAAAAGTGAGTAGTTATTGTGATATGATTGTATTGGAGTTTGAAAAAATAGGTAGAAGTTGATTAGTTTATATTTTTTAGATGATATGATGGTATAATATATTATTTTTTTAGAATAGATAAAAAATGATTTATTTAATATATTAAAAAAGAGAGAAATAATGGACCCCACATGAGAGAGAAAAAAAAGATTTGTGGGGGTAAACCTCCAAGGGAAGTTAACCTTGGGTTGGGTTGAGGTACACCGATGTATCCCTCTTTCCAACCCTCCCAATTCTCCTCACAATTTACTATTCACATGGGTAACCCAACCCAATCTTATCCAACCCAGCAACCAAACAGGCCCTTAGAGAGGATCCGCTTAGCTTGTTTAAGAAACTGCAATCGAACCGAACTTAGAAGGAACGAATAAGAACAGTAAAACCCATGGACGAAACCCAGCTCATGGGAATGGACCTGCAAGTTGTTGATTGATGTAGCAAACCCAGCTCATGGGAATGGACCTGCAAGTTGTTGATAGATGTAGCAGTGTTAATTAGTCTCAGGTGTGCCTTTAATTGGCAAAAAAAAAAGAATAGACGGGAGTAAAGATTAAGGGCATGAAAGGATAGGGGAAGAGAGGGAGAGGGGGGGGGGGGGGGGAGGGGAGATTTTTCCCAGACAAGAGATAGCCCTGTCCGAAATGCCCGATCAGGGCATGTCAGTGAAGAATTTCCCTGTCAGGACACGAATCGACAAACGGTTTGCGGCAAACCGTTCGCCGATCAGCGAATTTTACACATAAAAATAATATATAATATTATTACGTGAATTTGATTTGAATTTTATATTATCAAATTTTAAGCGGTCAGGGTATCGTCACATCGAGTAAATTTTATATTATTTAAAATAATGTACAAAAGTATAGTTCGGCACCGCAAGAGTTTTATATATTTAAAATTAATATATAATAATATTTCAATTAACGTGTAATATTATATAATACCAAACGGTAATCTTTCTTTGAATTTTATATTATTAAAAATAATATATAATATTATTATGTAAATTTTGTTGAATATTATATTACTAAAAATGATGTATAAAATATCCGTCGACGTCGCCTAAATTTTATATATTTAAAATTAATATATAATATTATTAAGATAAAACAATCTTGTTTGAATTTTATATTATAAAAAATAATATATCAAACCACCGCTTAAGATTTAATAATATAAAATTCAAACCAAATTCACGTAATAATATTATATATTATTTTTATGCCGATCGGCAAAACATTCGCCGATCCGTGTCCTGACAGGGAAATTCTTCACTGACATGCCATGATCAGGCATTCCGGACAGGTCTATGTAGGGTGGAGCATGGGTCCGGGCCGGCCCGACCTAGCCCTCTACCCGGCACACACAAGCCCGACCCAGGCCCAAGCCCACTACGTAAATGGGCGGGCCTAGGCTGATTTATTGGCCCATTTAGTAAGTCAGGCCGGGCTCGGGCTTGCAAATGCCCAACCCATTAGCCCGCGGGCCGACCCGACCTCAAGCCCACATCCAGGCCCGGTCGGCCGGCCCGACCCAAGGCCCGCGGCCTGCCCCCTAACCTAACTAGGGTCATAGCAGGCCACTCGCCAAACGCCCCCCAACCCTAATTTCATTTGCACCCGCCGCTACCCTCCCTCCCCATCCCACCCGTCACCCGACTCCCCTCGTGAGCGCCTCCACCTCCTACCATGTCGCCCCTGCTCGGCCCGGCCGCCCGCTCCGCCGAGCCTTCCCTCCCTCTACCCCCCCGCGAGCACCTCCCCTCCAACCTTCTCGACCTCCCCAGTCCACGCTCACAGCCCGCAAAACCCCATGCGCCTCTCCAATACCACCGCATCTCCCTCCCCTCCGCTCGCGTGATCGCCACCGCATCTCCATCCCCTGCGTCCGCGCGAGCTCAGCCGCATCTCCCTCCCCGGATCTAAGCTTCCAGCCCGACTGGAAACCCTCTCCGCCTTCCAGTGGGTCAACGATCGGCTGCAGGCTGCGTCGTCACCTCCCAACTCGTTGTCTTTCGTCACGCGCACGGAGGAGGTATATCGCTCCCTCTCTTGAATTTTTTTTATTAATTCTAAGAAATATAATGTGAATTAGAATGTGAATGTGAATTTGAATGTGTATTAGAATGTGAATTAGAATGTGAATTATAGTGTGAAAGTGAATCCATCACTTATTTCTATTTTGTTTGTCTGGTAGATGTCAAATGAACAAATTGAAGATGTTGCAAATGATCTTACAATGATAGATGTAGAGGATGATGTCCCAATTAGAACTAAACGTCCTAGACAATCACTATCGTGGGTTTGGAACCATCTAACGAAGATTGGAGTAGTTGATGGGAAAGAAATGTGTAAATGTAACCATTTCAAGAAGACTCTTTCATGCCATGCCAAGAGTGGGACAAGCCATTTGATTAGACATTTAGAAAATAAATGCTTATATTTTCGAAAAGAATCTAAGATGCAGACTTTGCTTAATGTTTTCACTTCTGATGAAGGCAGTTCTATTTCAACTTGGAAATTTGATCAAGAACAATGTAGGCTTGAATTTGCAAAATGGATTATTTCTGGTGAACTGTCTTTTCGGACGGTTTTGAATCCATATTTTCGCTCTTTCATGGAGAGGTTACAACCTAAGTACAAGGTCTTATCTTGCTTTACACTGAAGAGGGATTGTATGAAGATTTATCATTATGAAAAGACCCAGTTGATGAATATTTTAATAATACAGGAAGTCGCATTTATCTTACCACAGATATGTGGTCCTCTATTCAGAATTTGGGTTATATGTCGATTACTGGTCACTTCATTGACAGTAATTGGAAATTGCATAAGAAGATTTTGTATTTTTCAGCACTTGCCTCTCGCCACATGGGAGAGAATATTGTAGATATGCTAGTTAGTCATCTGAATGAATGGAATATTGTGAAGATGTGTACTCTCACTGCTGATAATGCCTCCACTAATGACGTCGTTGTTCGGAATTTGGTTGAGCATTTCTCTTCCACTAATGCTTTATTGATGAATGGACGATTTTTTCGTGTGCGATGTTGGGCACATATATTCAACTTGATTGTCCAGGATGGTTTGACAGAGATAAAGGAGCCAATAATCAAAATACGTAGCCTTGTCAAGACTATCAAATTCTCAAACCGTCAATATCAAGAATTCCTTGCCATTGCTGAGCAAGAGCGTATTCCTGTCAGTAGGGGCTTAAAATTGGATGTGAGCACTAGGTGGAACTCTACATACTTAATGCTTCATTCGGTTCTTTTGTATCAGAAGGTTTTTAATCGTATGAAGAGTCGGGATTTTGAGCTACTGGATGTACATACTGTTGTTGAGTGGAAAAAGGTGGAAATTATTCATGGTATTCTTGAAAGCTTTTACCTTGCTACAAAAATTTTATCTGGACAAAAATATTCCACATCTAACATGTTTTTCAGCTTGATTTTTGAGATTGAGAAAGAGTTGAAGGCCCTCCAGGATCATGAAGATATCACAGTTAGAAGCATGGCAATGAAGATGTACACCAAATTTGACAAGTATTGGAATGATAAAGATGCATTGCTTCTATTGGTAATTGCAACCATCTTAGATCCAAGATACAAATTTGATTTGTTACGATTTTCATATTCAGAAATTTATTCAGAGGCTGAAGTGACAGAATATGTTAGTCATGTTGAAGAGGTCTTCCATTCGTTGTATGGGGAATACGCTTCCAAGCTCAAAGATGCTCATGGTGGAGTGGTTTTGACTCCAAATTTTTTATCTCAGGAGAATGTCATTATGTCTTCAACAAACAAGAAGGAAGATACATTGAGCAAATTTCTTAAGAACAAGCTCTTGATGGATACTTCTCTAGAGTCCGGAAAAACTGAGATCCAGTTATACTTGGATGATAACTCTGCATTCATTTCCGTAGATGCTCATTTTGATATTTTGCAATGGTGGAAACTTAATGCAAGCAAGTATCGTGTTTTATCACAGATGGCTCGAGATATTTTAGCCATATCAGCATCCAGTGTTGCTTTAGAGAGTGCTTTTAGCATAGGAGGTAGAGTTCTTGATGCATTCAGGAGTCGCCTTAATCCAAAGACTGTTGAGGCACTGGTTTGTATAGGAGATTGGATTCGATGTGGAAAGCAAGAGAGTGGTGAAACTGATGATGAAGATGATGATGATGATGAAAAAGAAGAAAATGAAGATAGGAGCGGCACTGGTACATTAATATTTTTAATCTACATATTTTATCTATATGTTTTTACATAGGGATTGACTTTTTTTTAAATACAACAGTACCTTTGCCAACCATCCAAGAGTGACATCATTACAAGCATATCAATGTGAAAATTCTGTAAGTAAGATTTATTTTTGTGTGTATTGTTACAAATTTTTATTTCAGTTTCTGTCTAAATGGATAATTGGTTTTTATATTTCAGGTAGTTTGCAGATTGCTGAGACTTGGTGACACATGAACCATGGGCATGTGCGTTGCGGACTTGCATTGCAAAATCTGATTAATTAAAAGTTTGTAGTAGTGTAGTGATCCATAACTTTAGGACATTTTATTTGCAACAATGAGCTTATCTCACATTATCAGAGACATTCTATTTGTGGATTTGGATTTCCATGATTTGGATTTGAATGCTTGGAATTGGATTAAGAATTAACTTTTCATGTGGTTTGTCAACATTTTATTTGTTCTCATTTACATTGCGTTCTGTTATCATATCTTTCTTTAGGAGCACATCAAGGATCAATCAAACAGCTTGTGGTGATGCCATTTGGAAAAATGGCTATAAATTCATTGATTTTTTTGAGATTTTATATTTTAAAGGGTGTTTGGTGCTTGTAATTGATTATCATCGAGTATTTTATGTCATGCTCTAATCGTTTCTGTAGTTTTGCTCTACATCTAAAGGAGAATGGAATTTACAAGCATATGCAGGTAGAGTGGTAGACTTCAATAACAGTCTAAAATTTGTCCTTTTTCGGCTCCTTTTTTGTATTTCGATTAAAAATAGTTCTACCTTGTGTTAGTTTCAACAACTCAAACTTTAACATAAGAGAACCAAAAAATGCAATTACAAAATGCTTAGGAAACCCCTCTAATCCATCATTTTGCGTGGCTATTAATAACATTGACTTATGCGGGATTCGTTCATGGGCCGGCCCGACCCATCATAAGTCGGGCTGGACTCAGGTTTGGGCCCAGCCCTTGGAAAAATAGCGGACCTGGGCCCGTCCCGTGGGCCCGATTTGGTAAATGGGCCTGGGCTGGGCTGGGCCCGGCCCGAGCCCGGCCCATGCTCCACCCGAGGTCTATGCCCTGTTTTGGAAAAAGCTCGGGGGGGGGGGGGAGAAAGAAGAAGAAGGGACCATAGGAAAGGGGTGGGGGTGGTGGTCGTCGAGGACGTTTGTCAGAAGGTGGACCACCATTAAGGCTATAAGGGCACGAGCACCTCCATGCACCCGTACCATTTCCCCTCTTAATATGATGCCACACTGTTCATGCATCATCTCCCCCCATCTCTCGTATCCCTCCCCCCGCTCGCTCTCTCTCTCTCTCTCTATATATATATATATACGAGGAAAGGAATTCTACTTCATGGAGTATGAACTTACCTACTTTACTTTTTTTCTCTATAATTTTTTATTTTTTTTTGAAAAATACTTTCATGGACTTTCATAATTATATCTCTCTAATATGTCATTCAAATTTCGTCAGAAACAGAGACTCCTACAGCCTCCATCCAGAACATGAAAAATACAGCAAATCTGAGACCATTAAAAAATGACTGTCTGAATGGAGGCCGTAGGCGTATCTGTTTTTGACAAAATTTGAATGACATATTAGAGCGATATAATTATGAAAATCCAAGGAAGATATTTCAAAAAAATAAAAAAAATGAAAAAAAATGAAAATGGAATAGGTAAGTTACATACTCCATGGATTAGGATCCCTTTTCTATCTATATATATACCCCATAAAAAGAAGAAAATATTTACCTTACCATTCCATCCCCATCTACCTATCTATCTTTGTGTCTGTGTGACAATCAGTATGCATGGCTTTTAGGGCTTGTTTGAGTCAAGGGTTGAAGTGGATTGGGGTAACCTCCTGTGAATAGTAGCTGTTTGGATGATTATGAGAGTTGGAATAAAGAATGTGATGTGATGTCACATTAATTTGTGATAAAATTCCAACTCAGACATGACCCAGAAATACTGAGGGTAAACCAGGGGCTGTTTGAAACTCACCCTTCAATGTTTGTCTCTTTGAAAGACGCAATGCATGACTGGTAATCCAGTTCTAACATGATTGAATGATCAAAATAATGAATGACCATACATGTGCTCCGTCTCTCTAGGTTAGAACTGTTGGAGTATTTGATAGTGCACCTATTGAGTTGTAGCAAGGTAAATGGATCCTGGAGAAGATCCATTTACCCCATCCTGTGTTTAGTCCCATACCGCCCAATGGTGGGACTTGGAGGCTCTGGGAAGGCTATATAAGGAGCCCCAGACCTCCTGTACTCATTGAGAAAAAGCAATGAAGCATATGCCCCTTTGAGGGCTTCTCCCATGGTTTCATCCCGCTCCTCACGGAGTAGGGTTCCACGTTAAATCATGGTCTTCCATGTCTATCTTTCTTGTTTATGCTCTGTTTATCTATCGCTTCCACATTCTTCATATTTTATAACATGGTATCAGAGCGGGTTCGATTCTCGAGGATTTCAGGATTTGTAATGTTTTTTTTTCGAGATTCGATTGTATACGTGTTTAAAGATTATTTTCAATATTCGAGAGTTGTGATTCATCAAGAGAATCTCCAGTTTATATTCTAGGGTTTCGATCAAAACCCTAATCATGCTTGTTCTTGAAGATCGTCAAAGGAAGTTTGTTGTGCATGTTGCTCGTGAAGTTCAAGTGTTCATCATCAAGATGGGTCCAGGCGCAGGCAGCGCATCCAACTTGCGCGCAGCATCTCCATCTTCAGTCTCAGATTGCGCCTCCAGCATCTCCATCTTCAGCCGCGATCAGGCGGCAGTCCCAGGAGCTCCCATCTCCAGCATCGATCCTGGCGCGCAGGCCATACACTCATCGAGAAATGCCCCCAACATCACGCATCTCCAGGCCACCTGTTCCCTTCGCGTGCAGGACATCTCCAAGGGCTTCGGCGGTATAGACATCTCCTGCGCAAGCCTCCAGGCAGCGGCGCTCGACCCCTCACCACCTTTCCCTCACTGGCGATTCAAGCGTCCCGATTTCCTCCAGGCGGAGGATCACCTCCAGGCGCCTTCATCAGCAAAACCAAGGTGCCGCGTGTGTCGCGTTGCCGCAAGCTCCTCCCTTCTCTAGGCGATCCCAAAGAAGCAACGACAGCGAACCCATCGGGCCGCGATGCTCATCGCGCGCACAAACCCATTGCGCACTCTCCAGGACGCGCGACGAGCAGCATCCCCAAACGCAAGGTAGTGAAGCCGCCTCTCCTCACGCGCGCGGGTTCCCAGGCACGACCCTCTCGAGCCAGACGCGAGCCCTAGCAGACTCCAGCTTCTCCTCTTCATGCTGACGGCGGCGACGTTTCTCCAAGGGGGATCCATCGTGGGAACCCTAACGGGGGAGGGATGCATTTTATAAAAAAAAGGAAATATTTGGTTAATTGTTTAAGAACCCAGCGGGGGTTGCTGTCTATTATAGTCCTGTAAGTGACTACAACAAGTTGGGCCCATGTGGGTCATATCGTAAAAAAAAAGTGGGCTCAATCGAAAAAAAAGAGAGAAGAGGAGTTTTCTTAAAAAAATACGTACAAAAAAAGTCGTATGTAAATTAAAAAAAAGAAAAAAGGAGAGAAGCCGGAAAAAAATTAAAGCGGCTTAAGAAAAAAACAATTTGGACGGCTTATATACAAAAGCCGGGAAAAAAGAAGAAGAAGAAAATGTGCTTTAAAAAAATTGTTGATGAAAAGCCGAAAAAAAAACAACGGCTTAAATGTTTTGAGAAAAAAAATGAATGTTTTGAAAGCCGACAAATGTATAATCGGCTAAATGGTTTTTGTTTTATCCCCATCATTGTTGTCTTCTCCCAACTTGGTCGACGTCCATATTTTCTGACAAGTATGGGAGAAAGGGGGAGTATATGTAGAGTCACAGGTCTATTCAGATTCTCTAGATCCAGGTTTGCAGACCAGCCAGATGTTCAGACTCTACAGTTGTTCAGACTCGACGTCAGAAGTTTCCGAGTCTCCAGTTTCAAACACGCACAAGTGTGCAGTCATTGTCAGATGAGCATATGTTGCCATCATTGTCAGAGGTCCCCATCATTCTTCTTGTTGTCAGGCCAGAGTTTTCATGTGAGCCATAGGGACTCCAGAGCAGAGAACCATTCCCTATGCCATATGTTGGCAAGGGTTTTCATGTGGTATCATAGGCACACCAGAGCAGTGCACCATTCGCTGTGCCAGATGGGAGAGACCCAGTTCTCCGACGAGGAGACTTTTCAGACTCCATTCTCCAGCGACCGTGGACTCCGACGAGGATTGCACAACCACGACTCTTGTTCAGTTCGGCCCTTTTCAGAGATGGAGCAGTTGTCCACATGTTGTGGCGGGCCAAAGTACTCCGATGAGGAGACTCATTTTTCAGTTGCAGTGACTCTGACAGGCGCAGTTCAGAGCACATGCTCTCCGACGAGGAGATTCAGTTGACTCACACTCCAGCCCGTTCGTCCTCCTCACCTGCACGACATGAGAAGCAACGTCCTCGACTGCAGCATGTGCGCGTTGGGTTGATATTGTCCGTAGTGTCCTGTAGCGTGAGTTGAGTTTCTTTCTGTTTGTTTGTCCAAGCTGAGCATTGCATGCTCCAGCTTGAGGGGGAGTGTTGGAGTATTTGGTAGTGCACCTATTGAGTTGTAGCAAGGTAAATGGATCCTGGAGAAGATCCATTTACCCCATCCTGTGTTTAGTCCCATACCGCCCAATGGTGGGACTTGGAGGCTCTAGGAAGGCTATATAAGAAGCCCCAGACCTCTTGTACTCATTGAGAAAAAAGCAATGAAGCATATGCCCCTTTGAGGGCTTCTCCCGTGGTTTCATCCCGCTCCTCACGGAGTAGGGTTCCACGTTAAATCATGGTCTTCCATGTCTATCTTTCTTGTTTATGCTCTGTTTATCTATCGCTTCCGCATTCTTCATATTTTATAACAAGAACACCGTCTCAGGATGATCAAAATCTACTGTACTATCCCTTTGAATGAAATTTCTAGCAGATATTTAACAACGAGATAGTGTACAATAGAAACGATTTATCCATTATAACTTTTGAAAATATTCTTCAACACAGATTTAGTTCATCAGAAGTATGACAGCTTACTGCACCTCATTTTTCTGCAGAAGATGTACTTATTTTAAGATCAGTTAATCTGAATCAAACATCATGAACTGGCAGGATAATGAACTAGAACGATTAAACCCTACATCAATTGCATGTTCAGGTACTACAGAATGCTGATCAAAGATCCTAAGCAATATTTATCTATATCAAGAAAGATAGATTTCAAATCCTCCCAAAAAGGAACATTAATTCCTGAACCCAAGCATATCAAAGATCTTCGATAGAGCTAAATTAATCACTGCTGTTGTGCCCTGGAGAAGTAGTCCGATGCCTTGAGGAGCCCCCCACCACCATTAACCACATGGAAAGCAGAATTAACAGGGTAATTAGCAAGAGATTGGATCATTAGAGGCTGCTGCACTAATCTCCCCGGTGGGCACAGGAGGAGCTGAGATAGATAGCCCCCCATGGAGCAATCTCCTTGGTTTGCACACCTTGCTGTGTCGGTCCTTCCCACCGGCCGCACGGGACACTGGCACGATTCTTGGGTCCCTCAGTCCCAGCCACAGCGTTGAGTTCTCAGCCGACTTCGTTGTCTGAGGCGCTCGATCGAGATCGAGCGGTTCGCACTCAAAGGGCCCACAGAATTTGATCCTTATTAGGGTTTTGAAGGTCTCGATCACTGTTCCATTGATTTCTATTCAGACCAGAAGTCGATCGAAGAGTGCGGATCCTCTGCTGGCCAGCAGGGATCTGCTGTAAGAAGGGAGGGTATCCGAGCCGCTCCCTGCTGGCCGCAGAGGATCCGCACTCTTCGATCGACTTCTGGTCTGAATAGAAATCAATGGAACAGTGATCGAGACCTTCAAAACCCTAATAAGGATCAAATTCTGTGCATGGAAACTTACTTGCAGCGCAGGTTAGACCTAATGGGATTTTTTCAAGGGTCATGAAGGTGGAAAGAACATACGTGGTATAAGATATAATAGTGTAGACGAGATTTTATCTGTCTGCAAAGCCTAATAATCGAAAGAATGAGTGGTGGAAGATTGGCAGTGGAATGTACTGAAATAGCTGTCAGTAACCGCATACGGATATATTCGTATCCGTCCGCTACCGTATCCGCTTTTAAATGGATATGAATACACATTTTCGGATTTTAGCGGATACGGATATCGGGATACGGATACTAGTTTTAATTTTTTTGTGGATACGGATTCAGATACGGATACCATTATAAAATTTTTTCCGGATACGGATGTATATATTTTTCACGGATACGGATACGGATATCCGTGTTATCCATATTTTCAGTAATATTTCAACTTCACAAATGTTTTGCATGCCTCAAATGTAGCTTTGACCTCATCATGGAATGTCAAAAAAAGCAATAAACTTTTATAATTTATCATAATGTTATTTCACGAAATATACCATATCACCTTTATTTTATTAGTTGATTACAATGTTACAGTATTACCTATATTTTGGAAACATTTCAAATGAAGGAAGACTGAGGTACGTCATCACACAATTTTATTATATGCTCTTCAATTTATTTCATTCAATATTTTAAATTATTTTCTTATTTATTATGTAATATTGTAAGTTTATTGAATTTAGGATTAGCCGTCCATCAATTACAAGTTCGTAAAGACATCATTTCTAATTAAAAGTATGAGGAGAAACTTAATGTTTATAGGATAATCCGTATCTGTTTCTTAAATATCCGTATCCGAATCCGTATCCATATTTAAGGATACGATATTCAATTTTTGATATATGTATGATATCTGTTTCCGTATCCGTATCCATATTTTGAAACGGATAAAGATATGGTAATACCTATATCCGTATCTGTCCGTTTGCATCCCTATCAGGGTCAGGGGTTTTATCATTCTCATCATCACGGGCCTTATTTTTGGCACCAACCCTATGGACCTGAAAGTAAACATATGGTACATATTTACTAACTAATTAGTTAATTAATTACCGCATCCATGGTTGTTGTGTTCTTGCAGACGCCATTTACTCGTTTTTACTGCGTTTTTTTTGCTCTTTTTATCTGAAGTGATCATCTTCAAGGAATTATCTTTTATTGTTTTTGATTCAATATATGTAGGTGGGATTGTTTGGATGAAGAGATTTAATGATTTATTAGTGATTTAGCATGAAACCTTCCCTAGAAAAAGGAGAAATTTATGCTTTTCTAACATTTCGAAATTCACGAATAGTACTAAACCACTGTATAAAACTTTCCAGTGGTTTTTTCCAGTGATTGAGAATAGTACTGAACATAAATAACAGCAACTTAATTAGTTAATTTACAACGAGATAAGATTTACCAAACTGATGTTCATCACAGAACATTAATTACGATCTAAAAAAATCTAACTCCAAACTTTAAATTTTTCGTGTAAATAAAATGGAGAATAATGTCTCTAAAATTCTAAAAAATGTCATTTCAAAATTAGAAATCGGTAACCTAATCAATTTTTCGATTTGTTGAACTTATGAACAGATCACCAAACGTACTCGTGATAATTCAGATTCACTAAAAAATTGTGATGGTTTTGAAAAAATCTGTCACTAAATTAGCCGTTGTTAAATATATGATGACGATATTATTCGTTGCGAAATGAGTTTTCGTACTCAAAATTATCAACGAATATCATATTTGTCGTTATATCATTAGCAACGGTTCACATAGCGATGCGTATGCATTGCTATTTTTCAAAATATCAATTAATCGTCGTTAATTCAAAATTTAGCGACGATTAATTGATATTTTGAAAAATAGCAACGAATACGCATCGTTATGTGAACCGTTTCTAATGATATAACGATAGATATGATATTCGTTGTTAATTTTGAGTACGAAAACTCATTTCGCAATGAATAATATCGTCATCATATATTTAACAACGGCTAATTTAGTGACGGATTTTTTCAAAACCGTCACTATAGGTCAATTTTGTTGTAGTGATTTTTCCCCCATAATGTTCGATCCGATTAGATTTTCATTATTTCTTGATAGCCCGTTAATGTCTCTCCTATGGGTAAATTCCGCATAATTAAGTGGATAGGGCGGAATATGTTGATGCTGATGTGATGATAGACATGTGCACTTCTTAAACGTTATAAATATCTTAATGTACATGTGATGGTTCTGTTTGCACTATTAATGTTTAATTACTTCAATGATGATAAGTTGGTGGCAATTAAAATTCCTTGATCGATTATTAAATGGTTGTAAAAATAGACATCATTTTTTTTAATTAGCATTTGATTTCTTTCCCCACACATGGTATATTGGGAAAGAGCTTGTGTCTTTTCATCCTTCCATGCCAACCTAGAAAGGAATTAAAGTAGCTGTCAAAATTAATTGAGATCAACAATGGCCATGATTGAAATATTAGCTGAGTTAAAGGAGTTGCTGAGTATTCTATCTTTTTTGATGTAAATATAGCCTCAATATTCATCTAAGAAAAAGCTACAAAAGATAGCCTTAATTAGATGATGGAATATATCCCTATCCCACAAGAAGACATTCATGCTTGAAGGGAAAATACAAGATACTTAAAAAAATTCTAATTGAAAAAAAGACCTTTGAACCTTGAAGATATGCTAGGTTGCGGAGATGACACACAAATTACAAAAATGCGAATTCAAGTGCAAGGTTAGGTTTTAGTGCCATTCTACTTGTGATTTTTCAAGGTCCAGTCGACGATATCCATGCTTCTCAGATACCATGAGGTTAGACATAAAATTATCAAGACTTATAGAGATCATCGAAATAAGACAATGTTATGTATGGAGACCTTTGTTTAATAGAGTAGAGGAGAAGGATGATATCTTATGTGCAAAACCTAGGGTCCATACCAAAAATAACAGCATTCAGTGGCAATTTTGGCTTCGAATCGTCGATCTGACAAGCTCCGGTGGCGCTCTGGCAAGGTCTCCGATGAGGGGGGAGAGTGGGAAGCGGTTGCGTTAAGGGTTTGGATTTTGGAGGAGATCAAAAGTTGCTTTTATATGGTTGAAATCCGGATCCGCATCTTGGTTCGGATCTAAAAAGGAGCCCGACTCGGTCTCACTAAAATGATCATAACTTGAGCTTCCGAGCTCAGATTTTAATGTTCTTGAACTCGTTGGAAAGGTCTCGACGAGTACTATAAAATGAATTGCTCATTTATAGTAAATAAGATTATAATTTGAGAAAATTGGATCCCATTACCAATGGAGGGAAGAGTGGATGCACTCTTCTCCATCCCTCAGCCCCCTCCGTAATTTATTTATTTATGCATATAACTAGCCGCATTCTTTTGCATTTTGATGGTGGAGGTTGCAACCCCTGCCAAAATTGGAGGAAAGAATGGATACACTCTTCTCCCTTCCTCACCTGCCGCCTGCAGCTGATTCCCAGTCGCCTCTCACACCAGATTCGACGTGAGATGCGTATTACTCACTCCTTTTTTCAGTTTGATTTGATGATGAGGTCGAACGTGACGTGCATTATTTTTGTATTTGTTTATTTTTGCGTATAATATATGATACTTTTTAAGTTTTTTTTAAATGATCAAACCAAGTTCATTCATCATGATAGACTGATAGCAGAGTTTTAAGTTACAGTCAGAGTATCAACAACCACTCATACATAGGCAATCACAAGGCTAGAGATAAACAGAAACTGAAAGAAAACGCAGCCTCAGAAAACCATCAGCAGCTGAAGTTCAAATTGCGAGTAAAAGGGCCAAACAGAGTGCCCCAGTTCAAGCAAAACACTAGTTGGCAGTCCCAAAAGAAAAAAAAACAGATTATAGCAAACATACTCTTGTTGGTAAAGGGAGGATATTCGCCTTCCATCCTTGAAGTTCAGTTGCAGATTTATCTATAAGGTCACTTCATTCTTTAGGATCCAGATGCCTAGAAGCCAATAGGAAGACAAGATTGGAAATGGGAGAGATCTGTGGGGCCAATAAAGAATTAAGTTGACTGCAATCATTTCTCGACTTGAAAGATTCGTAAAATTCTGACTTTTTCTGATTGATCTGAAGTCCAGATAAGTTTGAGAAAATTTTCAGAGAATCAAGAATATTTTTTTGTTTCATTCCTCTTGTATTCTAAGGAAATGAGTAGTCCGTCGGCAAATTAGATGTTGGTAATGAAGGTTATGGAAAGAACCTTAAGCACATCACGGAAGCATGAAGATCGCATCATATGCGATCGGGAGCGACTAGTCACACTAGTGCTCGGGCCAGCGGAATTTAAAATTTTAAAGCGATGAAGCCACATGATCCGAGAACACCTCTCATATCGTTTCATCTAAACCACAAAATAGATATCGGAATACCTCTTGAAGAGTGATTGCGATCGAATCCTCTAACGGAAGAGACCACCTGTCTCAAGTCCGAGCCGATGGAGGAGATGCTTGCGAGCGTATTGATGAGACGTGTTATTCTTGCATCCGAGATATTGATCCAAGCGATGTGTCTATTGATTATATCATACGAAATCTGAGGTCTTCTTCACATACTGAAAGCACCAAGAAAGATGAAGATCCACAAGCAGTCGAAGCGACAACACGATGGCATAGCGATGACTGCAATACTCCCTAGGTCTCAAGGTGGACAACCACTTTAGAGAGAGGGGCACGTATGATGATGATAGAGAGAGAGAGAGAGAGAGAGAGAGAAATCTTGTGAATTCTATTATTGTAAAGAAGAGATAGTGTTGCCTCTTCTTTTATAATTTTTGCGAGTCAATGGATCTTAATCCATGAACAACCCAAATACAATGGTTGAGATTGATTTGTGTTTCTTTCAATAGCCATGATTTTATTGTAAAAATATAAAAAAATTAAATTAAATTAAATATATTTAATAGTCATCAATATAAATTAATTCAATCAAATCAATATGCATTAAAGGATTAGGAAAGGAGGCAAGCTCCTTCCTAATAAGAGGGGGAACAACCACCTTGATTTAGGACTAGGGTGGTCATCCACCCACCCTTTAAGGAAGGAGTGCTCTCTTTTCCTATTTTGTTAGATCATGTATCTCACATTATCTTTTAATTATTTACAATGTCTTTTATTGTAAATTATTTCATAAAAATAATTTCAAATTATTTTGTAAAATTTCAATCATACCATTGGAAATTTGTGAATCGTATTCACAACCCAAAATAAAATATAAACTACATTTCCAATTAATTGTCCAATGTGAATCCAATTCACATCAATATTTAAATTGTAAATACTATTTACAAATAGATATCCTCTTTGTAATATATTATAAATCACATTTATATTATATATGATTAATATGAATAGTACTATCCATATTACTCATATTCATGATAATTAAATCATATTTGAGTATCTTGGATCATCATTCTCATGCATCTAAATAATATGAATCATATTTATATTATTCATGATCATTGATCATATTTAGTTATCCATTTCTCGATGCTTGGATACACATTTATTAATGCAATTATTCTTGAACTCTTTCAAGAATAACGTACTTTATCCGCAGATTATTGGAGATAAGGACAAGGCGATTGTAGGTTCCACATATAGTGACTTGGATATTGAGATCATATTTCAAATTTAGATCTCTGCGACCTCTCATAGATGCCTGGTTACAAAGTTGTAAATCTAATCTTCTCATTGTATCTACGTCATATTCAGTTCAATGTCCAACATTTGGACTAAGATTAGGTTAATTTTCTACTGAGAGGAGTCACTAAAATCCAAACTTATTTTATCACTCCATCAAAATGGAAGCATCATGATTATACAATCGTTTATGATCACATTACCCTCAAGTATTCTTAATACATGTACATTCTGCATATTGGAAGACCTAGAATAAATCTAAAGTTTTAGATCTCTTTTAGCATATCTTCTTCAAGGTTTTATCATTAAGTTTCTCATTGGTCATGGAGTATATGACAATGAGCGAAGATAAATTATTTTCTTGACGGACACCACTTGCTGGCCTAAGGAACCCAATCAAAGATCCATTAACCTTGAAAGAGGTTTCTGCCATCTATAGGATTGCTTTTATCCAGCATATAAATTTTGGTGGTGCCTTAGAAGCCCCAAGATCATCGACAATGAAAAGCTATTTGATGGTGTCAAAAGCCTTACAAAAGCCAATCTTAAGGATTATGGCCTTGGTGTTTGATCTACTCCAGCAATCCAAAATTCTCAAAGCCACCGTGAATGCATCAACAATTGATCTACTCATCTACCCCTAAGGAAAGCACATTGGTTCGAAGAAATATTCTCTTGAAGGGTGGGTTCCCACTTGTTGGTCATGCACCTTTGAGATAATACAAATATGTAAGTAAATGAGACTAATGGGTCTAAAATTTTCAATATTCTTCTCATATCCGTTCTTAAAGATCAAAGCAATGAGAGCATTGTTCAAGTTTCTAAAATCCTTTGGATTGAATTCCGAACTCTCCACAGAATAGAAGAGATTCATAAGTCAACTTTTAGATCCAGCCAAAACTTGAGAATAAACTCCCCAATGATACCATCCGCTCCATGAGCTTCTATTTTTTGGAATGAACGTAGGATAGCTTCAACCTTTTCAAGGGTGAAATGTCTAATCAAGGCACGCAGATCATAATTTTGAACAATTAAATTTTTGGGTATGAAGATGTGATTGCAATTTATGTATTTATCAATGAAAAGTTTCATGTAACAAGAGGTTATGGTCTTCAAAATCTCGCACTATGTCAACATCGATGTTTTTTAACGTGTGGATGTGGTTTCTATTCACCCAAGTAGAGGTCGTTGCTTTTTCAAAAGTTTTGTGTTTGGATTTCTCTTAATGAAATATCTAATCTTAGCTCTCTGATTCCACTCCACTATAGGAACTTATCATTTCTCAAGTTCTCCAAATTTTGATATACACTCTTCATATCCTCCGCATTACCCCTCACATGAGCTGATAAATATCTTTCCTTTTTTCAATAAATCTTTCAATGTCCATAATCTCCTTAAATAAGTTAGAGTGATTTTCATTTATCCACAATGTAATTACAAACTCGAGCCTCTTGACCTTAGAGGCCCAAGTGTGGAAGGTAGGAATGCAAACGGTCGAATATGGATACGGATATAAGTATTTCCTTATCCTTATCCGTTTTTTAATACGAATACGGATGCGGATACGGATATTGACGGATATTAAAACTATCTTATCACATCCTTAAAAAACGTATACTGATCGCACACGAGTAATGTTAGAAATACTCTATAGAATCGACTTAAATATATAAGAATTGGATGGAAAACACATGATATTAATTTACTAAATATATTTGTATCATAAAAATTATATAAATATGGTAAAAGGAGGTAGAGAATTATGTTATATATGGTTAAAAATTAATCTATGATTATATTTATATACGAAACGGATATACGGATACAGATATGGATATTTGCGGATATCAAAATGATATCCATATCCGTATCCATTTTAAAACGGATACAGATACGGATGTCAAAATCTATATAAAACGGATACGGTGACGGATCAGATACGGATATATCCATATCCGTTTGCATCCCTAGATTATTGGACATAATAATAGGGTCATTTGTAGCGGTGAGATCACCAAAGCTTTATTTTCCAACCAAATAGTTTCCATTAAAATTGGTTCATCCTAATATGTTTTCCTCGTGCACGAATCAATGGATTGTGATTGGAGAAAGTTTTAGGTAGCATATTCATGTTATAAAAAGGAAACAAGTTCAATAAGTTTAAATTTTCCGATATCCTATCCAATTTGTCCCATAAAAGTAGGATCAGTCGAACCTAACTAGGTAAAAGAAGTCTCTGAATGAAAACCCCACCAGGCTTAAGTAATTTACCCATCGATAAAAGGCATTACCAAACCTTTTAATAGTTTCCATGGATAGTCTGACACTCCTTTTTCTAATAAGATAAAAATCCCCAAGATCAATAATCGCAAACGATTTAATGTTTAAGGATCTTAATTCATTGATGAAGGCTTCCTTGTCTCTCTCTTATTCGGAGGCCCAAAAAATATTATAGATCACAAAGTCTAGATTATCAATTAACTGACTAAATTTATATACAAAATAGACGTTCATATACTTTTACTCCAATAACTGAAAATAGTTCAATTTCCAGCCAAATTCTTTGTGTTTAGATAATTTCATTAGAAACACTTCCCAACAAATCCCAACCATCCCAAGGTGGAATAATTGGTTTAGTTCTAGATCTGGCTTCTCATAGGAAGATCAGGTTTATATTCCACGTGAAAGTATATAGCTACATGCGTGTTTATCCGACAATCGGTCTGCCAAGGCTAATAAGCCAGCCTAACAATAATTATGTCAACCAATCATCACGTAAGCAACAATCAACCTAGAATAAATAAATCAATAATTGTGTTTCAGTTAAAATTTATTATAACTCTAAAAAGATGTGTATAGTACAAGTATATAGAGAGTCGAACAACAAAGATCAAATGGGTAGGGTAGTAATTATTAATACTTATTTCTAATTAATAATTATTATTTTTGTATTTCTATTATTTATATGTGGGTTTTTAATTATTTTTAATTTTTATAGATTTTAATTTGTTTATATATTTTTATGTTTTTAATTTTTAATTTTAAATTTTGTTTTAAATTTTGTAAATTTTCAATTCCTTTTTTATTTTAAAACAAGATGTACATAAATATATAATAATATAGATTTTATAACTTATATTAAATAATATATAGTATATTTATTATAGCTTATTATATGTATACTTATGTTAAGTAAAATAACATGTTTTGTGTTTTTCTTATTTTCTTTGTTTTTGGTAAATTTTAGGCAAATTTTACTCATTTTGTGGATTTTTAAGTATTAAATAAGTCAAAATAGTAGATATATTAAGTATCAATATTGTTTAGGGTTTAATAAATATAAATATGTCCAAAATAAACCCAAAATTTTAATGTATAATAGATATATTAAGGGAAATTTCACAAACAAAGAGAACTATTTTGATATTTTTGAATAATTTTTTCTATTTTTTATTAGGATTTTGTGATTTTTTAAATTGTATATTTTATATTTTTAGTGATTGTAGATATGTGCCATAATTTGATATAATATAGTTAATGTAATTTTTTAAAATTTTTGGAGAAGGTTCTATAATTTTAATGGGTTTTTATAGTTAGACATGGGATAAATACATGTTTTTGGATTTTTAGAAAATAGGAAAATAGGTTAAAATGCCAAAATAAAAATAAGCAAGATCAAGCATGCCTACAGGCATCTAACATAACTTTCCTGCATTTTTATAGCAATAAAAATATTTAATATGCACAAAATACAAGAAATAAAAATGTTGTAGTTATATGGTCATATTTACCATTTCAAACTAACTAAACGTCATTTCAAAATAGGCCCAACAGGTTAAAGGGTACACTTGCGAATATTACAATGCCTCATGTGGTGCAACATATGAGGCGGAAGGACTAAAGTGCAATAAAATAGAAGTTTCAAGTTAACTTATCAAAATACACTAAATATTTTACATGTAATAATAAATTTATAATACTAAATAAAAATACAAAATGGCACATGGGTATTTTGCAATTACCCCAAGCTCGGCGTGTGAGGCGAGCGTACGACGGAGATGAGTTGTCGGTGTTGCGCCACGTCGCCCCACTTATGATGGAAGGCTAGGAGCATGTACTGCTTCGAATAAATTGGATGTCCCAAATTAGATATGGGTCATGTCTTGTATCCAACGACCAAGAGCCTAATTCGAAGAACAAGGAAGAACAAGTCTTCCCTAAACTTCGATCATGAAATACTCCCACCTCCGACCATCTCTGGCTACATCGATCGGGTCCCAGTCTTCCTGGAAGTTTCTCGTGGATGCAGGAGGTCTTCAGATGGTCCAGGCCTTATCAAAAGAGGCATGGAAGCTCGTTCCTTGTCCGACGACCTAGGCATCTTCTTCTTTGTTCAATCTGAGCTCTAGGTGGCTCGGTTGGCTTCCTTCCAACACAAACTAGAATAGGGGCCCGAGGGCTATATCCTCGACCTAAAAATGAAGTTGATCGCATAAGTAAGAGTTGATCGACGCGATCTCTGATAAGGTTGATGATGGGAGATTTGGAACCTCGATTCGTGAAGAATCGAGGGTGGGGGAAGTGATCTAGATGATGGAGAAGCGAAGGGGAAGCTGTAGGTGGTGTCAGGTGATCGAATTAAGCAGTGGAATGATGGGGAATGGTGGTAGGAGCACTAGCTTCGATGAACTATGATCTGACTAATTAATGCTAAAGAAAAGGAACTTAAGCAAAACTTAAGCTGAATCTGCACTACTGAATTAAAATGCGATATAAATAACCTAAAACCTATGCCTCAACAAGGTTTACCTAAAAGCAAAGGAACATTTATTAGAGGTAGTCCAACAAGGTGGATCACTGCTCTGATTGCACTTCTCTATGTCGAAGAGGCTTGGGAATCACTTGTTGTCACCAAGGACTCAACTCAAAGGGTCTCTTTGCGGTTACAGGTAGGCTGGAGAGGATCAAATCTCAAAATGGGAGATGGGAGAAGATTTTATACAAGTGGTGAAGGTCCATCTCATGACTGATATGGTGCGCAAGAAGAAAAGGGATTAGAGATGTCTAAGATCGTGGCGTGAAAGAGGGATATGGGAGGATCAGAGATATGAGGATTTTGAGGAGGAAGAAGGTGAGGGGTAAGTGTGAGAAGTTGGGGAAGTTGGGGGGTCACGAGATCTTATATAAAGTCAGAGGGGATCTGTACAGAAGGGGTTGTTGACAGGGGAGTCAACAATCCCTTACATTTTATTGGGCCACATAGGCCCGCTAGGAGAAAAACAGTAAATAAAATGTGTATAATTTCAATATAAATAATAAATAATTTTAACAAATAAACCTTGAACATGAAAATTGTTTATAATTTTATAATTATTTTCTGGTGATTTTTATCTATTTTAATAATATTATTAGTTAGATGTTAATTTATATGTACATTTATAGGTATGTATATCTATATCTTATGATTCTTATATATTTAATTTTTATTTTAATACTTATTATCATATTCACTTATTTTATGTAATTATAATATTAATAAATACATATTTACATATTTTTGTTTTATTTTTATGATTTTAGTTACATGTATGCATAAATACATATACATATATTATATGTATAGAACCTGCATATTTTACTTTATTATTTATTATGTATTTTTATTTGATTTTTAATCTATGTTTGTATTTTTTATATGTATTATATAATATACACAATTATTTTAAAATGCAAAGAAGTAAAAAATGTACAGAATTAAAATATGCTATTTTTATATACAGATACTCAGTACAATGGTGCTCCAAAAAGTCAGCTTTTGTATCTTAGCTCCATCTTTAATGAAACCACCTTCATTAGATAGATAATTTAATTTTAAGTACAATGGAGGTGAGTTTGGTTGAATTTGAGTTTGTATGGAGGAGATATTGATCTGTAAATTTTAGTTTGATTTTGGTAGACGAATGGAAATTCATCATTTCCCTATACTTACCTTTGCTAGTCCCTAGCAAACACTTATTATAAGAATAAGTGGTGTCAAAGAGAAAATAAATAAAAGAAAAAGAAAGAACTTAGAATTATTATGATTTTTAAACTTTTCTTCACAAAATCAAAGTTTGGAACTCAATTAAGACCTTTGGATTATTAATGTGTTTGGAACCTTATTGGGAATAGGGGCTAAAACTTATCAACCCTCAAGTTCCATAATCCTATATTTACATCGCATCAATGGCCATGTTAAAATAAGTCCATTCATATACAAACCTTTAGACTGTTGCATCTCTCTTGTATAGTGTATCTGAATGTAGCTCTTCTTGTCAGGAATGGCAAGAAATAGTCTCCCTTAGCATGGTAACCATAGTTCCCCAATCTAGTTAATCTTTCCTCAAGGATCGTGGTATTCCTTCTAAGTTTAAGTACAAACAACTCAAGAAGAGCGGGTAGAGAAGAAGAATGGATTGTGAGTAGTGTAGTCACATATCCCTTGGAGCTTGACCAGCATAGCCAAGTCTCCTGTTGCAAACAACCTTGATATTTTGACATTGGAGTACAAGCCTTGCTTATTGATACATAGCTCCGATGGGATTGACTTTTCATTTATTTTTTGCCCGTCTATTCTTTTGGAGTCTTTATATCATATTTTTTTACTATATACAACATCATTTACATAAGGAATTTTCTTCTTGAGCCAATAGACTATCCTTTTTTTGAATCTTTATTGCAACCTACATCACCCTGTCTTTAGACGTACATGCCACTAGATCAGGTTGGGGGCACTGGCCGCCTATTGGGGTGATGCATGCTTCCACACATATGCTTCTCGAGCTAAAGAATCCTACACTCACTACCTCATCAAAGTTGAACTAAGTGCAGAGTGTTTTTCCAAGTTAGGTCATTATCAACAAGAGTCATGACTGCACTTGGAAATATTATACTTAGGCTAATCGAGATGACATGTGAGCATAGTAGACTCAGAATTAAGTCAAATTGACATGAAAAGACTTAATTGACATAAAAAATAAGGTTCTTGTGAAATCAAGTGGATTAAGGTCTAAATCAAGTTCCAATCTTCAGATTTTATTTAGACTAGTTCAATTGTCAATACCTATCTGGAAAATGCTTATGCAATACAGAAAATATTTTTGTGAAATAGATTTTCTGATTTTTCAACATTTTATGAAAATTTTCAAATGATTTCATAAATTTATATGGATTTTAAAAAAATTCCGAATTTTTAAGGTTTTTTATAAAAGGTTAATGGATTAAATGTATTTACAAGTGTTACGTACATGTTCACAAAGGATTTTATACAAGTATATACAAGCACATACAAGTTTTATCCACTATTTTATTTGAATAAATTTGTAGTATAATTATGTACAGAGTGTATAAAATATTTGAAAATGTTTTGAAATATTTTGAAAACTTATTTTGCATATTACTTTTACAAAGAATTTGTAAAATCAATTTTACAAATAATTTTTACAATCTTTTTGCAGACATCTACAAAGAGATATTTTCTAAATGGTTTGAAAACATTTTACAAATATTTTTCAAAGGATTTTCAAAGATTTTTCAATACATTTTACAACCATTTTCAAAATCATTTTCAAAGTATTTTCAAATCAATTTTTGTAAATATTTTTCAAAATTTTATACACATTTTTACAAGAGTTTTTAACAATAAATTTTATTCGTATAACCCTACCCAATGTACATTATATTAGCCATATTATTAAAAGTACGAGAAAGTATGAGTTATGACTAACGTATATATCATATATACGACCCCTATACTTAGATCGAACTATATCATCATAGTGAGTAAAGACCAATAAAGGAAGACATAACTGCTAAGTATAGAAAAGTCTGTACTACAATGATTTAAATAAAAGAATTAAGAAGTCGGCCATCCTCCCTATACTTAGGATCAAATAATCCTAAACATAGAAGATTGTACATAAAACATGGATGATCGAGGATTAAAATTCTCAAAATCAATGACTCATCTTGTCTCCCCTATCCCTAGGTTAAAATATCCCTATGTATAGAAAATAATTATGAATTAGTTAGGAGACAAGTAACAGAATAATAAAGAATCATCAAACATACTCATCCTCACATACTTAGGATCTGGTTATCCTAAGTATAGAAATGATGAATGAATTAAATGTAAGAATGAAAGAAATGAGAAAGAAGGAAAATAATTAATCAGGAAAGATATTTTTGGTAGCATTATCTAAATCTTCTAATGCTGCTGAGAGATCATCTTCAAGTGCCACACTATTTGAATTGACAACGGAAAAGAATATATCATGCTCTAAATACGTCTTCAGTGATTGTCCATTGACTATGAACATTTATGTGTCATATAACATTTCAGATATGAGGATACTTCCGTTGTCACGCACAGTCTTCACTACAAATGGCAGGAATATCTTCATGTTCACATCAAATAACCACACCTACTAGCTAGGCTCTAGAGTCTTTCTTTTAGTGTGCTTGTCGTTCCAGCATTTGATTTTCTCCTTGTACATTAGGCTATTGACGTATGCGTAGTCTCTTAATGCCATGAGTCTATTAAGATCGATCTTCCGGTTCTGGCCACCTTGTTGTAAGTCCAAGTTGTAAGTACTCATTGTCCAAAGAGATTTGTGACTGAATTCAACTAGTAGATGGCATGGCTTTCAATATACAAGGTGATAGGGAGACATGCAAATGGAGACTTGTAGGCAGCTTGATAAGCCCGTAGAACATAATCAAGAAGTTTAGACCAATTATTCCTACCCGTCCTAACAAGTTTCTATAGAATAATCTTAATCTTTTTATTAGATAACTCGAACAAGCCATTCGATTGTGGGTGGTAAGGAGATGCGATACGATGATCAATGTCATACTCCTTCACGGGTTTTTTTAACTTTTCTGTTAATGAAATGGCTTCCTCCACCTGAAATCAAGATCTTAGGAATTCTGAACTATGAAATAATGTTGTTCTTGAGAAATCAATAAACAATATGACTATCAGCAAATCAGACGGGAATAGCCTCCACCAAAAGACTCCGTAATCCACAACAAACATGACGTATTCAAGTCCTTTTCTATTAGGAAATGAGACCATAAAGTCAATGCCCAAGCACCAAAACATCTAAAATCTGAATGAACTTGAGAGTCATCGAATCTATGGAATCAAGGTTTCCTCCTATTTTTTGGCAGTCGGTGCAGTCTTTCACATATGTTGTGGCATCCTTAAATAGTGTAGACCACCAGAAGCCATACTAGAATACTTTTGATGTTATTCTGCTTCCATAATGATGTTCTCCTACTTCGAGCTTATGATAGTGCTCGAGGACACTAGCATATTCCTCTTGAGGAATTGATCAAGCATGAAATGCCCTACGCTAATAATACGAAATTAACGTTTTAATGTGTTCATTGTAGGCAGGAAATTCGGATTAATCAAATAGACCACTTAATTAATTTTATAATTAAAGTGAGCTATCATATTTTTTCTTGGTAAAGCCCAAGGTCGAACTCAGGGAGGCCAATGTCTCCTTAAATCAGTTTTTGGATGATCTAAATACTAGGTTTTTCAGAGAAAAAAATTTAGGATTTTTTAATGAAATGCAATTTCAAGCAAGTTTAGGAACTAAAATGTAGTTTTAAGTTAAATGAAGTCCAAAAGTCCTAAAACTTGACCGAAATGTGAAAAATGATGAAGTTAATGCACTGTATTTTTAAAAATTTTTAATGTAGAATGAATTTGTTACTAACTAAATATATAAGCATAGTGATTTTTCGTAAATTAATTTCAATAAATAACAAACTTATTTATTTCTCATAAATAAAATTATCCTAGATATATCTATGTGATAGGTATCCAGGAAAAATAATGGATCTACAACCTATTAAAAAATTAATTACTAAAATCACCACTTAATTTATTATGCCTCGATATGCATGCAAATGACATGAATTTTGGGTATAATGTAAAACACACTTAATTCTATCTACTTTGAATTTGTGGGAATTTTTGGATCAATAATCAATATAATATGAATTTTAAAGCACGTAGCAGGTAAATAAGCAATTTTATCACCAAAACAATATAATATATAACCATGATTCACAAAAATATAAATAAGTAACCATAAGATGTAGAATTAATTGAATAACAATGTGTATTTTTAAGAATTAAAATATAATGATGAATGAAGGCTAAATAAAAGCATGAATGCATGGGTATAAGTGCAGTTATATAAATTAAGTAATCCTTAACAACTGTGAAAAGGACTACAAGAAAATTACCAAACCTTCTAAGGGTTACTATGCAAAACCTCAGCGAGCATGAGGCACGCACGTGCAGGCGGGGATGTGACTGTATATTCTAAAAGGTACAAGGGTTGGCACACAAAAATTCCACAGTGCATGGGTCACGCTCACGCCTCCTAGTTGGCGGGGGGCGTGCATGATTTGTTGAAAAGCGGAGGGCCTCTGTCACAATTATCCCTCCAGGTCACATGATGCTCACGAGCAGGGGGACTTTGGGCGGCGGGCGAGTCGAGGCGGTGGTTGGCACGTCGACCAAGGCAGTGGTGTGCAGAGGCATGGGGGATGATGGCATCATCATTGCGGGCCATGGGTCTCCAGGCAATCGACTATCAATAGCAAAGGCGCTCGTTGTTGAGTCAGTGCGGGCAGAGGGTGTCTACCTCAAGGTGAAGGGGAGCGGCTACGGTGGCTAGTTAATAGGGGGTGGTCTTGAGCGACTTTCGAATGCTGACTGTATAAGTTCTAGAGTAGCGGGTAGCCGGTTGAAAGAGGTCTGGCCTTCCTTTCTGAGAGCTCCCATTCCTATGAGACAACATCCTTCTTTTGTCTCAGCCTTGGGTTTCCCTATAGAGATAGATCTCTTTCCCATAGGTTTTGTATAGCCTCGGCTCTTGCGATTCTTGCCTTGGGAGTGAGACGAGAGGCAAAATCGCGGGTTTGGGTGTAGTCTTTGACCCTCAGTCTCGAGCAATATAATCTAGTTGCCGGATCGGCCCCTAATATATAGTCCGCAGAGAATTTCCCTTATATATATCCCTAAGGTCAAGCCTCAACAACAACGTCATATTATCATGTAGTAGTTGTTTGATTTGTAATTGATTGAAGAGCGGTGCGAAAGGGCATTGAGAGCTGGGTTGGGGCATGCCAGGCGTAGAGACTACCTTTCTCTCTGGCCCTAAGCAATGCTACCAAGCTCTGACTGCTTTCTTAAATGACCATAAGCCTATGCCAAAGTCCCGCCTTCCCCCAGTCTTGCTTCCTCACAACTGCGGGGCGTCATGCCTCATTCGTCCCCAGGCCTTGGATTCATCACTGACTTTCTTCGATGATCATGGAGATAGAGGGGAAATTGCGTATTTGGCTTATATAAAGACAAGAATGCTGCACCTGCCCAACAGCAAAGCACCCGGGAAAGCAGTCAGTACTAGACCAACGAGTGAGAAAGCGGGAGGTAGAGCAAGAAGGGAGAGATGGTAGGAGGGTGAGTGAAAGATACCGAGCACGCTTTTCCATTGTGATGAGGCGAGCGAGCTAAGAAAGTCCCTCTCTCGACTCCTTGAACTCGGTTGAAGATAGGTCCCTCACCACCTTCTCAATAGTTTACCTGGGACTGAGAAAAGAGAATCCTCTATGCTGACCTGAAGGGTCTAGTCTCATCTCCTGATCCCACCGAGGGAAGTGGTCTTTCTCATCCTTCCAAGAGAAAGAGACGTCTCGCCTCCACCCTCGGGTTTTTGATGGGACTATAGTATCTGACGAGAAAGGGAGAGTCAACTAGGTCCTTTTTGCAGGAAATGAAACAGAAAGATCATTTCCAAATACTGGTGTCTAGTATTCCAACAAGGAGACCTTGCGAACTGCAATCTAGTTGGATTTCTGGCCTGCGCCTTCAGCAGGGAACAGCAGAGGAAGTAGCACCCGAAAGCATCTTCTTCACTTGAGCCTGGGAAGTGCGAAGCGAGTGATCAGGAAGACTAACTTCAGAAAAGAGAAAGCACACTACTACTAAATATCCTTCCATGCTCAGGAAAAATGCAAGTAGGGGGAAAGCATCCCCTTTCCGAGAACATTTTCTTAACCGTCATGATATCTAACATCTCCAGATTGATTCTCTTCTTGACTTATTAGCCTCCTTCGACCAGGAAAAGGGTTAATGTTCTTTTTTCTTTTGACCCTCTTCTTCTTTTCCATTTCCAAGAGATTGATTGCGGTTTCACGAGTGATATTAGAAAAAGAAGGATTTTGATCACTCGCGAGTATATACCGCAAACCCTTGACAAAAGAATGAGATGGCGCGAGAGAAGGCGATAGCCGTATCGAGCTAGAAGAATCAATCTCACCTATTTTTGATAGTGGACAACTGGTTTCAATTCTATTAAAACATGGAAATGAGTCCCTATTATATAACTATTTGCAGGCAGAATCAGATCCCGGATCGTCGGGCAGGGCAGGTGCGAGCACTGCACCCCCCTCCCTTTTTTGATTATGGTTCGCTGCATCGGCTCTCGCCTTAGGGCGAGCAGTTGAGGTCAAATACCCCCTTCGACCCTCACTCTCATGCTCCCGGATCACTCGGCTCGGTACCCTACAGGCTCCACTCGCGCTCCACCTCACCACTGGTACCCTCCTTCTTTATTCATAAACACAATCTCAGCAGAGAAGGCAGCCCACCCAACCTGATGCATAAAGCACCGCACCACGCGAAAGATCCAGGGAGTTATCTCAACCCCATATAATAATGCCAGGGCAGATGGTGATAAACCATCTAAGGATTTCATTTTCAGGCATGCCTCTCTCTCTATAAAACGGAACAATGGGGAAAGCAACAAGCGTCAAGAAGGAAGCTGACGACTTGCGCTGCTTTTGATAAGAATTCCGTAACAATGCAAAGGCCAAGTGAATCCGAATAGGCTGCACATATTCTGACTCTATAAGTGGAGTGAAAGCACAGATGTGCTGACTCTATAAAGATAAGAGAATACCCCGTAAACTGCTTGAATTTCAGTAAGGGGTTTAATGGCAGCTATTGAGATATTGGACCCTTCTGGACATATTTCCTACTATAGTAAAAAAAGCCTTTCTTTTTAGTAGATTATGGCATTTCTCATTTGTGTGCATTTTAGAATAATGAAGGCCAATCAAATCCGCTTTGCAACACACACCTACAACGCCTCCGTTTTCTTTCCGCCGAGAAAAAGTTCGTATGCTTTGAAATTCGCTCTCAGGAACACACCTTCTTCTTATTTGGTCCGCGCAAATATGAAACAAATCGGGTTCCTCCCAATAGTGTGTTTAATCTGGGCAAAGAATTTCTCCTTCTTAGCTTTGGACCAACCTTGGGGGATTTGTCCAACAGCCAAGTAATTCACAATATCTGCCACTATTGATAAGGGGGGATCAACCTTAGAAACGGCCAAGAGTTGTTCATCCGGAAAATGATCCTGGATAGGGTGCATGTGTGCAGGTTCATAGGCCAGAGAAATAGTCGGCCACGACTTCAACCCTAACGGATTTGTTCATTTAGAAATCCAATTCGTCGAAGGAGTAAGATCCACCTAATGAGTCGCGGTTTTGCATCTTTCTTTGAGAGGAGATATCTCAAAGCTGCATTATATGTATATACCACCACCTTAGAACCTAGAAGATAGGAGCGGAATTTGGAAAGGGTCAACAACCAGAAGCTCTTTTTCTGTAGTAGTATAAGCAAATTGAGCATCATTAAGTGTGCGACTGGCATAATGAATAACCACAGGTAACTTGTTTACCCTTTATCCGTCAATGGCTCCTTAGGCATAGTCGGAGGCATCACACATGATTTCGGTTGGATTATTGGAGCTTTGGTTATAGCCTCCTGTCAAAAGTAGTCAGATTTCAGGCATGATTCATCAAAAACAAACAAATGGCACATCAGCCATTTTTGATAATTCTTTGATTCATCACCTATCAAAACCCCAAGAAAAGATCTAACTTGGCCGACTGAGGTCGGGGGTGGAAGTTTGGAGATCAATTCCACTTTGGCCTTCAATTCCACGTTCGGAAACAATGTGGCCCAGTACAATCCCTTCTCGGACCATAAAATGACTTTTTTCCCATGAGATTGACCTCAGTGCACCGTTTGAGGACCTGTTTTCAGTGCTCATTTGCGCGCTACCTCCCCCTTTCTTCCTCCAAGCGTGACGTACTTTTGCCATTTTGAACAACATATTTCTTATTAAAAAACAAACATATTTATATAGCAGTGAACATTCGCAGCTATATTTTGATAATCAAATATGTAGTTTGAAATCAAATGTCGAGCAAAAACCTTCACCTTCGGCTCCATACGGCTGCTAAAAAAAGCAGGGAAGCTTGCCATTACTGCTATCTTCCCCTGGTCGGACGGAGCTAACTTATATACATAGAGCTGGTCAGGCGAAAGAAAGTTGGTCTGATTCATCCCCTCACCTTTTCAGTGAGACGACTGAAAGATCAAGAAGCGGAAGATCTCTTAGTAAAGAGGAGCAGCTTCCCCGTCAGACGGACGACGTAGCAGAAAGGATGACGAGAGGAAAGAAGACGAGAGAGCGGGAAAAGCAAACGTCAAAGAAAAAGCATCCTTGTCACTTTGGAGAGGGTTCCACGCGGCTTAGGACTTGACACACTCCATCTATCTTATCCGCCTAATGGTTTGAGAGAAGGTCTCTTGTTACGGGATGCTATCTTGTGGAAGGTCTGATCTGATCCCGCCCACGGAGCGGTAAGTCATCTTTGACAAAAAGGACTTTCCGTGTAAGTCCGCTCTCCTGTGATCTGCCTGATTTAGAAATTCTATAAATATGTTAGTAAAAAAGAGCTTGGATTCTTCGAAAGCATTATAAGCTCAGACTCAGAAGTGGGATCAGAAGCTACCTTAGGGGCGGGGAATTGGTCGACTCAGAGAGGCCTGATTGACGCGCTGGGAAATCTAGTCTTGCATAGACGTCGGCTATCCTAAATCATAGGTTAGGTCAAGCCGGATCTGATGAAGGTGGGAAACCATAGTCAGTCTATGCTTACCTTTATGAGGTTCTAGCGGCTCATGCTCATGTAAGGGAAGACCTTCAAGGCCCCCACTTCCTCTTTCTTTATAGGCCGGACTCCCTGGTGGAGCCTCGCAGCTGAGGGAAAAGAAAGAAAAAAGACTTCCTCTATATATCTAGTTCTCTGGAGATTCTACCCGAAACCTCTGTTCTTTCGTCATAGGTCTTAGCTATAGGGCGCGTCATCCTCTATCTCCAGGGTCCAACTCCCCATAATCAGAGACTCCTCCAGTTGCTTCCCTGACTCAGAACTAAGCTGATGTAGAGTCTTCAACAGCCGGACTTTTGACCCGCTAAAGATTTGTCCCCTATATGTCATATCTATAATCTCAATTAGGTTCTATAATCTCAGTCGTTGCCTCACTCCGGTATTTAGCCTCAGTCCCTCCACGAACCTCCTTTGCCTTTCACGGAGGAAGCTAGTTCCCATAAGGAAAGGTCTCCTCCTGACCCAAGGAAACCCGGTCCGGACTGTAGTGTAGTCCTTTATGAGGACTTGCCTCACTCACTCCACTACGGTCCCCTTCGTGTCGTACCACTCCTTAACCGGAAATCATCCATGCTTGCCCCTATGACTCTTCTCTCATTCCTGTCCTTCCTCACTCCTGCATTCTCCGCCCCTTTCTATATAGGTCTGTAGGGTTTGCCTTCCTCACGGGGTTGAAGCAGGTGGGCAATTAGCTTGAAGTTAGCTTCTCTTGCTGCTCATCACCCAGCCCTTAAATATATACAAGGAAAAGTGGAGAAGACCAACATCATTTCAGGACTGAAGAAGAGGGTAGAGAAGGCAAAGGGCAGTTGGGCTGAGGAGTTGCCTGAGGTACTGTGGTCTGATAGAAAGACCTCTTGCTCTCGGGGAGACAGCCGATTCAAGTCCCTTGGAATTGTCGGAACAACCACCCGCCTATCTAACAAAGTTCCCAAGTCAGAGGGTTGAGTTCCCACTTGAGATCAGGCAAGGGACATTCACGAACTGCAGAACGAGTGTCCTGGCTTCTCAAAGAGACTCGGAAAGAGGTAACAGGATAGTCCGACAAAGACAATGAGTGCTATGGTCCGAATGCTATGGCCGGCTTGCAAGAAAAGAAGAGGCCGTCTCTCCACACGTCGAAAGGTTTTCATAATCAACCTCCAACTCCTGCGAAAGTCCTCGCAATTCAGTTTATCTCCCTAACACCTAATATATATTAATCTGATTCGCGATTTAGATCATAAAAGACTATGAGATGATCAAAAAAGCGTCAACTGATATATAGGCTTTTGAACATGCTCGCTATCGCTCGCTGCGTCAATCACTCTAAGAATACGAGAATCCATGGATACTAGATCGTCCTTCACCACAGCATCAACGGCACAGAGAAAACCACTAGGCTACCACTCCGACCAAGTCTGGCCAAAGCCGATAGGCAGTCTTCTGGTCATCCCAAGATCTAGGCCTTGTACTCTAGGTTCATTTCCCTAAACGAATCTCCTTTCTTTTCGGAACTCCATATTTAGTCAACCCATACTTGAACATTTAGATGCTACTACCGTACTATCAAGAGGATTAGCTGCCAAAGGGATTTCTCCAGCGGTGGACCCTTTAGATGAAACCTCAACTATGCTCCAACCTGGGATCGTTGGCAAGGAACATTATGAAACTGCGCAAAGAGTTAAGCAAACTTCACAACCTTTCTTACTAACTAGAAAGACTGCCCTTCAGGACATTCTAGCGATTGGACGAATTTTCCGAAAAGAAGTCGCTGACTATCCGGAGAAGTTGGACGAAGTGGGATTCCCCACTTTCTTCTTTCTCTCGCTAATAATTCTTTCTTGATTCTTCTTCATTTTTTGATGGCTGAATTGAGGGCTAGAAATTTCGCTATAAACTGAAAAGGCCACTATATATTTGGGCTATTATCTTTTTCATGCTAGCTTAACAATATTATCTACAGACCGAAACTCTCAGAGATTACATTAGCCCTTCTCACTAGTCTCAGTCAGGGGAATAGCATTTCCAGGCGTAAACGAAACATCACCAGTAGAAAACCTCTGAATTGGAGCTAGAGTTCATTTACAATAACCTAGCCGATTTTTGTCTTTGAGATTTTTCTAGCAACAAAAAAGATCTCGACAAGAGCGCAATGGGGTCTTTGCGTACTCAAAGAAGGAGTTGGATAAGGTTTTTCAAAGATAACACAGCTATTAATTAACCCGGCTCATTGTGACCGATTGCAACCGCGTATGATTTTGGATTTCGTCAAAAGGCCCCATCTCGAAAAGCTGTCGCTGGTCTTGAGGCTTGCTTTAGGGTATACTATCAGTGAAAGTGAACCTCAAGCCCGCACCGCGGGAAAACTAGTGTGAGGAGGGTGGGGTTAGAAAAGTCAGTCTCAGGATCGAGCGAAGCAAGGAGTTCGACTATAACTATAGGAAAAGGGAGGAAATCATTATCCTTATAAAGAACTTCGGAGAAGGGTTCACGACTAAGCTTTGGGTTCCTGGTGACGCAGGGGGAAAGCAGACGGGGAAGCTAGGTAAGGATGCCAGGGAGGGGCAAGGTAGGCGGAATTCCCGCAGGCGTACTGGCAAGGGGACTATTATATGAAACTAAACGGATCGCCCGACGGCTTCCTTAATTAATAAAGAAGGTGAGGTAGGCTTTTTCTCGGCAGCTGTCAAGGTACAAGTTCATCAGGAGTGGGGATTCCTCAAAGTATACTCATTTCCATTACGATCATCAATAGGGGGGTAGAGAGGAATGAGCCTCAAGACCAGGCGCTCATTCCCCGGGTTCTCTCTACTTTCAATATCTTCCTTAAGGCTAATATATAGAATAGATAAGTACAAGATTTTCGACAACATTTATAACAATATCACTTTGAACCGCCTCCACCACCCGGGATAGAAGAGAATGAGTACCGCGGCGAGGGCGGAACCCATGAGAGTAATCTGACAGTACGCCGTCCGGCATTTGACTTCAGACAGGGGCCAGAGAGTTCAATGCCAAAGGATCCCGGGGAGCAGGTTGAGTTATAGGACGAAGTTGACCCCGAAACTATATCAAACAGGTGGATAATGAGGTGGAATAGAATCAAGGATCGGAACATTGGTGACCAGTGATACCGTAGATATGACTAACAAGCTCAAACATTCCTTTTGGTCTGATTAAAGAAGATCTCAAGTCCTTCTTCCTTCCCCTCCGAGGATTCCCACTCCATTCATAGAGTCAGAGTGGAATTCTGTCGAATCATTCCCTTTGTTGGGAGCTAGCTTGTTTGCGAGTGAAGGCCTCGTAGACTGCTGATGTCTTTTAATGCCGCCCCAAAGTCTATACTATGCCTTCACCCAAGCACGTATATTGAAAAGTAGAGTGTCGACATCTACCCCTGGTGCTTGCTTATAGTCCTACAACTGGGCAAGATCCGTGTCAAATCTCTCCCGGGTGCTTATTTATAGGCGGCTGCCTGATTATTGGAGACTGCTGCCCGGTCCTTGTCAGGAGCTTTCCACTTTCTTTAGAAGGATGGGGCCTGCTTTCCTCCTTGCTCTTCTAGTGCAAGCCGTTGATATTAAATAGTCAATGCCAGGGATATAGATATTTGGCCAGAGAGTGAGTGCTCGCTATCGCTCCAGAGTGAAGCGGGAGAGAGGGGTTCGCTGCAAGACTAGGGGGATTCCATTATATATGATCTTATTGAATTTGAAGCGCACTCACTTCTTTCTTTCTATATAATCTTAATAGAGGAAGACTGCCCTTATCTATAAGGCCTATGGCTTTTCTCCTTTCTGACATGACTGAATATCCATATCCCGGGAAAGCACTGGATCAATCACTGGCCGCCTCCTCATACCTATAGCCACCAATGAAATGACTTCCTTCTTCCCTTTCCTTATATCTCTATATATCTGGGGAAGTCAACATCTCTGGGCCACAACTTGATGACTTCTTTGATATTAATATTAATAGGCCCAAGCAGGAAGGAGAGTACATAATTGCGTCATCAAATGCGAAGAGGAGCTCCGGTAATAAATAAGACGAAGCGAGCAAGAACTAACTAATATATATTCTAATTCGCTTTTTAGCTATAAGTCGCGAGGCAGCGAGTCCTTCCTCACTTTCGTTCGTTGCTCGCTCCTTCCCTATGGCCTGGGATATTGACTTGTGCAAACTTGGAGGTTATTGTTATTAAAACCCTAATTCTCATAAGGAGTTCTACAACATTATTAATCCCAGAGGTCGAGTGGAGCTTCATTTTCACCTTTTGTTTATGACCTTGGTATGGAACCCCACATCATTTCACTTCTGCATTTCAATCTTAGCTGCTCGGGGACAAGCAAAGTTTAAGTATAGAGGTTGATGAATGTGATTCATCACTCTAAACGCTAAAAATAAAGCTTTTTCCTGAGTAATTAGATGTATTTCTCCATATATTTTTGCATTATTACCATTCATGCACTTAGAAATAATATTTGCATTTTTGCATTCATATTGCATTAAATAAGAAGCCCAAAAACCTTGTAAATCATCACATGTATAATACAAGATCTTCCCTTATTTATTAATTTTTACCTAACTCAAATTCAAATAAATGACTTCTATAGTGTACATATTTCTAACATTAACAAGGGAAAAATACAAAAATACTAACATGTATATTTTTCCAATAAAACCCAAACCCTATTTTTGAGACTAAAAGCCATAAAAGTGAGTCTCTCTCTCATAAAGTCTCCTATAGATCCCTACTCACTTTTGAATTAATGCATGTTCAATTATCTACAAAATAAGACCTTGTTCAAAAGGATTGTTCATATGTGAAACTTGGGTTTGGAAACTCATTGTACATTGTATATATTGATCGATTTAACCTTATTATTTTGTTTACAAAAATAACTCTTTTTGATTTATTTCTTTTACATTTATTTACTTTGATTATTATGTTAATAAATTATGTAACTCTCTTCCTCGCTTTCCATGATGACTACCCGTTAACCGCAATCCCCACCTCACTCCACAACCTACAGACCCGCTCCTCGTCCTGTACATCTCGCACCTCACCCAACTTCCCACAAAACGAGTCCTCTGCCCCTCATTGACCATTATCCGCCACTACAAGATCTAGGGGTGATGACTATCAACCTCAACATCCTCACTAGTGACAACATCGGGGAGCCAAGCTGGAAGGCTACAACAGCCAACTTTCTCCGACCTCAAGTGCAATCCAAGACGGGAAGCCCACCTCACTGCATAGCTTTCTAAGCTCTTGTTGAGCTTCATCGATCACTTGTTGAGCTTCGAAGTACTTCTCTTTACTGGCTTCTTGAGGCTACAATCGGAGGTGGCGCATCCATCCACTCCTCTCCAAGTGAAGAACATCCAGGTACAACTCCCATCTCTTCCTCCTTTCTTCTTCTCCTCTACTCTTCTTCCTCTGTTCTTTCCCTTTCTTTTCTTCCTCTTCCTCAATCTCCACTTTCACCTTCTACCTTCCATCGCCTTTTCTCTACCCTTCTACTCCAATCACCACTTCCTTCACAAACCACAACGCCCCATCCTCGCTTCACCGCCGTCAACCTTCCCACTTCACGGCCGACATCGAGTAGCTTCACTACTTTAGCAGTTACTCCTCCACGATCTGCCTTGGGCACTATATAAAATGCCCTGGATTATTTCATATTATGGCACGTCGACGAACCAACCTCCCGTGGGTCTCGAGGGGCTTCCTGACTGATTTTCTGGTCCCGACAACTCCCCTCTGAGTCTCCGGGGAAAAAGCCGCTGCACCTTTTCCTTTGAGTCTTTTCATGAGGGTGGATTGAATGGTTATAAGGATTGACTGTGAACGAGGTCTCGTTGGGTTTGTATCGAAAGCGAGGAGAGGACAGACAAGAGGGCGTTCAGAAAGAGGTCTAGTTCCCCGAATCGAATTTCCGGAATAAAGCGTGTGAGGGCCTGTTGTTCCCCCCACAACCAAGTGGGCTTTGATCACGTCGAGGGTCCATCAGAGCACGTATTTCTTTTTTGGTCGCAACCTGCAGCACTCCGAAGGGTGCGTCGAGAGGCTGAAGTGGAACCGATCTTTGTCAGGTCGAATCATCCCTGCCAGATCTTTGTGGAGCCATTGCCCAGTGGAGAGGCAATTCCCCGTCAATTATATTCGAAAGTGAGCCCCGGGGCGAGGGAAAACCAAGGCATTTCAACCACAAAGCAAGCTAACTATCCCTACATATTTGAGGTCCAGCTTGCTTGCATCAACTACCAGACTAACTTGCTTGCTTAGCTCACTTCTATCTTTCACCACCTGCCCCTCTTCTCTTCGCTGAGACTCGCTGGGTCTATGCTTCTGAACCTCAAATCAAGACTATATAAAAGAACTTCACTAGGTTAGGTCTCGCATCGCTTATCCGCTCTACTTTGCTCACACATTTCCAGCGCAATAAGTCAATCAGACCGCATTTAGTCTTCCCTACGAGCAGTTCATTCAAAGAAGGCATCAGTCTGTCCTAGGTCTAGTTCCACTAGATATGCAGGTTATCTAAAGCTTGGACCATTGTGGTCAAACATTTTTCTTTTTGATATTGGCTTACTTTTTGGTAAAAAAATTGGTTGCTCTGCATGGATCTTATGTGCCCAACAGATATAGAGTCTTTAGGTCTGCCCATGTCTTGGGGTCTTTCGAAAATTTGCTAGTAGTCCATCCCTCATTCGAAGCTTTATTTCAACCTGATACTCCGATCTTTAGATGCACATGCTACCAAAGAAAGAGGCATATGGTTTTCCAACACCTCGTATGAGTTGATCTAAGTACGTAGTGTACAGTACAGAATAATTCCTTATCCAAAAGTCTACTCAGAATGAGGTGACCAGGTTAGACACTAAGAGTCAAGTATAGACAATATCTTGTGAACTCTGAGAATTAAGTCTAAGACCCGAAGTTCCTAAAATCCTACTTCTCAATTGAAGTTCCTCTGAAATTTAAGTAGATTAAGGTCAGCTCAAATCCACCATTGGTTTCTAACCATAACTTGATTCAGAACTCATTGACTTTCCACTTTGCATATGCATAATATGCAAATGAAATGCAGAAGATATGAAATGCAAGTGGATGAAGTGCAGAATGCTTTTTTTTCTTTCTTTTGAACTGCAAGAATGAATAAGAAGTCCTTTTTATTGAATAAAATAGTTTTTTGTTTTTTTGCGATTTTTGTATTATACTTCTCATTTTACAATAATTTTACAAAAGAGAATTATTTACAAGAATTTTACAACAATGTTACAAATTATACATATTTTACAGTTTGTATATAATATACTTTGTATCTAAGTATTTTACAAAGAAACAAATTTTTTCAAAATTTTATTTTACCAATTTTACCCATCATGTAATTATTTAATAATATATATGAAAATACGTAAAAGTACGAGTTATGGGTAAAGTATATATGTAATATATACACATCCCCTATACTTAATGTGTGTTATGTCCTCAAAGCACAAAAAGCAAGGAAAAGACAGCTCCTACGTATAGAACTCGACCCCCCGGCATACTTAGGCTATGGTCAATGTAAGTATAGAAGAAGAGCAAAAATAGGGTGGTTGAGGTAAAGAGGAGAAGAAATGGATGAATGAATCTACAGGGCAGGCATTAGTCCCCCTATACTTATTCTCTGGTGAGCCTAAGTATAGAAGAAAAAGTACATGTAAGAACCAATGGGATTGGGGAATGTACAAAGATATAACTATCTTAATCTTTTCGACGTTTATGATGATTCAAGATCAATGTTGCAGGGCCTCGTGCGCGGCTCTATGTGTGTCTTTTGAATATGCCTCACGCATGAAAATAATCTCCTCAACATGGACTAACTGTTAATGTGGTTCGACAAAGTGTTTCAGTAGTTGTCCATTCACCATGGATTTATGTGCTCCATCTGTAAGATCTGATATCTCTACACATCCATTGTCTTGCACAACACGGACTAGATACAGACCCGTCCGCTTGGACTTGAGTTTCCCTTGGAAAATCTTTAGCCTTGCATTGAACAAATACCTTTTGTCTAGGAATAAAGATCTTTTGTCTGATAAATATATCGTACCAACGCTTAACCATGTTGTTGTACACCAAATTGTTGTCGTATGCACGGTTTTTGATTTCCACAATTCATTCAGATCCATATCTCTCTATTTATGCCCTAGGTGTGTGTTCTAATTGACCTTTTTAATTGTCCATTCAGATTTGTACATTAACTCTGCAGATAAATGACACGGCTTCCCAAATACCATCCTAAGTGGGGAGGTTCCTAATGGTTTCTTGTAAGATGTACTATAGGCCCAAAGGACTTGGTCCAAGATATGGGACCAGTCCTTCCTATCTGGGCTGACGAGCTTCTGCAATATGATTTTAACCTCCCTATTCGACACCTCTATCATGCCATTGGTCTGTGGGTGGTAAGGACTAGCGACATGATGCTCGATATTGTAATACTTCACAAGTTTCTTCACATCCCTATTTACAAAATGGCTACCCCCATCTGATTTCAATACTTTGGGGACCCTGAATCTAGAAATAATATGCTCTTTGATAAACTTACATACAATCCTACTGTCTACGGCTCGGATCGGGATAGCATCCACCCACCTTGATAAATAATGCACTACAAGAAGGATATATTTGAAACTGTGGATAACCATGAATGGGCCCATGACGTTGAAGCCCCAAGCATCAAATACATCATAAATGATGACAAGATACATCATCATTTTATCTCATCTCTAGAACTAACGGTTCCTCCCATTCACTAGCATACTAAACATTACTTCACAAAAAGTGAGAGCATCACGAAATAGAGTCGGTCAATATGGATTCGGAGAGGTGTTCTATCTGTGCCGTTCAAATCTTTCGTCAAATGCCATGCCGTGAGTGAAGGAGATCTGTTCAACTTGTACTAAATTCTCGTTGGATTCGACAAAGTGTTTAAGTAGCTGGCCGTTGAGTATAGATGTTTGCGTGCTATCTACGGTCTTTGAGATCTCAACACTACCATTATCGTGTACCTCTTTTACAGTGAATGGTCTCGTCCATTTTGATTTCAATTTACCTTGGAAAATTTTCAATTTTGCATTAAATAACCAAACTTTCTACCCTAGGACAAAGATCTTTGTTCGAATGTTCTTGTCATGTCATCTCTTCACTTTGTCCTTGTAAATGGTGTTGTTTTCATAAGCATGATTTCGTATTTCAGATAGTTCATTCAAATCCATTTCTCAGTTCTTCTTCCCTTGGTGACAATTCCAATTAATATTTTTGATTGCACATTCTGATTTATGTATGAGTTCTGTGGGCAAATGGCATGGCTTTCCATATACCTTTCGAAACGGGGAGGTGTCCAATGGGACCAGTTCTTCCTATCAGGGCGGACGAGCTTCTATAAAATTCCTTTGACCTCCCTATTTGACACCTCGTCCATGCCATTGGATTGTGGATGGTAAGGACTGGCGACACGGTGCTCGATGCTGTATTCCTTAGTCAACTTCTTCACCTCTTGGTTGACAAAGTGGCTAACCCCATCAAATATTAAGATTTTTGGAATTCCAAACCTCAAAATAATATTATCCTTAAAAACTTGCAAACAGTTTTGCTGTCTGCTGCTCGAGTAGGGATAGCCTCCACCCACCTAGATAAATAATCTACCGCGAGAAGAATATATTCAAATCCTGACTATTAGGGAATGGACCCATAAAGTCAATGCCCCATGCATCGAATACATCACAGATGATCATTGGTTGCATAGGCATGGCATCTTTGAAACCAATGGTCCCTCCCATTCTCTGACAAACGGGGCACGACCTGACAAAATTGTAAGCATCTTTAAACAAGGTCAGCTAGTAAAATCTACATTGCAGTATCTTCTCAGCGGCCCTCTTCCCAGAATGATGTCCTCCCGCCTCCAGGGTGTGGTAGAGATTGAGGATACTTTGGTATTCATCTTGAGGAATACATCTTCTCCATATGCAATCCGGTCCTTCAAAGAAAAGGAAGGATCCTCCCAATGGTAGTGTCTCGCTTCAGATATGAGTCGATCGATTTTATTCTTGAGCCATCCCTGCGGAACTTTCATGGAGACAAGATAATTCACCGTGAAGCTAAAAAAACATTTGATGTAGCGAAATCCGCCTTTTTAATAATGATAAATTGTAGTATAGGAGGCAAAAATCGGTCGATCGAAATACCACAAGCTTTGAATGCTTGTGGAGTATTTTTACTTGGCAAGTTTACCAAGGTCGAACACAGGGAATGGTGATTCTTAGTTACGTGGTTTTAAATTAAGTTAAATAATCAATTAATGTTTAATTAGTTTTTGTGTTGGGATAATATAATACAATGCAATGATGAAGATGTTATGCAAAGAAAATAAACAGAGATGATTATGCCCAGTATCTATGATTTTTAAACGTATTAAATCCCCAAATAATTTGATCTATAAGTTCACAAGATTAATCACAAATCAAAGTGGATCGAATTCAAGACTGACTCAATGCTTCAGGTTAATCAATTAATGCTCAGAATAATTTGAAGAAATATATCCGACCTCCAAATGTCTTTGATTCAGTTCCTCGAATAGTTGACAATAATCTTAGAGGAAATGATCTAAATTAATCTCATGTGTAAATTAAACTATTTATAATAATCAACAATGATTACAAGGGTTTAATCATATAAAAATCATCATCCGAATTCCTGCAAAAGATATCATTAATTTCTCAAGCACACATAAGTCAAACTTAGCCTGCATATGTCAACAGAGATCCTCAAAAGATAATTACCAATAAAAAACCTCAGATCTGTCCACAAACTATGCTAAGTAATAGAGCATGAAAAGAGCTTCAAAATGACATATTATACGTTAAAAGTGGAGTTTGTATGGAAAAGATATGATGAAATGAAATTTCAAGGACTAAAATGTAATTAAAATAAAGTTTGTTTCCTTCAAAATGGTCCCTGGAAGGATATATCTGCAATTTTGCAAAGTCGGCTGGGCCCAGATGTAATTACCCCTAGCAGGGGTATTTCTGCAATATCAGAAAAGATGGAGGGCCCTTCTGTAATTTCCCCCAGTGCACGTGTGTCGCACGTGAGCCATGATGTGGAGCGGAGGCTCGGGCGGCACGGGGCTGAGGCTCGGGCGCCGAACCAGAGGCTCGGATGGCGGCGCTGAGGCTCGGGCGGCAAGGCTCAGGCTCGAACGCCTGAGCCTATGTGGCAGGCTGATGTCGCTTCGGGGACCCGAGCCTCGAGGCTTGGGCTGAGGCTCGGATAGGGAGGCGTGGCGGCTCTTGGGCCATTGGATCATGGGCGGGACGACTGAGCTCGAAGGAGCGGGGGCTCTGTATTAGTGTAGCAAGGTGAAGGCCAAGTGACGCGGTGGCGAGGCGGAGGTAGCGAGGGCGCCGGTGCTTCCTGCAAGGGTCAGCAAGAAAAAAATGGGGGGCGGGGGGCTGTGAGGCCCGTTCTCGACGAAGCACGGGGAGGGGGGTGAACGGAGGGGGAGCGGACGGAGCTCAGGCATGTGCGAGGCTGGAGGAGAAGGAGAGGGCTGTCCGGAGGTGATGTAGAAGGACGAGGAGGAGAGAAGGAGCAACGGGGGGGTACCTGGAAGGGTATTTGCTCAAGGCCGATGAACCCGAGCTTATGCGATCTTGGAGGCTCAAAGCAGCACATAGGAGGCGGCTGGATCTCGTCGGAGGTCGCCCAAACCTTGGTGTCACCAAGGATGTCAAGGGTTCTTCCCAAAATGGCGGATGCTTCGAAGTATGTCGGAGGTGAAACCTTTATAGGAGGATGGTCGAAGCGTGTTACGAGAGGGGAAGGAGTCGAATGGCTGGGGTTGTGGAGGTGGGCAACGACCGTTACATGCAGGAGGCGAGCGGCGGCCACGTCGAGGAGGGGGCGAGGCGGACGTTGTAGACTTGGAGAAGGGGGTAATGGCTGGAAGAAGATGGTCACGTGCTTTTTGGTGGGAGGGAGGAGAGAGAAGTAGGGGTGCACGTGGCACGCCCAGGGGCTGCCACATGGCACCAAAAAAACTTCAAAATTAAAGAGGGAAAAAGAAATAAAAGGAGATCTCGGATCAAAACATTTCCTTCACAAAAGTTGTTCGTCTCGACGAGATCTATAACTTTTATGAAGGACTCATGAGCAAAAGAGGTCATCTGTGTGAAGTGGACTTTTTGGTGGTTCTCCATGTGTATAGAAAACCGGTTTTTGGGGGTTTTGTAAATTTTTTGGTGGTTTTAAAGAGGATAAAAATTCTAAACAAATTACGATAAAATACAAGGAAATTATTTACATGCTAATATTTTTTTGAAGTTTTAATAAATAAGAAAGTAGGAAAATAAAATAGAAGTATGAAACAGACAATTTTTACACAGACTCACAACGGACACTTGGACTCAGCCAATTTCTTTGATTCCAGTTTTAATCTGGATTTGGATTTTTGAGTTGCTTAATAAAACTTTCATCAAAGGACACAAGTGAAGAAGAAATAAAATTAAAGGGGTTAATTATGTACATAAAAACTTAGGTAAAAAATAGCAAAAAGTCAAAATGCGCAAAAGAGGCCCAAAACCCATCATTCACATATGAGCTCTGAATTTTACGAAATTAGTCTTGTTATGAAGGTATTTGAAAATGGAGTACTTTAAAAGTGAGTAGACCAAAATCGGACACTGTATGAGGGAGATATGCTCGTTTTAATCCGTCAGATGTGAAATTAGACTTTGGGATTATTTGACACTTATTGCAATTAGTATTTTTTTGTATTTTTTTATTTAATAAGGTTAGTAATGTCTACGCAATGGAGTGGTTTGGGGTCAATCGGAGTTAGGATGAATTATTTACAAATGTGAGAAGTTAGCGGCTTTTTGGGCTAATCAACAAATGGAATTTTTAATGCAATTATGCATGACAAAATGCAAATATTATTTAGACATGTATGAATGCTAATGATGCTTTGTTAATGATCGAATGCATGCGAATTTTTGGGAACCGATCCTAATTGATCAATTTTAGCATGATGAATACGTGATTCATCAATAGCCAAGGACGAGCCGAGAAAGCCAAGGATCCAACACCTGCAACGTATCTTATACTGATCGATGAAGCGAAATTTCTTGCTTTTATTTTTCCACCTTTTTTGGATGATTGTACCCCTTATAGTCATCCATTTGTTCAAGATGATTCTGCTGTAAACAAGAATAATGCTTTTCAGTATGTAAATATTCCTTTTCCTGATGCAATGAAAAATTCTCAAAAAATAAAAAATAGAAACAACATTGTTTAATCCAACCATTGTGGATATTTTATGGAGTATCTTTCTTGAGATGCCATTATTGAGAGTCGTGGAACACATACCAAGTGTTAAGAAAGGATTCAAAGAGGCATGTACATCAATGTGGCAACCTCACAAAATAGACACAATAGATCAGAGAAACATATATTGATCACGACTATTGTGAATGCGACCATTGATCTCCCAACCAAGAAGAAAGACAACAGAGCACCTTTGATCAAATGTGAGATCTTTTATCGGATTTTTAACGAACTTTGCTTGGTAGCGGATCCTCCATTAACCTTATGCCCATATCTCTGCTTAAAGAAGTTGGGTTAGGTCTTCTTAAACCCATGCACATGATCCTCTAATTTGTTAATCAATCGATTAAGCAACCCAAAGGTTTATTGGAAGACGATATCGTAAATGTACAGGATATTAAATTCTCAGTGGACTTTGTTGTCTTGGACATGGATTCCCATATATCGTTACTCCAGACTCTGACTATTCTTGGTCGGCTATTCCTTCGAACAACCGAAGCGGTAGTTGATTATGAGTATGGAAAGATTAAGTTTCACTCGTGCAGTGATAAAGTAACCATGGATACGATCATTGAGCAGAAATCCATAGAGAGCGCATCAGAGATAAGCCAACCAACACCCCTTGACTGTGAAATTATTGAGGATATCAGAGATCCACACTTATCTCTGAATGATACTGAAATGCATGAAATTTTCTTCCCATAAGATGACTTGGAAAGCACAATCAATATTTGTTCCTTTGCCAACAAAGAGATTGATAATGAGCCGATTGATTTATTTGAAGAGAATTCATCCCAAACCGAACAAGAGGAGATCATTATAGATATTTTCAGTATTTATTGTCTGAACCAAGAGTGATAGAGGTGTAAAACACCTCTTCAGTAGATCATGCACCTACTCGTACCATTTCAGAAGTGTCTGAGAAACTGACTCATAATTTACCTGAATTAAAGTCGCTTCCAGTAAACCTAAAGTATGTTTTCCTTCTGAGTGAGCCGAATGAGCATCCAATCATCATATTAGCTGATTATCTACATATCAAGAATCTCATTTACAAGAGATTCTAGAGAAAAATCGCAAGTCTCTTAGTTGGAAGGACTCAGATCTTCGAGGGATAAATCTGACCTTGTATTCACGCCACATATACTTAGAGGATGATAGTAAACCATTTCGCAAATTTTAGCAAAGATTAAATCCTAATCCCTGGATGTAGTTATGAAAGAGATAACGAAGTGATGTGAGGCTGTCTTTATTTATCTCAGAAATCGAGTTAATTTGTGAATACCTTTCGTTTTATACATATACAAAAGCACGAACACGCACAACAATAAAATGGATTTATCGTAACTGTTTTTCAAAAAATTCAATAAATAGCATTCATTGTTAAAAATATAATTACGATATTACTCATTGTAAAATTATCTTTTAAGTGTTTAATTAGCGATGAATGTAATACTCTTTTCTATATCGTTTGCAATTGTCACCAAAACAAAACTTATCTATTGCTATTTTTAAAATTTTAATTAAGAATCCTTAAATTTTGAACTAAAAAATGATCAACGATTAGCTTTAGTTTTGAAAAATTACCACAAGTGTTGTTACAGCCATTAATGTTATAACAACGACCATTCACCAATAATTTCAAGTATACAAATAATTTCTCAATAAATAGTAACTTCTTTATATATTTCATAGTGGATAATGTAGTGACAGATTTTATAATAACTGTCACTGTATGTAGTATTCCAAAATATAGTATCACATCTAGTAATCACAAAGTGTGGTAGTAGCTTATAAGTCACGGGGGCTACCAACATGATTTAAACACCTTGGTATGTGGTTAAGGGCTCTAGTTTTGGCTAAAACCAATATGTTGTATGGAATAGTAATCTCCAATAACAGGATTGGTTTAGGGCCTAGAACATTAAAATAGTATTATAGCAGATGTCATCTAATAACAGAAATGGCTTCCCAATAGGGTTTTGAGCCACCCCTACAAAAAGGTTAGGTGGAAATGGCTACCCATGAGGTGTAGCCGCATCTATTACAGGAAATACGTCACGAGTCATTACGAGGATATTGCGAATATAAGTGCGGGTAATAAATATAATATTACATAAATAGTGAGGATACGACTAGTTATCTTGAGCTTAAGCATTTTTCGTTATACCTAAGGGCTCTAGTTGAAAAAAAGCTCAAAAAGTTGTATAGACAAATAAGAGCTCTAATAACAGACAATGGCCTAAAATGTTACATTTTATCCCAATTTTGTCATAATGAATTTTTCTAGTCCAGGACGACACGATCTAAAAAAATACTAAAAAAGTAGGTCATGGTGTCGGAAATTGGACAATAATGCAATTATTTCAAGTATTTAATGTTTTGATCTGGGAAATTGGACGATAATTTAAGTAATGCAAGTATTTAATGTTGTGATAAGATTGTTAAACTGGAAGGCAAAGTCAAAGCCGTGCTCTCTTTGTGATCTAAGTAATGTCTTCAATATGGGCACGTTCTCCTTACTTATTCTAATTGAAGTCAAAGTCATGCTGTCTTTCCAATAAGTTGGCATGCCTTCAATTCATACGTATAAGTTGCCAAGCTGTCTTTCTAACAAGTTGGCAGCTTAGATGCGTTATTCATTTTTATCGGCTGGTTTGGTTGAAAGGATAACGAAAGAAAATTAAAATATAGAAAGTGAATAATCGGATGATTTAAGTTTAATATATACGATGTCCATCTTATCTCCATAACACTTTGAGATAAAGTCACAATTTTTCTTTCCTTACGCAGACTTTGCTTCTCTTTTTGAGCAACATCTAACGCCTTTGCATAAAAACATGAAGTGATTTTCATCAAGTTATATTTGCTATAAATACAACAAAATTGGGTTATAATATTTTTTTTTCAAAATCAATCATTAAATTAGTCATCGTTAAATATATAACAACGATATTCACCTTTTATTCACCAAAAGCATATGCACATACGTATTACAAGAAAACCGAAGTATTCTACAAGGTCCAATCCTCAACTAGTCGCATCACACGCGCAACAATGCCCCCACCATAGAATGCTCCTGCCTAAAAGTTACAGCGTTTCTAGACAGCCAGATGGTCCAGATCAAAGCTACGCAACTCATCCTCTCATTTCCGTAATCTGCCAATTCACACAAATGTGGATTCCTAGAAACCAACAGCACTATCTGTTGCTCCGAGTTGGAATCCAAATAGGTTCTAAGCATCCATTGATCTCGTGCACCTGAAGAAAAGGTGATACACATCCTCAGTATTCGCCTCGGCAGCGACACCAAGCAGGGTCAATCATCTACAGGAGGCGAGCTAACATGGCTCCCCTTAATAACCACCCCCTCCTCAATAAACCACAAGAAGATCTTCACACGAGCTGAAATCTTCCATTTCCATATCCTTCTATAGTTTATTATGCATTCCCACGAATCAAAAGTCAGCAGGCCCTTCAGAGCTTGTAAGCCTTCTCCCCTATGAAGGTTCCATCACACCAACTGTTGTATTAAAATTGTTATTTAGGTTTTAAATTGGAAAACCTATTAATTACAATTGACATTAATTTGGTTTCAATTGGGAAACCAAATGGTTTGGAGGGAAAGCTGGGAATTCCCAAATTTGAAACATGGTTGAGTTTTAGGTGGAAGTTTAGTTTCACACCGTGGAGAACTAAACTTTTGGTGGACTTATATATGAGTCCACACCCCAAGCTCTTGTAGCAATAGTAGAGAGGAGGAATGGACGACCACACACGCGCGCGCGCGCTCCGCTCCACTCCGCTCCGCTCGGGCTCGGGCTCGGGCTCGGGAGAGTCAATTCGGATCTCGATACTTTTGCTGCGGGTTTCATTTGGCTGATCGTTTAAATTAATTAGACAAATTAATTTAATCGCGATCACATTGGGAATCAGACTTGATCCAAACGACTCGATTTAGCCGCGGGTTTAGAATTCGAATGGACACGCCCGTTGAAGGGCGTTTTCGGAAACCAAAGGTCACCGCGCGCTAGGGCACGCGAGCCCCTCCTTTTATATCCCTCACCCGACGCCGTCTTTCTTCACTCGCAAGAAAAACCACTCACGCCGTCTCTTTCTCTCTCGTTCTTCCTCTCACGGACGAACGTCTTCCTCTTCTTCTCTTGGCTGCAGTTCTCTGAGGTTTAATCGAGGACGATCCCGTTGGTGTGCGCCGACGAAGATCGTGAGCCGTCGTACCCTACGCACCGGTATTGTGAGGGCGATATCTTCTCTAAGGACAGTCCATTTCATGGACGCTTCGGTGACTTCTAAACTAATCTTTATTTCATTTTGGTTGCCGCAATATGTTTATTGCTTTACCCTTTCGGGATCATGCCCTTATTTCTGTTTCTGTTCTTTTAATCGGTTCCTGTTTGCATTTTATAATCGGATAATGATTGGGAAACATACGATTAATATATTTTTATTCGGTGTTGTTTCTCTGTTAATTCATTTGGATCCGATGATTTACTGTTTAATATATGCAATGGTAATCTTTTTAACAACAATCTTAGAGAAGATATCCCGAACCGATTCTAGAATGTCGGAAACAATGTTTAAATCGAGGGTAGATATGACGGGTATGCCTGAAAAATTCGGTGGACAGAACTTTAAGCGTTGGCAACAACGCATGAAGATCTGGTTAACCACCATAGGGTTAATCTCGATGCTTGAAACCGACTGTCCTACGGTGGAGATGGAAAATCCCTCACCCGATAGCCATAAGGCGCAATCTGCGTGGAAGGAACGCGACCGTATATGTCATGGTTGCATCTTGTTGGCTCTGTCCAACACGTTGTTTGAGGTATACTGTTCATCCACGCAGACTGCGAAGGGGTTATGGGAAGACTTGGATCGGAAGTATAACACCGAAGACCTCGGTATTGAGAAATACTCCGTAGCTAAGTTTTTAAAGTTTTCCATGGCCGAGGGAAAATCAGTTTCTGAACAGGCACACGAGTTTCTACTCCTGCTCCATGGTTTAGAGGATGCCGAAATGAAACTTCCAGAGAAGTTTCAGGTCATGTGCATCATAGAAAAAATCCCCAAGTCATGGGAAGACTTTGGTATGACCCTGAAATACAGAAAGGGGAAAATTTCTGTAGATGACTTGATGGTGGCAATTACCATAGAGGAGGAACATAGGAAACAAAAATATGTGCTTCCTGTTGATATTCAGGCTAAGGTCAATTTCATGACCTCGAAGGGCAAGGATAAGAAGGGAAAGGGTCCTAATAACAATAAAATGAAACCAAAGGGTAAGATCCAGAAAAAGGCAAAGAATAAACCCTGCTGGCACTGCAATCAGGTTGGCCATTGGAAGAAGGACTGTCCGTCCTTGAAGGCTCAACCTAAGGCTACAGACGGGAGTCCACAAGTGAACATGATCACTATGGGACTTGGGGATAGCGAGGGGTATGTCTCTGTAAAACCTGAACTATACCATATCCATGATCCAAATGAGTGGCTCGTGGATACGGGAGCCAATGTAAATATATGTTCTGACAGAACGTTGTTTTCTTCTTATCAGACCTGCAGCGGTGGGACTGTGAAGATGGGGAACGATTCTGCAGCCAGGGTGCTAGGGTCGGGACAAGTCAACTTGAGGTTCTCCTCTGGACGTGTCTGGACGTTGCACAGGGTGCTGCATGTTCCTGACATCAAGAAGAATGTGTTATCCGGCTCTATCTTAGTTAGAAATGGTTTTGAGTTAAACTTTAAATGTAATAAAGTTGTTATTCTGAGACATGGCATTTTTTATGGAAAAGGCTATTTGGCTGATTTTGATTTGTTATTTAGAATTAGATGTGATTCAGTGAACATTAATGAAATGAATGTTTTGAGTACTGAATGCTCTAGTTCTGTGTCTCATGTTGTGAATAATTTAGAATCTTGTGATCTGTGGCATGGTAGATTGGGACATGTAAACTTAAATTCAATTAAAAGAATGATGAATTTAGAGTTAATCCCTAAACACACTATTGATAAAACTAAAAAATGTGAGATATGTGTGCAAGCTAAGACAACTAGGAAGTCTTTTCAGTCTGTCTCTAGAGATAGTGATATCTTGGATCTAGTGCACACGGATATCTGTGAGTTTAATGGTGTGTTGACCCGAGACAATAAGAAATACTTTATCACCTTTATAGATGATGGCAGTAGATACTGCTATGTATATCTAATGAAAGCCAAGGATGAAGTCTTAGAGAAATTTCTTATCTTTAAGAATGAGGCTGAGACACAAACAGGAAAAGTGCTTAAACGCCTTAGGTCAGATAGAGGAGGTGAATATACCTCTAACTTATTTGATCAACAATGCAAATCTTTTGGCATAGTTCATGAAGTTACGACCCCATATTCACCGCAATCAAATGGGATAGCAGAACGGAAAAATAGAACCTTAACTGACATGATCAATGCTCTCCTACAGAGTTCTGGACTTCCAACCTATATGTGGGGAGAAGCCTTGAATACGGCTTGCCATATTCTGAATAGGGTTCCTCCGAGACATATGGAAAAGTGTCCCTTTGAACTTTGGAGAAATAGGAAACCGAGTTTAAGATATCTCAAAGTGTGGGGCTGTCTAGCTAAGGTTTTAGTCACAGAACACAAGAGAAAGAAACTTGGTCCTAAAACTGTTGATGCGGTCTTCTTAGGTTACCTGGAAAATAGCTATGCATATAGGTTCTTAATAATTTGGTCCGAGATACCGGGCATAGATGTCAACACTATTGTTGAACTCCGTGATGCTACCTTCTTTGAGGATGTCTTCCCATTGAAGACTGGGATTCCTCAAAATCCGACCATCATTGAGGGCGCCTCCACATCAGGATCTATTCCAGATCAAGTGGAAAGGATGACGAATGTGGGGGTTAAGACTCAACCTGAACCCAATGATCTTTCTGAAGAGATTGAGCCAAGGAGGAGTAAAAGACCTCGGATAGCCAAGGATCTGGGTAGTGACTTCGTTGTCTACCAGATCGAGGGTGATACCCCAAGTTACAAGGAAGCCATTGCTTCATCTGAAGCAAAACAATGGAAGGAAGCCATCAAATCTGAGATGGATTCCATCATGACTAATGGAACTTGGGAGTTGGTTGATTTACCCAAAGGGTGCTCTACCATTGGGTGTAAGTGGGTGTTTAAGAGAAAGCTTAGAGCTGATGGATCAATTGAAAAATACAAAGCCAGATTAGTTGCCAAGGGCTTTAGGCAAAAGGAAGGTATCGATTATTTTGATACCTATTCTCCTGTGACTAGGATGACCACAATCCGGATGCTCATAGCATTGACATCTGTATATGATCTCTCTATCCACCAAATGGATGTGAAGACCGCCTTCTTGCATGGCGATCTTGAGGAAGAGATCTATATGGATCAACCTGATGGGCTTGTGACTCCTGGGAATGAGGGAAAGGTTTGCAAGCTTGTCAAATCCCTTTACTGATTGAAACAAAGCACCAAAGCAGTGGCATGAAAAATTTGACAAGACTATTTTGTCATGTGGTTTTAAGGTTCATGAATCCGACAAGTGTGTCTATTCCAAAGTGAAAGGTGATGAGTGTATTGTCTTGTGCCTATATGTTGATGACATATTGTTGTTCGGATCACATATGAGGATTATTAATGAGACTAAGGCTTTCTTGAGTAGCAATTTTGAGATGAAGGACATGGGTGTTGCTGATGTGATCTTGGGTCTCAAACTGAAAAGGTCAGTTGATGGCATTGTAATTTCTCAATCTCACTATGTTGAGAAGGTACTTGAGAAATTTGGATATCAAGACTGCAAAGCTGTAAGCACTCCTTTTGATTCATCCAAAACACTGTTTAAGAATAAAAGTGGAGTACCTGTAGCTCAGCTAAGGTATTCACAAGTGATAGGAAGTTTAATGTATCTTGTAAATTGTACGAGACCTGATATTTCATTCTCTGTTGCAAAGCTGAGTAGATACACTAGCTGTCTTGACCGTACTCACTGGGAGGCTCTGGATCGAGTACTGAAGTACTTGAAGGGAACTATTTCCCTTAGTTTGCATTATGGTAGACATCCATCTGTACTAGAAGAATACAGTGATGCAAGCTGGATAGGGAAAATAGAGGAGTCTGGGAGTAATGGTGTCACAGGGTATGTATTTACCCTTGGAGGCGGTGCATTCTCCTGGAGGTCTGTGAAACAGACCATTCTAGCTCGATCCACTTTTGAGGCCGAGCTGTGTGCTTTGGACACTACTGGAATTGAGGCTGAATGGCTAAGGGAACTTCTGTCTGAAATTCCCATGGTAGGTCAGCCTGTTCCTGCGATCTCGGTATATTGTGATAATATGACCACAATTGCCAAGATCAAGAGTTCAAAGTTCAATCAGAAAACAAGGAGACACATACAAATCAAACTTAAGGCGTTAAGGGATTTGGTGTCTCGAGGAGTGTTGGCTGTGGATTTTGTTGGATCCAAAGACAACACGGCAGATCCGTTGACTAAGGGACTTGATTGATCTTTAGTCCTAAAGTCTAGGCTTGGGATGGGACTGAGACCCATTGGGAGTTCCTCTACAGTAGCAACCCAACCTATCTGAGTGGAGATCCCACAAAGTAGGTTCAATGTGGTAATAACAAGCTGTTTGGAGAACTGGTTGGCACTCTAATTATAATGCGTAAGCATGAGTGTCTTATCCCTGGAAGCCTGAGTGCCATTTAAGCTGCAAGTTTAGGAAGAGCGTAGGCTCTGAATGGGTTCCAGCCTTTGGGCAGGATGTTAGCAGTACATCCTTGGAGAACGCCACCTATGTGAGTGTTACTGTGGGCCACAGTTAAAGGAAGAGGGTCTTTCCTGAACACACTCATGAAACAGGATAAGGGTGCATGGCCTTTAAGAGCACCAACCCTGAAGATTGTACCAAGAACAACGCTTTGTTGTTTCTACCGTATACTTTAACACCAAGGTCTGAAGTTCAAGACGTAGTTCACTTCGTTCCTGTTAAAGTGAAAGTAGTAAACTCAGGTAGAGGTTCAAACCGGAAGGTACCTTTACTGAAAGCAAAGTGTGGGCAGCCGAAAGAAGTCTCTTAATTCTTTTGAATCTCTTTTTCAAATTGGTGAATTCGTGGGGGATTGTTGTATTAAAATTGTTATTTAGGTTTTAAATTGGAAAACCTATTAATTACAATTGACATTAATTTGGTTTCAATTGGGAAACCAAATGGTTTGGAGGGAAAGTTGGGAATTCTCAAATTTGAAACATGGTTGAGTTTGGGTGGAAGTTTAGTACCACACCGTGGAGAACTAAACTTTTGGTGGACTTATATATGAGTCCACACCCCAAGCTCTTGTTGCAATAGTAGAGAGGAGGAATGGAGGACCACACACGCGCGCGCGCTCCACTCTGCTCCGCTCCGTCTTTGACTCGAGCTCAGGCTCGGGAGAGTCAATTCGGATCTCGGATCTCGATACTTTTGCTGCAGGTTTCATTTGGATGATCGTTTAAATTAATTAGAAAGTTTAATTTAATCGCGATCACATTGGGAATCGAACTTGATCCAAACGGCTCGATTTAGCCACGGGTTTGGAATTCGAATGGACACGCCCGTTGAAGGGCGTTTTCGGAAACCAAAGGTCACCGCGCGCTAGGGCACGCGAGCCCCTCCTTTTATATCCCTCACCCGACGCCGTCTTTCTTCACTCGCAAGAAAAACCACTCGTGCCATCTCTTTCTCTCTGGTTCTTCCTCTCACGGACGAACGTCTTCCTCTTCTTCTCTCGGCTGCAGTTCTCTGAGGTTCAATCGAGGACGATCCCGTTGGTGTGCATCGGCGAAGATCGTGAGCCGTCGTATCCTGGGAGCGGATCGCCAGTACCCTACGCACCGGTATTATGGGGGCGATATCTTCTATAAGGACAGTCCATTTCATGGACGCTTAAGTGACTTCTAAACTAATCTTTATTTCATTTTGGTTGCCGCAATATGTTTATTGCTTTACCCTTTCTGGATCATGCCCTTATTTCTGTTTTTGTTCTTTTAATCGGTTCCTGTTTGCATTTTATAATCGGATAATGATTGGGAAACATACGATTAATATATTTTTATTCGATGTTGTTTCTCTGTTAATTCATTTGGATCCGATGATTTACTGTTTAATATATGCAATGGTAATCTTTTTAACAACACCAACACCAAGAAACCACACCCCACCTTGGGTCCACCCACATTATCCGACTATTTAAGCATCACAACAATTCGACCAAATGTTGATCAGAGATTTCACATCTGAACTACGGTTACTACAACAAAATTGAGCTATAGTGACGTAATTTTTAAAATCCGTCACTAAATTAGTCGTTGTTAAATATATAGTGATGATACTATTCATTACGAAATGGGTTTTCTTACTCAAAATTAGTGATGAATATTATATATTTTTTATATTATTAGCAATGGTCCACATAGAGACGCTTATTCATTTTTATTTTTCAAACTTCTAATTAATCGTCGCTAAATTTTGAATTAAAAAATATCGACGATTAGTTGATATTTTGAAAAATAGCAATAGATAAGCATCGATATGTGAACCGTTGCTAATAATATAACAACATATATTATATTCATCGCTAATTTCGAGTACAAAAAATCATTTCACAACGAATAATATTGTCGTTATATATTTAACAATGATTAATTTAGTGACAGATTTTGAAAAAACCATCCCTATAGCTCATTTTTTTGTAGTGGGAAGGAAAGTGTTTATCCCACATGTTCGGCACAGAACAATTCGGATCAGTAGCCAATGCCATCATATGTGGAAACCTCAAACCATGGGCACTGCCTTCACTTCAATCATCAACCCTAAATATGAATCCACCACCATCCCCAATATCCGGCCTCAGGAATGGCCATATATCATGTGCCACGCCACAAATCCCTTGCCAAAAATGTGAAGGAGCAATCCCTACTTCCCTCGGACCCGACAAGGAAGAGCATGACCTATAGATTTCCCGAATCAAACAACAAACCAGACCATCACAATCTCCCCAAATTTGTGTGACACATTTACTAAGCAGTGCGTTATTCATCTTCATCAGGCCTAGCACCACAAGGTTGCCATCATCCGTGGATTGAGAAACTACATTCCAGTTCACCAATAATCATCTGTTGTCCCCTTCAGAAGCTCAACAAAAAACCTTTTCATAATTCTCTCTAGTCTTTTCCCAACCCCCACAGGCAGAATCCTCGCTAACAAGAAGAAAATGGAGATCGCCGATAGAATCACTTTCAACAGCACCAACTAAAATAATGACGATCTTATTTGTTGCGAAATTATTTTTTATACTTGAAATCAATAACAAATATCATATCCACGATTGTATCATTAGTTATGGTTCATATAGTGACACTTATACTTTTCTATTTTGTAAAATTTCAACTAACCATTTGATGAATCTCCATTTTATCACCTTTATTCTTTCATTTTGACCTTAAATCCCTAGTTAAATGCATGTATATAACATTAATTTGTCCAAATATTATATATTTAATGTATTTAATTCCAAAATAAAAGAATAAAGGAAGAAAAGAAAAAGAAATGAGACATCATAGGTGTTGAATGATCCTAGACCCCGAGACACATTCATCATGATAACTTCTCGACAAGAAATAAAGTAGGGGGAGATAGGACAGATGAATTAAAAAAATTTACACAAAAACCTAATTTTTAAATTCATCAATAATTGTACACCTATTTTATTCTTTATTATTTATGCCTCAAATAATAATACCCTCAACATAAATATTGTAGATAAAATATAAAGAAAAATACAAAATTGAGTTCATGGAAAAATAATGCATAGATTGCTCAGGACACACAAATTAAAAATACAAAATAAAATATTCACATACATGTATGTTCTACATATTGTATCAAAATGGACCAAAATCACCTTCAATTATATATTTTTAATAAGTTATTTAATGAAGGTGATTTCATTTAATTCGGAGCTAAGATGCAAAATTTAGGTTTTGAGCTCGTATTGTGCAATATACATGTATATTTTATTCAATATATTTATTATTTTTTTTAATAAAATTGTATATATGATTTGAACCATATTTACATAATGAAATTAGAATAAAACTATCAAAATAAGATTAAAATAAATAACACATTCAAATATATAAGCAAAATATATATGTATATAACTATAATGTATATATACATAATTAAATGTAGAGATTGACTCAAAAAATAGAATAAAAATAACTAATTATATATAAAAATAAATCAAAAATATATAAAAATACATGTATAAAATAATAAAATGTATATGCAAAATAAATATAAAATACCTAAATACAAGTATTTATACCTATATTTTACATGTAAATATTAACATACAATAAAAAATCTGGAATAAAAAAATGCATTAGAATACTGTATAAAATTACAAATATTTTTCATATTTTATAAAATTTCAAATAATTCATTGTTATTTATTATTGATTTTACAATGTATTTCTGCATTGAATTTTTTTGGTTGTTTTACAAGAACCAACGAGAGTCGTTCCCATGTTAACCTCAGGTCAACTGTCCTTTTCGCCTACTCTGACTCATCTGACACCTCAAGTCCCGTATTTCTGACATTTTTCTCAAGATCTCTAATGATCATTATTACCGTACACCATGAATTTTGCATGAGCTCCTATTTCCCTGATCCTCGCTTGATCTTGAGAAGCGTTGGATCTTCATCGAATCGTTATACATCACTGATGACATGCCTGATGACTCGGGTAAAAGGTCGTCAAGGGTCATTGCGACCCAAGTCACCAAGCGATGTCAGTCGAGAAAAATAGACCACCAAATCGGATAAAAATCAAACAAGCACAAGAAGCGGTCTCGCTATTATATTAACCTGGTATAGCGACCAGGGTCGAACACAAGGAGCACGTAATGGCCTTGCGGCCTACGAAGTAGTCAAAATAGGGAAATATAAACAAATGAATTTTTTTGGTGGATTTTAAATTTTTATATTTTTTTGGATTTTTAATTAATTGAGAAAATAAGAAAACAAGTGAATATGCCAAATACAAACAATTATTAAAGCACTCAAAACTCAACCAAAAATTCAAATAAAAATGTTTTTATGTATTTTATGTTTTTTACTGTTTTAGTGAATTTTTGGTATTTTTCTGATTTTTATTTAATTTTTTAAAAATCAAACAATGCAAAAAGACAACAACAATGTCCAGCCAAGCTTGAGGGACTTAGATAAAATATCTAAAAATCCCTAAAAAGCATGAAGGTAATTTTTCTGTATAGTAGAAACTACAAAGAAAATTTGGCCACTAGAATTATTATTTTTGGATTTTTAAAATAATTAGTAGAATTTTTATAGGTTTGTAGGTGTTTTTCAATTTTTATGAGTTTTATATAATGAAAAATGACCAAACTTGGTCAGAAAATCAAACAAGACAAAATACACAGTAGCTATTTTTTTATAATTTTTAGAGGTATTTTAATATTTTTTGTGAATTTTTAAGTCAGATAGTAAAGAAAATGCGTGTTTTTGAACTTTTAAAAATAGTAAATGAAATAAAAAATGTCCCCAAAAATTCTAGAAAAATTTACACCATGGCAGGAGCCATGTGTCTAATTTTCATTGAATTTGGAATTAGTTTGATATCTTATTAAAAATCAAAACCATGGTACATTGCACAGGGACCTAAACGCAATTAGTGAAAGTTCCAAGGGGTCCGGTGCAAAATTTCCAAGGTTGCACGTGCGAGGCGCATGACCTGGGCACTCAGGGACCTAATTGCAATAAAAATAAAGTTCTCGGACTAATTGGTAACAGGTACCAAAAGTCTGAAGGCTTTATTATAAAATACCCAAAAATATACACACATGCACAAATAAACCACGCATAGGGGTATATATGCAATTATATAAAAGTTTTCATTCATTCATGAATATCCCAGAACTACAAGGCTATCAATGCAAATATCCCAAATAAACACGTGTCGACGCACGTGACACACTACAGGTAGGGGTATACATGCAAATAACAGAAAAGATAAGGTCCAACATGCAAAAGTACCAAAATAAAAACAACGTACTATAATATTTACAGGACTAACCACTAAATAAAGTAAACAGGGGAGCCTAAGAGCAATTACCCCTTATTAAATCTCGAGGGACTGATGTGCGCCACGTAGCAGATCTGATGGTGGAAAGAGCGTGGCTCACAGCAAAGGAAACCCTCGGCTCGATCGAACGGCGGTGGCTTCACCACGTGGAGGACCGGTCGGCTGGGAAGCGACGTGGGACGCCCTCGCTGATCGAACGGTCTGGATCGAACCTCCCAAAGATCGGACGGTCGGAGTTGCTCCTCAAGTGGAGGGTCAGGATCGAAACTGGAGCCTGGGGTGGATCGGACGGCAGGGAAGGATCCTCGATGAACTGGACGCCGACAAACTTCACCGGGCTCGTGAAGGTGCTGGAGGTCTCCTCGCGGGCAGCTGAAGGTCGGGGAAGAATCACGGTGGGCTCCCGCGTCGGCTGGTACCCTCCGATGACTCGACGGAGCTCTGGGGAGCTCCGGCGAGGTCGACGGAGGTCGAGCGGCTGCACCTGGATGGTCGGGCCCTCAGATGGGCTCGATTGGACATGCAAAACACAGCAGAACACTTGCGGGTCAAGGGCAAAGTGCCTCGACCCTGTGAATGAGGGTGACGATGATCGGTGACGCGGGGCGGTCGAGCTCCGGCGATGCGACGGTGGAGGAACTCGAAACCCGAGCTCCTGTGCGAGCTGGGTTGAATGGAGGGGCGGAGAACGTGCGCGGGGAGAAGGCGAAAGTGATGGTGTGGTCCGATGATCGAGACTAAGGTGGATGTGGCCGGAATCGGAGGTGAACGGCGACGACGAGATTTGGGCGAAACTAGAAATTAAAGAACAGGAAAAGAAACTACGTCTACCTGGGTGGAGGAATCGACTGTGGGTGTGCTGGGCTTGCTCTGGGTCGTCACCTCGCGGGTCGTCGTGGCTCGAGGCTCGAGCTCCTGCTTCAGGCGGAGCACGGCGGCGCTAGGACGCCGGATCAGTGGTCCGGGCACCCTCTCCTCTCTACAACACCACCAGCGTCGAGCTGTCACCTCGAGGATGGCAGTGGAGGTCCTGGGAAGGCAAGGTGGGGAGCCAAAGATGAGGAAATGGGTGGCGGAGCTCGGCTCTTATATGGTGAAGGTCTGGGAAGAATGGCTCAGGTCCGGCTCGATGGAGCACGGATCCCTAGGCTCAATGTCGGGCGGGGTTCTCGGATGATGGGAGAGTGATTAGGACCCTGGATTTGGGTGCCTGGAGATCGGATCGAGGCGCAAAAAAATCTAAGAGAAGTCGGGTCGAATCGCCAGATCCGCGAGAGAATGGTCCGCGGGGGAGAGTTGACCGGAGGTCAACAATCCCTCGTGGACCAATCAGATAATTTCATTTTTTAATTATTTATAAATTCATTTAAAAAAAATAAATGACTGATTTTCGAAAAACTTTAAACATGAAAAATGTTTATTTATATTCAAACTATTTTTTAGTGATTTTTATTTATTTTTTTGAAATATAATTGAGGTATTTACAAAATATTATTATTATATACATGTATATACATATGTATTTTTAATTTTTAATTTTTAATTTTTAATTTTTAATTGTTTTTTGTACAAATTATCCCAATTTTATATTTTTTTTATTTATAGGATAAAATTTGGAATAATATGGTATTTTTATTTTATTTTTATCAATTATGTACATGGTTGAAATAAATAGTTTTATTTATATCCATGTATGGTATATATACAAGGTGGCTTTGATCTTTATTTTTATTTCTTTTTGTTTTTATTTTATTTTTGTGATTTTTATTTTCTTTACTTACACCCTAAAATATGGAATATATACACATTTTTAGGGATTTTATTTTATTTATTTACAAGGTGAAATAAATATAGATAAGGTGACTTTGTACATGATGATTATGTACAAGGTAGGTGATTTTTATCTTCTTTTTAATTTTTTTCCATTTTTATCTTGATTTTGTATTTATAAATATATATAAATATATACAAGCACATTATAGTCCATTTTTTGGAGGGAAATATATTTATTGTATTTACAGGTATATTTACACACATGAGCACCATATCTCTCTCTACTTTGTCTTTTATGCAGTCAAGCCCATGCTGAGCCCTCCCTTGGGTTAGGTTGCTCAATATTTATTCTAAATATTTCCTCTTTTTCTTTTTAATCTTTATTCTTTTATTTTTGCACAAAAACATGCTAATTATTAAACTTTATACAATGCATGCTTTTAGTAATTATTTGTATTTACATGAATATACATGCATTTGCAAAGGTTTTTGTAGCTAAAATATAAGAATAAAGAGTGATGAATGGGTATTCATCAATCACTGATCAAAGATCGTCCCTTTTGCAACCTATAATTTTGCTCCTCCTTCTTCGCCTAACCTTTTGATCGCTCTTCGTCGAGTCTTAGCTCCTCAGTTTTACTGCATTTCATCTCCCTAGGTGACAGCTTCAAATTGAAAGGAGCTGTAGTGATGAGGAGTAGACGAGGTGATCCACCCTTGTTAGAGGAGTTCTCAAATTTGTTCAGATTCCTTGGTCGTCATGATAAGTCGAGGCCTTTCTTCTTTGTTCTTAGGTAATGTTTAGCTTCTGCATTTCATTTTCACTTTTAATATCATGTTTAATCACATTTTTAGGTTGAATTTTAAAAATCCCCAAATCGCTTGGAGCTTCAGCTCTATGTCAAATCACGATGATCTGCTCATTCCCATGCCCCACTTTCCACCTCAAACGACTCCCCATCATTTGCTTCATCATTTCCACCTTGTGTTCAACCTGAATCTCTAGAGATTTAGTGAACTGAGACTCGCTAACCCACCCTTCGTCGGAAGCTCATCGCTCTAGTCATCCATGTGCGCTTTAGCTTCATCCAAGGGTCAATGTTATAGCCCTTGAGCCCCTGAACTTTTTGGTGTAGGCCACGTGGCTCAGAGACCATCTAGAGCACTGAATCGATCCTAGAAGAGATCCTGGTTACTTGGATATATCTAAAGCTCCAAACCTTCATCTGAGCTACCTCAGACCCATTGGTGAGGACCGACACACGTGGAGGGACATCAACAAGCTCTAGCAATAGTCCCTCGGATGTGAGGACACCGGAGTCACCGAAGATTTGAGCTCAAAGTTTGATGGTGGAAATTTCATCCACTGTCCCAGAGGCCTCTATAGCCATTCGATCACGAACATGACCAAGATCTTATCTGGTCCTCCAATAAATTCGAAACGTTGCGCCTCCACCATTCAATCAGACACATGGTAGCTAGAGGGAGGCTAGATCAGAAGCACTTTAGTTGTAAAATTGCACGATCAACCACCTTAACTTTTTGTATTTATCAATACAATTTTGTGGACAAATTGCATTTATACCTTCAAAACTTTTTAATATTGGAGTTTAGTCCCCAACTATGTCACCCTCACGTAGCGACCTACGTGCATCGATATTTTTGCATGTAACCCCTTCAGGATCTTTTACTTATTATTTAGTCTATTAAAATCAAGTTGCAGTTTAACCTTTTAGGTTATTTTGCATGCTAGACACTATAATATATTTTATTTGCAAATATACCCCTGTCAGCTTAATTTATTTTTATTTATGCATTTATATTTATTGAATATATCTAGACACTAAAATTTTGCCAAATTAGATGTATATGCATGATTAGTTGATTGCTGATGTTATAAATTTTAGTCGCCATTTTTCTCGCACTTATTATTTATTAAAAAATTAAAAAGAACCATTTTCTTCCTTGTTTGGCTCGGAAATTATGAAAAAATAGGAAACCTATTCTAGAAATTCCAAACAAATTACCTACTATTTATTACCCTATTTTATAACTCCATACCAAAATTAAAAAAAAAACAATCTCAAAAGAAGCCCATGAATCAGCAAAACCTCGATAACCCTAAAAAATTATAAATTATTCTAAAAAATGCCAATAATATTATTCTTATCCTATATTTTTATATATACTTTACTATATATTAACATTCATTTTGAGAATTTTTGAACCACTTTGCTATTTTTAATTCTCAAATCAATTCAGCCTATTGAAAAAGCTCATATTATAATTTATTTTTTATTTAAAAATACAAAAATGCAAAAATCTCATAAAAATAAAAAAGAGAAAAAGATTTGAAAAAGATAAAAAGATTTTATTTAGAAAATTTTGGCTATTTTTCTCTATACTTATATATAATATACCCTATATAACTTATATATTATTATTATTATATATTTTCTATCACTATTAATTATTATAAAAGTTATAATTATATTTTAAAACCTTTTAAAAACAAAAGGAACTGATCTTTTGTATATTTCATGATTTGTGTATATTTTATACAAAACTCTACTGTATATTACTTATGTTATCTACATACCTTATATATGCACTTATACTCTTATATATATATATTAATATATATTATTAAATTAAAAATAAATAAAAATAAGAAATATAGAAATATTTATAATGAAAAATTAATTTATTAATATTTTATTTAATTAAAAACCCACAAACCTTGAGTGCATATTATGCATACACATATACTCATACACTTGCATCATTTATTCATTTCTTGTACGTCTCTTATTCCATGTGTTCGACACCCTACCTGCTTGTCACCTATACACACTTTTCTGTAGAGTTATCATAATTTTTTTTCACACTTACTTTAATTGATTTACATTATTGTGTTGGTTGATAGTTGTTTGAATTTGAGATCTTTGAGAGTTGTCATCAGAGCGCCGTTGGTTCCTAAAAACACACCGATCGAGTCATCTAAAAATAGAGCACTGTTGTTGTAATGACATGTGGATTTTTAACATAGAATTTTGTTCTATTATTTATACTTTTAAACTTTGATGAATAGTAATAAAGTCAGGAATGTCGAACTCGAGGAGATAAACTATTGAAAAATAGGGTTAAACTATAGAGAATTAAGGTTTAATAGGTTTCCTAATTTTTATTTATTTTCTAGAGATTTTTATTTGATTTTTATGAATTATATATTATTTTTGTGATTTTTAAGTATTTTGTATTTTTTGGGATTTTATTTTTTTATTTTTATGTTTTTTTACTTTTTTTATGAGTTTTTAAGATACTTTTAGGATTTTTATGGGGTTTGGTTTATTTTTAATATTGAAAATTAGGTTTTTATAGAAAATATATTTTAATTTATATTTTTAAAATTGAAAGCAATGCAAAATATTTCTATTTTTTAGTGGAAAATAGGTGAAAATATCTTTAAGATGATAATTGTGCATTTTTGTGTAATTTTAATTTAGTTAGCAATGATTTTTTAACTTTTTTATGTATTTCAAAATTTTTATTGGTTTTAATATTCAATTTTTATTTTATTTTTTGTTTTCTCTGAAAAATATAATAAAAAATATAATATATATAATTTTTATTTGATTTTAAAGGGGTTTTCATTTTTTTATGAGTTTTAGAGTTTGTTTTTCTGTGCTTTTATGATTTATTTAATGCTAGGCAATATTTTTATTTTTATTTTTTAAAAAATTGATTTAATATTATATATTATATAGTATATAGTATTTATTCATATTTTTATTTTATAATTATATTTGTTATCTTATTTATTGTGTATTTATTATGTATAGTATAGATATACTATTACAAGGATCTAGATGTAATTTCTTGAAAATTTTGGGCTACCCTTGTAAACTAGCAAACTTCAGGGTGATTCACGCAAAAGTTCGTGGATTCCTATGCCTAGCATGTGTCTTAGCTGGTTGTGAACCTGTACATAATATAAAGAAGGTGCAGGGGTTACATCGTAAAAATGCCAAAGTATCGACCATCCTTACATGCAGCGCACATGAGGACCTAAAGCAATGGGTCGGTCAGGCTAGTCTGAGCTTGACGCGTGTCTCTAATCGGGTCGTTGGATTCGAGATTGGATCGGATGGTCCCAGTTTAACCTATACGTATGGCTACTATAGTAGAAGTTCTTCCCTAATTTATGAAGCTCCAATGCAGAAGCTTCGATATTGATCGGAGGTGGTGAGATGCAGGGTTTCTTAGTGGGAGGTGATTGTGTTGCAGGTTCATGGATGCAGTAGTTGCTCTTCTGAAAACTGGGGTCCTTCCAGTTTACATCGACGTTAGCGACTATTTCATCCAAGGTTCGATTTGTAGGTGGTTATTCTCGAATAAGATGTTATTGGCGGTGGTTCTCTGCTATTTGATGATTTCATTGCAGGTGCGCATCTCGATTGATCAGTGCGATGAAGGTTATTGGAGATACTACTCAATATCCAACTAATGTCGAATCTCCTAGTGAATTCTCAACCTGCATGTATAGATTAGACTCAAGATTGATTCTTGTCCAGGATATAGATACAAATTTGGGGGAAATGGATGAAAAAAGTCTAGTAAAAGTGAATGAAGAGAATCCGATCTCAGATTGAAAACTGATCTTAGATGATCAACCTATGATAGAAGAATGGAGAAATGAAAGTAAACAAGGATGAGGTGGTCTGTTGGGAGGTGTTGACGATGGAGAATGGATCGAAGTCAACGATGGATTTGTGTAGAAGTTGAATCAAAAGTGAAGACGAGAGGGATTGAGAGGAGAATAAAATTAGAGAAGGAGGATTAGAAGATAAGATCTAGAGACCAACCTGGTGTGGAAATGGTCGACGGGGTTGGTGATTGTTATTGCCTATGGCAGAGCTCGATCGAAGCACAAGGGTTGTCACCTCTATGCACGATGTCACAGAGGTTCTTCTCACGGAGGTGCAGAGCAGTACGCTGGAGATGAATCACGCCAGAGCTCTCTCCTCTTCACTCGACGATGGTGAAGCCCTGTTACAACTTGCTACCAGAGCTCTCAGATGTTGAGGTGGTTAAAATGACGGATTTAGCGAAGTAGGAGGTCGACGTGTATTTATAGAGGGAGGTGATTGATAATCGAGGTTTTGATGAGCAGTTAGTTGATCAAAGGAAGATGTTGGTGTAGAGGAAACCGCTTAGGGCCCAAAACCTCGATCAATAAAAAAAATCAACGGAATAGGAGAGAGAGAGAGAATGAGAAAAAGTGGCTTATTCTCTCTCCTATTTAATCTACACTATATTATTAATCCAGGTAAATGTGCCTGGATTGAACTAGAGGCAGAATATTAATACGTCAATTTTTTGATGCAAGAAATAAACTCGAAAATTTCACTTTATTCTTGGTTTTACATTAAACAAGAAGTGAATCAAAACTAATTTGATCTTACAAAAATCAAATCGACTAAACGATGCGATGAAAAGCCGTAAAAATACCTAGAAATAAAGCTATGATAGTTGCATAACTTCCCTAAAAAATTCAAAGAAATTTACAACATAATAAAGGTCCAAAATTCCCATACAGACGAGGGGCACTAGTGCAAGAAAAAAAGATTTATCATGTTACAAATGGTCCTTGGGGGACTTATTTGTGCATAAAACTAAAATTATTACATTTAGGTCACTGCACGAGGAGCTAAATGCAATTTCTGAAAAGTGCTGGAGCAGAGTTAGGTTCCTGGATCCTTAGCTAGACATAAGTTGCAAAATTCATACTGGTTTGGGTTGAACAACCTCAATTAGATGGGGGGTTGATTTGGGCCATCTACTGCTGACACGTGTCAACAGCCTGTACGTCTTGGAGATTTTTGTTGTTCTTCATCTCTCTACGTGACAGGCGATGATGGATCTTCTCCGAATTATTCTCGTCGATTGGCGAAGTTTTTGGGCCTTAGGCGGGGCTAGGCGTGAGACACCTTCCCCCTCTGAGATTGCCTGCGGGTGAAGAGCTCTGAAGGAGGTCAAATGTGGCAGGGATTCACCGGTGAAGTTGTTGATCCAGCTGACCTGGAAGGTAATGCAAAGGCTTTGTGATTTGATCGATACTTCGATTTTGGAAGCTCCTGATGAAAGGTTGTTTGCTCCAGATGAAAGATTGACCTGCAAACAATATTTTCGTGCTCGATTTGCATGTAAACCTGCCACAATTTTAGAGGACTTGCAAGTCTAACAAAGTCTTTGCAGAATATGTAAAACAAGAAAATGTGAAAAAGAGAAAGACGATTCAGGTGATTTGGATTGGATTTGAAATATGGAAATGGTGTGTATCTAATTACTATGATCACGGATCCTAATTATGTAATTAACGTCGCTAAACAAGGCACACAAATCGAGGAATTAAAATGTAAAGGATGAATGAGGTACTTGTGAACTGGAGGTCCTCCCAGTAGTAGCTCGACGCATCACAAGGCGGCGATGCAAGGCGGAGATTCACCTTGGAACTCTCCTCCGACGTCCCTTTGTCTACGCTAGATGGCCACGATGCTCTGTCATAGTTGGAGGTGATAGAAAAGCGACAGAGAAGCATGGTCGATGGCCAAGTTATTCTGGAAGTTGGAGCTCAGGAAAAGTTAGTTCTTAATGGAGATCTTTGGGGGGGTTTTATAGGTGAATGGAAGAAGGTGATTAGTAGATCAATGACCGACGTGGAAGATGTTTGTTAGGTGTAGAAGATCGACGGATTAGATAGAAGGAAGAAGTTAAGGAGTGGCGTGTAGAAAAAGGAAAATATTGGAGGTTGGAACAGAAAGCCGACAAGTCTTCTTGAAGAAGAAGGTCCCAAGTGCTGACAGGCGTCAACATCTGGTTGGCTAGGATAAGTTCAATATCATATTTAATAGAGATTAAATAGTAATTAATGTTATTGTAAATAGGTATAAAAACAAAAAATATAGATACATAAATTATTTAAATTATAATATAATTACTTCTAATAAGTAATAATTATTTTATGAAATATAAATATTATATTAATAAATAATTATAAATAATATTTATTAAAGAGATTTTGGATTTTTAATTTAATAATTTAAAAAATAATATGTTAGTTTTATATTTTATTAATTATTAGGTTAATAAATAGAGTATGTACGAATTTTTATATAGTTTAATAAATTAATTAAGTATTTTAATAAATACAAGTATAAGTTATACAATTCATTTATAACTACAAATTAGGGTCTTTGATTTATTTAAAATAATAAATACATTCAAAAAATGATGAAATAAATTAGGTTTAAAATACAATATCAAGAAAAATTAGAAATTATGAAATCATTAAAATAATAAATAATATGTCTTAAATAAAATAGATAGCCCAGAAACCCAGTTGTGGTTAGATCCCAAAACTAACTTTTTGCAAACGGACTCCGATTTTAGTGAAATTACCTTCGTTAATTAGAGAATATTATTTTATGAACTTTAAAGTGGGTGGAGTGAAATTGAATTTCATATGTGAAAGTTATGATGTTCGGAAGTTGGGATTTTGACAATTTACAAGTTGGATTTCCTCGTATATATACAACGTAATATTTTTAACTTATTTTTATAAATTTCTATACATTTTTAGAAATAATCAGGATAAGAGTTTGATGAAAAATAAATTAGTAGGAATTAACTAAAATTCTTTAAAGTTTTGGTATTTATTGGATAATTAATGGAGAATGTCTGAGATGTGAAATTAATTATTTTTATTTGTTTTCTTCCTTATGTCCTCCTACTTATTTATTTGCCGACCAATTCATGCTGACTTGGTATCGAGGATTAGGTTTATAAATATATCTTTCAACTATATTTATTTTCTAAATCATATTGTACATAGATACATATATACAATTTGCCTTTATTTTTATTTTATTTATTTTTGTTCTTTTATTTATTTACATGGTTTTAATGCATAAAAGTGCAGTTTTATTCATGACTATGGTTTTGTTAAAAAGTGGAATTTAAAGGATATTTACATGTATTTGTTAAGGGTTTTAAGACAAAATGCAGACATAATGTTAATGATTTGTGGATTTATCAACCCCTATACTTAAACTTTGCTAATCCCTCAGAAAATACTTATTTGAAAAATAAGGGAAAAAGAAAGAAAGTTAGAATGATTTTTTCCCCTAAACCAATTCATGAAAATAGACAAAGGACAGAGCTTGATTGGGCCTAAAATAAGCATTTTGTCGGAACCTTAACTACGATTAGGATTTTAGACTCAAGAGCCCTCAAGTTCCATAAATCCTTGTTTAAGTTCACCTAAAAAACTAGTTCAACCCCATTCATTCATATCGCAAAATTTATCAACATTGAATTCAATTTGTACGGTGTGTGAATTGATCTACCTCTTCCCACTTAATTAAGCGAAGAAATCACCCATCCCAGCTCTACACTCCCATTGGTTACTCATCCAGCTACTCTTTCCTCGGGGAGGGAGGTATTCCCTTCCGAGGTCAGTTCGTGCTATATACGCAATTGAATATAGAGAGAAAGTAGAAGAATGAGAAAAGAACTGGAGTGCTACTAGTGTAGACACATCTCCTTGTGAAGCCTAGTCGGTGTAGCTTAATCTCCACTAAGATGTGCATGCCTTTTTGGTGGAAGCTCGGACCGTTGTGGTCATATTTGTATTTGATGGTTTCTTCTTTGTATTGTCTTTGTAGTGTTGCATGCACTACATTCATCTTTTTGTGCTTTGACTGATATAGCATCTTTTCATTCCTTCCATTTTTTGAGGTCTTGGAAAATTGTGTTAGCAGATCCTTCCCTCATCCGAGGTGACTATCACAACCCCAATCTCTCCCATCTTTAGACGTCAACACCTCCAGACAAGGATAGAAACACACCATCAAGATGGATTGCCCTTTGCAACCCCATGCAAGTCGAGCTAAGTACAAAGTGCATGTGTCCGAAATTGGTTCACTGATGAAGAGTTGTATGGATGACACCAAGTATTCCACTTAGGAACTTTATGAGTTGACTTCCCAAACATGGTCTCATGTAACCCAAATATTTAAGTCAAAGACCTAAAGAGTCCAAATTCCAGTTCCTAACTAGGTTCCTTACAATGAACGTTAAAGGCCATAATCAAGCTCCATGCTTTAGACTTTTCCCAATCTTTCATTCTAGAAATGAAACTTATTCTGAAAAATGCTAATGCTAATGCAATTGTATTTTTGTGAAGTTTATTTTATGAATTTTAATCATTTTTATGAATTTTAAGGATTTGGTAATTTTTATGGATATTAGACATTACATTTTGTATATATTTTGTAATTTTTATATACAATTTTATGTACAAGAATTTTGCAAGCTAAATTACCCATATTTTATTTGGATTAAATAACTAATGTATTTTACTAATTTTATATACAAAGTAGTTTACAAAAAATATATGATTTTTACACATATTTTAATAGATAGAGTTTTAAATAAGTGTTATACATGTTTTAAGTATGTAAATTAAAAACATATTTTAATTAAGGATTTTAAATAAGGATTTTAACATATTTTAATTATTTACAATGATTTTATAAATAATAAATAAATAGGTGGATTTTAAGTTAGCCCTCACCGTTGAATATGCATTCATCACTCTTTATTTTTATATTTTAGCTACAAAAACCTTTGCAAATGCATGTATATATTTGTAAATACAAATAATTACCAAAAGCATGCATGGTGTAAAAAGTAATAATTAGCATGTTTTTGTGCAAAAATAAAAGAATAAAGATTAAAAAGAAAAAAGAGGAAATATTTAGAATAAATATTGAGCAACCTAACCCAAGGGAGGGCTCAGCATGGGCCTGACCGCCTAAAAGCCAAAGTAGAGGGAGATAGCTCATGTGTGTAAATAAACCTATAAATAAAATAAATATATTTTCCTCTAAAAATAGAATAGAAGTGATTTGTATATATGGTATATATTTGTACATACAAAAATCAAAACAAAAATAGAAAAATTTAAAAAAAACATCACTTGTGCATATTCACCATGTATATAGTCCACTCACTTATATTTATTTCACCTTATAAATAAATAAAATTAATTTCCATAAAATTTTTAAATATTCTATCTTTTATGATGTAAATAAATAAAATAAAAACAATAAAAACAAAAACAAAATAAAAAGAACAAAGTCAAAAACCAAAAATACATTGTAAATATACCATGTATATAGATGTATATATCTATTTATTTCCCCCTTGTATATAAATAATAAAAATAAAATAAAAATATATTTTTATTCCTAATTTTATGATATAAATAAATAAAATATAAGATGGGAATAAAAAGGAATAAAAAACAAATTAAAAATAAAAAATAAAAAATCCTATATTGTATATATACCTATATATAGCCCTATTATGTAAATACCTTATTTTCATTTCGAAAAATTAACTAAAATCACAAAAAATAGAAAAAAATAAAACAAACATTTTTTATATTTTGAGTTTTTAATAATTCGACCATTTCCTATTTTTAATTGATTTTTTAAATCTTTTTGACGTGGTTGCTTCTCATTGGTCCACGGGGGAATGTTGACCCCCCGGTCAGCTCCCCCCTGTGGACCACCTCCCTCGGATCTTGAGTGACCGACCCGACTTCCCCATTTATTCCACACTCGATCCGATCTCCAGACACCCAAACCCAAGGTCCTAATTACTCCCCAAGCATCCGGTAACCTCGCCCGACATCGTGCCTAGGGGTCCGTGCTCAATCGAGCCGTACCCGAGCCTTTCTTCCCGGACCTTCCACCATATAAGAGCCGAGCTCCGCCACCCATTTCCTCATCTTTGGCTCCCCACCTTTCATTCCCGTGACCTCCACTGCCTTCCCTGAGGTGACAGCTCTCCGTTGGCGGTGTCGAAGAGAGGTGAAGGTGTCCGGACCTCTGATCCGGCGAGCTAGCGCCGCCGTGCTCCGCCTGAAGCAGGAGCTCGAGCCTCGGGCCTCGACGACCCGCGAGGCGACGACCCAGAGCTCCAGCAGCTCGAGCCCAGTCGATTCCTCCACCCAGGTACCCTTATTTCCTTCCCGTTTTCTTTGATTTCGCGTTTCGCCCAGTTCGCCCATTTTCTGTTCATCGTCGATTCCGGTCATCTCCGTCTTCGCCCCGATCATCGGACCTCACCATTACGATCGCCTTCTTCCCGCGCACGTTCTACGTACCTCCATTCAACCCAGCTCGCACAGGAGATGGGGTTTCGAGCTCCACCGTCTACACCTCGCCGGAGCTCGACCGCCCCGCCTCACCGATCACCGTCACCACCTCTCACAGGGTCGAGGCACTTTGCCCTCGACCCGCGAGTCTGCTGGTGCACTTTGCAGGTACATCCGATCCCATCTGAGGTCTTGGACCATCTGGTCCAGCAGCTTCGCCTCCGCCGGACTCGCCAGAGCTCCTCGGGGCTCCGTCGAGCCATCAGAGGCCACTAGTCGACGCGGGAGCCCACAGAGCTTCTTCTCCGATCATCAGAGTCCCGCGAGGAGGACAGGAGCGCACGCAGCGGGTCGGCGAAGGTCGCCGGCCATCAGTTCTTCCTCGACCTCCAGCTACCGTCCGATGCACCTCCAGCTCCAGTTTGCATCCCAGCCGTTCATCTGAGGAGCCACCAGCAGTGTTAGATCTTTGGAGGAGCGATACGGACCGTTCGATCGCCGAAGTTTAGCCACAACACCTCACGTCCATTCGATCTCCCACGTGGCGACTCCCTGGCCGTTCGATCAGCACTGAAGACTCAGCGTTGGGCGCCACCCCTTTCTCAACCGTCGATCAGCACACGTGGCGCCCATCCGACGACCTACTTAATAAAGGGTAAATATTCCCTTAGGTCCTTAGCTTTAGCGTAGTTTAGTTTTAGTCCTGTAAATATTTTTAGTATTTTATTTGCATTAGGTAAATTGCATTTTGGACGTTGTCTTTTCTGCTATTTGCATATATACCCCTGCCTGTAGTGTGTCACGTGCATCGACACGTGTTTGTCTGGGATATTTGCATTGATGGCCTTGTAGTTCTGGGTTGTTATTGAATGAATGAAATGTTTTAGATAATTGCATTTATACCCCTGTGGGTGTTGAATTTGTGCATGTGCGTTATATTTTTGGGTATTTTACGATAAGGCCCCTGAACTTTTCATACCTGTTATTATTTAGTCCAGGAACCTTATTTTATTTGCAATTAGATCCCTGTGTGCCCCAGACACGCACCTCGGGCGTGACTTCTTGGGAGTTTTGCACCGGACCCCCTGGAACTTTTGGTATTTACGTACAGGTCCCTGTGCACAATACCTAGGCTTTGATTTTTAATAAAATATCAAACTAACTCCAAATTCAATGAAAAATGGATACATGGGTCCTGCCATGTTGTAAAATTTTCTAGAATTTTTGGAGACATTTTTGATTGCATTTATTATTTAAAAAAATTCAAAAACACGCTTTTTCTTTACTGTCAAACTTGCAAATTCACAAAAAAATATTAAAACATCTCTAAAAATTACAAAAAATTAGGTATGTTTGTTTTGCCTTGTTTGATTTTCTGACCAATTTTGGTCATTTTTCATCATATAAAACTCATAAAAATTGAAAAACACCTAAAAACCCATAAAAATTCTAATAATTAATTTAAAAATCCAAAAACAATAATTCCAAGGGCTGAATTTTCTTCTTTACAGGAAAATTAAATCCAGGCTTTTTGGGGACTTTTAGATATTTTATCTAAGTCCCCCAAGCTTGGCTGGACAGTACCCTAGTTTTCTTGCATTGTTTTATTTTAGAAAATTAAATAAAAAATCAGAAAATACCAAAAATTCACTAAAAACAGAAAAAAATAAAAAAACATAAAAACATTTTTATTTTAATTTTTGAGTGATTTTTGATGCATTAAATTATTGTTTGAATCGGCTTGCATCTTTGTTTTCTTTATTTCCTTTATTAATTAAAACTCCAAAAAAATTTATAAAAATTTAAATTCCACCAAAAACATTTGTCTTTTATTTTATTTCCCTTTTTTTGACTACTTCGTAGGCCGCAAGGCCATCACCCTCCCTGAGTCCGACCCTGGTCGCTATACCAGGCTAATCTAATAGCCAGGACCGCTATCGCATTTATTTGATTTTGATTTGATTCTGGTGGTCTGCTTCACATTTTCTTTATTGACCGAGAGCCTCTCGAGCGACTGAGGTCGCAACGACCTTAGTTCTATTTCTTCATCCTTAGTAGCTCGGGTTTTCGGGTAATCAGAATGGCGCCTTTGCTGGGGAGCACGACTTAGTAGTTAGTTTTCGATTTTTCCCGCGGTTTTCGTTTTCGCGGTTTTCTGTATAGATTTTTGTAGATATATTTTCTGACACTGTTTATATAATAATTTGGTCTGATCACTCTTGTTTAATTTCTTGCGAGGGCCCGAGGACCGAGGAGGCGACTTTCGAGGAGCCGGTGCAACCGCGGGATTCGGAGGCGGCTCCCTTCTGCACGGAGCCGCAGGAGAGAGCAAGAGAGTAGCTGAGAGAGAGAGGAATAGATTAGCTTTTATTTCCTGCTTATTTGAATTATTGTAATAACACAGGGACAGCAGCAGGACTTGGACTTCCTTCTTCGGGTCTGTTTCGCCGAGCACCGGTGTGCTCGGGGGGCCCTTTAGCTAGCTTAGATTTTTCGCTGCTTTTTTGCGGCTTTTTGATTTTTCGCTGCCTTTTACGGTTTTACGCAGTTTTTCTCGAGCCCCTAGCTTTAGGACTTTCTAGTTGATTGTGCCGTACTAAGTAGGATCCACACACTTAATTATCTGCCTGCACCTATAGTTCGTTAATTGGACCTACTAATAAAAAATTAATAAAAATAGCGGATTCATTTTCCTTCAAGCCTACGCGCCGCGAGCCCGCCCCGTCAAGCGCTACTCCTGAACTCGACCTGTCGAGAAGAGGAGGGGTGGGTCTAGACCGAACTCTCTGGATCGAAGGCTGGTGACCAGCTAGACGGTTCTTTTGAGTAGAAGTTGCCTGCTTAGGACTCGGTTTTTCCCGCGGCGCCATATAGGTAGTTTATTTTCTGTCTTTCAATTCTGCGCAGATCATATTGCATGTAGAGTGCTGGAAATAGGTACGTATTTCTGACTTTGCATGCATCATTGATTTTATCGCGCATCGACTTTTTCGTCTTCTCCCCCTGTTTTTGACTAAATAATAAGGAGAATCGAAAAATTCGTCAGGCCTTTTGTTTTTATTGAAAAAGATCTAAAAAGAAAAACAATAAAATTGGGATTGTTTAAGCTATTGACCCTAAAAGACTCTTGACCTAAAAATCTGTCTTGGGGAGAGCAACCCCCTCATTGTTTGGTTTGATTGTGCGAGAGAGTGACCCGTACACTAGGTAGAGCCCTCCGGTACTCCTCTCGACTGATTACCGACTCCTTCTGTGCAGGACAGTCGGTTGGGAGAGTATCGGGTATCCCAGCAGGTCATGTAATCGCTCTGATATTTTGCTTGTTCATCAAAATAAAATTGACAAGATAATTTGACCGAGCCTTCAAAGTCTTCAGCTCGCGTTGCGTTGGTGAATTGAGGGGTTTGCTTGTGATCATAGTTTCTCCAGATCTCATCCGCATTACTCGCCAGATCACGATGATGGGCAGGAGGTCTATTAGGCAGCCTCTGGCTGCACCGCTTTTTAGCACTCCAGCCCACTCATCTAGGTCGGTTCGTGGGAGCTCAGACCCGCTCTCCCAACCCGAGTATGACTCCGCTCTGTTCCCTCTCGATCACCCTTCTTCTTCCGAGACCGAGATACCAGTGCCAGAGGAGAGACAGACAGATGATTTATCGGTACCTGAGTTCGGTTGTTTTGATTTTTCAGAGACTATGGCCGGCGCTAGTGATGATTGCTCCAGAGGTCCGCAGGAGGAGCACTTCGTTCTGGACCAGGGTTCGATCAACTCCACCCTGATCGCCTCCCTTGAGTCAGTGCAACAGCAATTGAGGGATCAGGGGGCATTCATGATAGAGATGAGGCGAGAGCTTGAGCAGTTGAGAGCCGACCGTGAGAACCGCGGAGGAGGACCCAACGATGCGGCAGCTGCCGCAGCAGCCGCAGCCGCAGCTCAGCAGGAGGACCACCGAGACCGTTGCGGCAGAACCACAATCTCGGATCGACGTTGACGCACCGTTGGGTGGTGCTACCAGCCATCGTGGGGGACTTCAAGTTCCCCCCGAACACTTTGCAGCTCCTTCCCCGGTTTCACGGTTTGGCTACTGAGGAGCCCCATCTCCACCTGCAGGAGTTTGAGATGATTTGCAGTACTGTCCACGATCGTCAGGTGGACCAGGATACTATCAGGATGATTGCCTTCCCCTTCTCTTTGGCAGACAGAACAGCCACCTGGCTGAAACATCTGGAGAAGTTCGTTTACACTTGGGAGCAGCTCCGTGCCGAGTACTTGCACAAGTACTATCCACTCGGGCGGACAAATGTCGCGAGAGCCCTAATCAGTAACTTCTCCATGCTCCCCAACGAGCAGTTCCATGAGGCATGGGAGAGGTTTCGAGAGCTGACCGATAGATGCCCGCACCATGACATTTCCAAGCCCAACCTCGTGCAGAGCTTTTTCAGCGGGCTGACACCAGAGCTTCAGGGCTTAGTGAACGCTTCTTGTGGCGGGTCTTACTTCGCCATGGATCACGACCAGGTCTGGGCAATCTACGAGGAGATGGCCGAGAACTACATGGTGATGTCCCATACTCGGTTTTACACTCAGGGCAGACCCCAGCAGCCAAGACTCGTGCAGTACCAGAGGATAGCACGGGTCGACGTCGGTCCTTCCAGTTCGTCCGCACTAGCAGCAGCACAGGAAGAGTCATCAGTGCGGACATGGGCATCATTAGCGAGAAGTTGGATCGGATGGAGCTGATTGAGAAGAAGCAGTGCCGGGGCATCACTCAGATGGAGCAGATGGCACAGACTCTGAGCGACATGAAGACCCAACTCATGTGTCTTCAGGAGGCACAGATGGCTTCCCATCCCCGTCTTCAGTCGCAAGGCGACTCCGGCAGCAGCAACAGCTCGTCCCAACGCTCCAGCTCACACCAGCAGCCTAGACAGGTTCATCTTGTACAGGTGGAGCCGTACTAGCAACCGCAGCCCACCTACTAGTCACCACCATCTCCAGACTTGCAGATGGTGGTATACCAGCCGGATCAGCCTCTGTCAGTACTCCCGCCAGCCCAGTACGATGCAGAGCCGTTGATGGATGTCAACGAGATTTGGTATGACCGCCCTCAGCCCGGTATCCGACGAGACCATCTCGGATTCCGATGGGGGACCGGAGGTGCCTAGCCCCAGCAGCAGCCATCAGGCTAGGGTGGCCAGTACAATCAGCAGAGAGAGCACCAGCCGCAGCAGCAGCCCCCAGTGTACCCACCACAGCAGCAGCAGTCGTCCTATGGTCCTCGTCCCTATCAACAGGGACAATCGTGGAGGTGTGAGCAGCCTCACCAGCAGCAGCATCATCACCCATACCCCTCTCAGCCACAACAGCAGATCCAGTAGTCTCACTACCAGAGAGGCTACCTGTTGGGTTCCCATGAGAACCCTGTCTTGGATGACATAGCCCGCCTTCTCACTGATTAGCAGGTTACCTTTCGACGGGAGATGGACGAGTTCCTCCAGGAGATGCGGGACATTGTGAGAGGGAAGGCCACCATTCCTACCCAGATCGAGCCGAACCCGAACAGCCTGAAGCGGAAATCTGAGCAGGTAGCTTATACTGAGTATACCACTCCTAGTGATACATTTGGTGATATGACTGGATATCTGTTTGATACTGACTTTGTCACACTTAGGAGCGGTAGGATGCCAGCAGGCGGTGCCTCGTCTGAGTTACATCACGAGGATACTTCCAGAGCGCCAGACTAGGAGGAGAACGGTATTGAGGCCGCTAGAGATGATGACGGTGGTACTGATGCCACCAAGGATGCTGATTCCACCGGAGGTGCTGAGGCCGCCATTTCACCAGTTCGAGGAGGTGGTACTGAGGCCACCCACGATGCCGAGCCAGAGCGCGGTACTGAGGCCGCGAGTCTTCCAGTTGATCCAGCCGATGGTGGTGCTGAGGCCACCCCTGTCCATTTTGAGAGACCTGTTGTTTTTCCCACTTCTGATGTATCTCGGAACTCTGTTGTGAATAAAGGAAAAGGTTTGGTTTTTTCTAGTCCCACTGTGGTGCGTGATGTATGTGCGGATCTGGCCATCGAGCCGTCTAGACCTTTTCCTAGTCCTTCATCTGAGAAGGATCCAGTGATCCCCTTCCCTAGAGCCCTTCAGATGGGTAAGGGGAAGAAAACAAAAAATTCCAAAAAGAGAGATCAGGAAGAGTTCAACCAGCAGATGATAGATCGTTTTCACATACAGCTGACTCTTCAGGAGGCTTTGCAGCACATCCCCCTTCGTCAACGTTCGTTGAGAGACAGGACCACAATCAGGAGGAAGAGGAGGAACCACCATTCAGAGATCTATGTGTTGACAAAAGCCACGTGTTTCACGATCCAGAACCGTCTGCCGGACAAGAGGCCAGATTGAGGAGCCCCATATGTCAGATGTCACATTAGAGAGCAGAGGTTCGACCGTACTCTACTAGATAGCGAATTGTCAATCAACCTCCTTCCGGCAGCCCTTCTCGACCGCTTCAAGTTGGGCTTTCTTAGACAAAGCAGGACAATCCTTCAGTTTGCTGATCGATCTGTCAAGAGGCCGAAGGGGTTGTTGCGAGACGTTGTCGTCACGATTCAGGGCCTGCAATTCCCTGTGGATTTCGTAGTGTTGGACATGGAGATCCCTGAGTCGGTGACCGATACCCCCATCATTTAGGTCTCCCGTTCTTGGCCACAGCCAAGGCAGTGACCGACCATGATAGCGGGAAGGTATACTTTTGCGTCGAGGGTGAAAGTGTGCAAATAGAGATGGTCGAGGACATCAGAGTCAGAGAGAGAGCATGCTCAGAGACGACTTCAGACACAGAGCAGCTGACAAATGCAAGGCTAGACATCCACCAGGACTCTGACTTTGTGGTCACAAATGATGAGGAAGTTTGGGCAGACCCAGCAGCACAGGCCATCCTCTCATTTTCAGACACCGCTGAGGCAGAGATGAAAGCAGAGGAAAGCTTGGAGAGCACACTCCTGGTCCAGGATACTTCTGAGACAGCAGAGCCGATTCTCGACCGCGACACTGATTTTTGTGATGATGGTGCTACTGATGCCACCTTAGATGATGCAGATCCCTCGGAGTCAGAGTCTGATTGGGCGGATTGTGAGGATTACATGCCAGACCTGATTTCCACTTAGCCTACAGATAGAGAGGAGGTAGATGCCGAGCAGAGCAGAGACAATCCAGTTGAGCAGCCTTTTCCAGATCCAGTTTGTGAGAGAGAGTTCTCATTCTCCCGGGCAGATTTGGCCGCATACACTCGGATTCTTCAGAAGCCAGATTTGCCAATGCCAGTTTGTCCAGAGCTGAAGCCGCTTCATTCGTCGTTGAAGTATAGATTCCTTGCGGGTGAGCCTGAGATGTACCCAGTCATTATCTCAGCCAATTTGACTGGAGAGCAAGAATCCCGTCTGATGGAGGTTCTTGAAAAGAACCGCAAGGCGATAGGATGGAGCGTAGCAGATCTCCAGGGGATTAGTCCGGCCCTGTGCTCCCACCATATCTATCTCGAGGATGAGGCCAAGCCGTCACGTGAGTTCCAGCAGCGGCTGAACCCGAATCTGAGAGAGGTTGTCATGAAAGAAATTTCGAAGTGGTGGAGCGCCGATTTTATCTATCCCATCTCCGACTCCAAGTGGGTCAGCCCTTTGCATGTGGTGCCCAAGAAGACGGGCATCACTACAGTGGTTACGGAGTCCGGAGAGGAGATTGCTACACGAGTACCTACTTCTTGGCGGGTCTGTGTGGACTATCGGAGACTCAACCATGCCACCAAGAAGGATCATTTCCCTCTGCCCTTTATTGATCAAATCATTGAGAGACTGGCAGGGAAGAGCCATTATTGTTTTCTGGATGGGTACTCGGGCTACAATCAGGTAGCCATCGCTCCTGAGGACCAGGACAAGACTACCTTTACCTGTCCCTTCGGCACATACGCCTTTCGACGCATGCCATTTGGGCTATGCAATGCCCCTGCGACGTTTTAGAGATGCATGCTGTCGATCTTTTCGGACATGGTAGGGGAGTGCTTGGAGGTCTTCATGGATGATTTCTCGGTTTATGGCGACGGGTTCGACTCCTGTATTGACTGCCTAGACCGAGTACTTCAACGATGTACTGAGGTTCACTTCGTTCTGTCTTGGGAGAAGAGTCACTTCATGGTGACTCAAGGGACGGTGCTTGGCCACATCATCTCCAACAGGGGCATGGAGGTGAATCCGGCCAAGGTCGATGTCATTAGCAAACTCTCACCACCGTCCAACTTGCAGCAGTTGCGGTCTTTTCTGGGGCACGTTGGTTTCTATCGGCGATTCATTCGTGATTTCAGTAGAGTTGCCCGACCGTTGACTGATCTGCTGATGAAAGACACCGAGTTCATTGTCGATGACCAGTGTCTTTCGTCCTTTGAGACTTTCAAGCAGAGTGTTATAGAGGCTCCTGTTCTCCAGCCGCCTGATTGGTCTCTCCCATTCGAGATCATGACGGATGCCTCCGATTTTGCCGTAGGGGCTGTGCTGGGACAGAGGAGGGATAGAGTCCCATTTGCCATCCACTACGCTAGCCACAGATTGGATTCCGCGTAGCGGAATTATACAGTCACAGAGAAGGAAATGCTAGCCGTAGTGTTCGCCCTAGATAAGTTCAGATCTTACATCATTGGATCTAGAGTGACCTTGTATACTGATCACACTGCCATCCGATATCTCATGGCAAAGAAGGATGCCAAGGCCAGACTGACTAGATGCATCCTTCTACTCCAGAAGTTCGACATTGAGATCAAGGATAAGCCTGGAGTCAAGAATGTGGTGGCGGATCATCTCTCCCGATTAGAGAAGCCTGAGGAGTCTGAGCATATTGATCCCATTTGTGAGACCTTCCCAGATGAGGCGATCCTTGCTATAGCCTCACTCCCATGGTATGCCGATATTGTGAACTTTCTCGTTGCTGGGAAAGTCCCACAAGATTGGCCCAGGCAGAGGCTTGAGACCTTCCTCGCGAAGGCCAAGTCCTACCACTGGGAGGATCCCATCCTTTACCATGAAGGAGGGGATAGCGTCAGGCGTCGGTGCATTCCTCAGGAGGAGCACCATAGCGTCCTCACTTACTGCCACAAGCTTGAGGAAGGAGTACATCATTCTGGGAGGAGAACAGCATAAAAAGTGCTCCAATCCGGCTTGTGGTGGCCTACCCTCTTCAAGGACTCTGATGAGTTCGTGAAGAGGTGTACTGATTGTCAGAGAATGGGCACTTGTGGACAACGTGATATGATGCCGATGCAGCCCATTCACTTCTGTGAGCTTTTTGACGCATGGGGCATCGATTTCATGGGTCCATTCCCTAAGAGTCAGGGATTTGAGTACATTCTATTGGCCGTTGACTATGTGAGTCGTTGGGTTGAGGCAATCCCCGCCCGAGCCGTTGATGCCAGGACAATTTGCAGATTTTTGAGGAAGCACATCATCACACGGTTCGGGGTACCTCGAGTATTGATTTCAGATGGGGGGTCTCATTTCATCAATGACCAGGTAAAGGCCCTTGCTAGCGAGTTCGGTATAGACCATCGAGTTTCCACTCCATACCATCCACAGACGAATGGTCTAGCCGAGGTGTCGAACAGGGAGATCAAGACTATTTTGCAGAAAGTAGTCCACCCTGACCGAAAGGATTGGTCATAGATTTTGGACTCGGTCTTGTGGGCATATAGGACGTCTTTCAAGACACCATTGGGCACATCTCCCTTTCGCCTCGTATATGGCAAGCCGTGCCATTTGCCTGTAGAGTTGAGGCACAAGTCACTTTGGGCAGTAACTGAGATACTTATGGATCCAGATAGTGTAGGAGACCAGAGGAGGGCAGAGTTAGCAGCCTTGGAGGAGCTTAGAGATACCGCCTCCTCAAACAACCTACATTATAAGGAGAGAGTGAAAGAGTGACATGATTCTCATATCAGCCACAAACATTTTGAGCCTGGACTGAGAGTATGGTTGTTTGATGCTAGGCTTCGTCTATTTCCAGGGAAGCTGCAGAGCAAGTGGAAGGGACCCTACTTGGTGAGAAAGGTACACGACAACGGTAGCATTGATATATCTGAGTTGTCTTCTGAGAGTACCTTTCGAGTGAACGGCCAGCGGCTCAAGCCATTTCTAGATCATGAGCCACGGGTCGTTGATGTTGCCCCTATTCATTTTGCGTGAGATGTGGTCTCTTGACTCAAATCTATTGCATCTCACGCCTGATTATCACTGTTCTTCCGACCTGCATAGATCCAGTTGTCCATATCACTCTATTCTTTAGTCCCACATCCCTTTTCTCATCTTATGATTTTGCTATACTTCGGGTGTACTTTACCCTAAGTATAGGGGGGATGTTGGACCTTCGGGTATTCTTTTCATTCTTTCTACCCCTATTTTGCGGCCTATACTTAGGGATATTTTACCCTAAGTATAGGGGGAGGGGTAGATTCTGTACATCCTTCACTCGGATTTCCCTTCATGTACAACTTGCTATACTTAGGATTATTGGATCCTAAGTATAGGGGGAAACCACCGAGTTCTCCTCATTCTAGTCTTTGATTCATCTCTGTATATAGCCATTCCTTTTCACTTCCCTATACTAAGCACGAGTTATGTCTTCTTCATCACTCTTGACTCTGAGGACATCGTTCGAGCTAAGTATAGGGAGTGTGTATATATTTCATATATACTTTAGCCATAACTCGTACTTTGTGTAAGTGTGTTAATATATAAAATGGCTAAAAACCCTAAAAATCACAAAAAATTAAAAAAAAAATAAAAAATTTTCATGTAAATAATCATTCTTTTATTGCACATACATAGCTAGTGTACAAACTATTTTTGTAAAAATGTTTTCAAAAATCTTTTGTGTAAAAGCTTGTGTGAATATTTCCTTATCAAAATTATGTATATAGTACAAAATTTTTCCAAAATGTTTTGGAAAATCAAAAGTTTGCAAAAATCTTGTGTAAATATGTGAAAATACTTTTGCAAAACTTGCATTTCGTGCATTCATCCATTCATGATTTCAAAACATTTTTCAAAAATTTTGCATGCTCTTTGTATATATGTGTATAGTTTTTCTGGATGATAGTTGACATTTAAACTAGCCTAGATTTAAATTGGGAAATGGAGCTTGATTAAGATCTTAATCCACCTAGTTCTAAGAGGAACCTTATAGGGCTTAGGGTTAAGGCTTTTCAGGTCCATAAGGACTTAATTCTTTGAGTCCACTAGGCTATGAGCATATGTCATCTTGATGAGCCTAAGTAGAGCACTTAACAACACACGCATGACTCTTAGAGACAATGGCTTGACTTGCACCAGCACTTCACACATAGCTCTCCACAGATGAGGTGGTGAGGAGGCAGTTTCCTTTGGCTTGGGGTAGCATATGAGGGTAGTACTTCTAGGCGGAACCTCTCTTCTTCTTCTAGTGAAGGAAGTGCGTCTCAACTTGGTCTAGTGGTGATGAAGTCTAAAGACAGAAGTTGTGGGTTGCAATAAAGCTTCAAAAGAGGGATAGTCTACTGGCTCAAGAGGAAAATTTCTTGTATATATGCTGCACCATGTAGATATGTTGTACAGATGCACTTGAAAAAAATGCAAAAAGAACTCCAGAAAAAAGTGTTGGGTCGGATTGAAAATTTAATAACCCCACCGGAGTGTATATAGTCAAATAAAGCAAAAGCTTAGGGTATCCATGTTACATCTCATGAAGCTTGCAGCGGGAAACTTAGCTACACTGGTTGAGCTCCCAAAATTCTATACCTCTTATTCCCCCTCTTCTTGAGCCGGTTGCACTTGAACTTAGAAGGGAATACCCCGCTTCTCGAGGAAAGAGTTGCTAGACCGAGGCATTAGAGTTACCAGGTTGGGGGAGGTTGTTTCTTTGTTACTTCTGAGGTGGGGAGCTACATATCACTTACACTGCATGGAAAGATTCATGGTCATTAGAGTTTGTGTATGTAGACTTGTTCTGACCTGGTTTATTGAGGAGTCTTGTCCATAGATTGGTGGAACTTAGAGGCTGTTGAGTTTTAAGCTTAAGTCCAAATAAGGTTCTGACACATTAATAATCTAAAGATCTGATCGAGCTCCATACCTCAATTTAATAAAGGTTAGTTTAATAATCAACCTTGATCCATGCACATTCTTCTCTTTTTCTTTTTCTTTCTTTTTCACTTCTTTTTCAAATAAGTGTTTGCTAAGGGACTAGCAAAGTTAAGTATAGGGGGGTGATGAATACGCATTCATCAATCTTTATTCTTATATTTTAGCTACAAAAACCTTTGCAAATGCATGTATATATTTGTAAATACAAATAATTACCAAAAGCATGCATGGTGTAAAAAGTAATAATTAGCATGTTTTTGTGCAAAAATAAAAGAATAAAGATTAAAAAGAAAAAAGAGGAAATATTTAGAATAAATATTGAGCAACCTAACCCAAGGGAGGGCTCAGCATGGGCCTGACCGCATAAAAGCCAAAGTAGAGGGAGATAGGGGCTCATGTGTGTAAATAAGCCTATAAATAAAATAAATATATTTTCCTCTAAAAATAGAATAGAAGTGGTTTGTATATATGGTATATATTTGTAAATACAAAAATCAAAACAAAAATAGAAAAATAAAAAAACACCACTTGTGCATATTCACCATGTATATAGTCCACTCACTTATATTTATTTCACCTTATAAATAAAAAAATTAATTTCCATAAAATTTGTAAATATTCTATCTTTTATGGTGTAAATAAATAAAATAAAGACAACAAAAACAAAATAAAAAGTACAAAGTCAAAACCAAAAATACATTGTAAATATACCATGTATATAGATGTATATATCTATTTATTTCCCCCTTGTATATAAATAATAAAAATAAAAAAAAATATCTTTTTATTCCTAATTTTATGATATAATAAATAAAATATAAGATGGGAATAAAATGTATAAAAATAACAAATTAAAAAATCAAAAATAAAAAATCCTATATTGTATATATACCTATATATAGCCCTATTATGTAAATACCTTATTTTCATTTCGAAAAATTAATTAAAAATCACAAAAAAATAGAAAAAATTAAAACAAACATTTTTTATATATTGAGTTTTTAATAATTCGGCCATTTCCTATTTTTAATTGATTTTATAAATCTTTTTGACGTGGCTGCTTCTCATTGGTCCACGGGGGAATGTTGACCCCCCGGTCAACTCCCCCCTGTGGACCACCTCCCTCGGATCTTGAGTGACCGACCCGACTTCCCCATTTATTCCACACTCGATCCGATCTCCAGACACCCAAACCCATGGTCCTAATTACTCCCCAAGCATCCGGGAACCTCGCCCGACATCGTGCCTAGGGGTCCATGCTCAATCGAGCCGGACCCGAGCCTTTCTTCCCGGACCTTCCACCATATAAGAGCCCGAGATCCGCCACCCAGTTCCTCATCTTTGACTCCCCACCTTTCATTCTCGTGACCTCCACTGCCTTCCCTGAGGTGACAACTCTCCGTTGGTGGTGTCGAAGAGAGGTGAAGGTGTCCGGACCTCTGATCCGGCGAGCCACCGTGCTCCGCCTGAAGCAGGAGCTCGAGCCCCGGGCCTCGACGACCCGCGAGGCGACGACCCAGAGCTCCAGCAGCTCGAGCCCAGTCGATTCTTCCACCAAGGTACCATTATTTCCTTCCCGTTTTCTTTGATTTCGCGTTTCGCCCAGTTCGCCCATTTTCTGTTCATCGTCGATTCCGGTCATCTTCGTCTTCGCCCTGTTCATCGGACCTCACCATCACGATCGCCTTCTTCTCGCGCACGTACTACGTACCTCCATTCAACCCAGCTCGCACAGGAGCTGGGGCTTCGAGCTCCACCGTCTACACCTCGCCGGAGCTCGACCGCCCCGCCCCGCCTCACCGATCACCGTCACCACCTCTCACAGGGTCGAGGCACTTTGCCCTCGACCCGCGAGTCTGCTGGTGCACTTTGCAGGTACATCCGAGCCCATCTGAGGGCTTGGACCATCTAGTCCAGCAGCTTCGCCTCCGCCGGACTCGCCAGAGCTCCTCGGGGCTCCGTCAAGCCATCGGAGGCCACTAGTCGACACGGGAGCCCACAGAGCTTCTTCTCCGATCATCAGAGTCCCGCGAGGAGGCCGGGAGTGCACGCAGCGTGACGGCGAAGGTCGCCGGCCATCAGTTCTTCCTTGACCTCCAGCTACCGTCCGATGCACCTCCAGCTCCAGTTTGCATCCCAGCCGTTCATCTGAGGAGCCTCCAACAGCATTAGATCTTTGGAGGAGCGATCCAGACCGTTCGATCGCTGAAGTTTAGCCACAGCACCTCACGTCCGTTCGATCTCCCACGTGGCGACACCCTGGCCGTTCGATCAGCACTGAAGACTCAGCGTTGGGCGCCACCCCTTTCTCAGCCGTCGATCAGCACACGTGGCGCCCATCCGACGGCCTACTTAATAAAGGGTAAATATTCCCTTAGGCCCTTAGCTTTAGCGTAGTTTAGTTTTAGTCCTGTAAATATTTTTAGTATTTTATTTGCGTCAGGTAAATTGTATTTTGGATCTTGTCTTTTCTGCTATTTGCATATATACCCCTGCCTATAGTGTGTCACGTGCATCGACACGTGTTTGTCTGGGATATTTGCATTGATGGCCTTGCAGTTCTGGGTTGTTATTGAATGAATGAAATGTTTTAGATAATTGCATTTATACCCCTGTGGGTGTTGAATTTGTGCATGTGCGTTATATTTTTGGGTATTTTACGATAAGGCCCTTGGACTTTTAATACCTGATATTATTTAGTCCAGGAACCTTATTTTATTTGCAATTAGGTCCCTGTGTGCCCCAGACACGCGCCTCGCCGTGACTTCTTGGGATTTTTGCACCGGACCCCCTGGAACTTTTGGTATTTACGTATCGGTCGCTGTGCACATTACCTATGCTTTGATTTTAATAAAATATCAAACTAACTCCAAATTCAATGAAAATTGGATACATGGGTCCTGCCATGTTGTAAAATTTTCTAGAATTTTTGGAGACATTTTTGATTGCATTTATTACTTTAAAAAATTCAAAAACACGCTTTTTCTTTACTGTCTAACTTGGAAATTCACAAAAAATATTAAAACACCTCTAAAAATTACAAAAAATTAGGTAGTGTTGTTTTGCCTTGTTTAATTTTCTGACCAATTTTGGTCATTTTGCATCATATAAAACTCATAAAAATTGAAAAACACCTAAAAACCCATAAAAATTATAATAATTAATTTAAAAATCCAAAAACAATAATTCTAGTGGCTGAATTTTCCTTGAATTTTCTTCTTTACAGGAAAATTACCTCCAGGCTTTTTGGAGACTTTTAGATATTTTATCTAAGTCCCCCAAGCTTGGCTGGACAGTACCCTTGTTTTCTTGCATTGTTTTATTTTTAGAAAACTAAATAAAATCAGAAAAATACCGAAAATTCACTAAAAACAGTAAAAAAAGATAAAAAACATAAAAAAACATTTTTATTTTGAATTTTTGAGTGATTTTTGATGCATTAAATAATTATTTGGATTGGCTTGCTTCTTTATTTCCTTTATTTCCTTTATTAATTAAAAATCCAAAAAAAATTATAAAAATTTAAATTCCACCAAAAACATTTGTCTTTTATTTTATTTCCCTTTTTTGACTACTTCGTAGGCCGCAAGGCCATGACGTGCTCCCTGAGTCCGACCCTGCTCGCTATACCAGGCTAATCTAATAACCAGGACCGCTATTGCATTTATTTGATTTTGATTTGATTCTGGTGGTCTGCTTCACATTTTCTTGATTGACCGAGAGCCTCTCGAGTGACTGAGGTCGCAACGACCTTAGTTCTATTTCTTCATCCTTAGTTGCTCGGGTTTTCGGGTAATCAGAATGGCGCCGTTGCCGGGGAGCACGACTTAGTAGTCTGTTTTCGATTTTTCTCGTGGTTTTCATTTTCACGGTTTTCTGTATAGATTTTTGTAGATATATTTTCTGACACTGTTTATATAATAATTTGGTATGATCACTGTTGTTTACTTTCTTGCGAGGGCCCGAGGACCGAGGAGGTGACTTTCGAGGAGCCGGTGCAACCGCGGGATTCGGAGGCGGCTCCCTTCTGCACGGAGCCGCAGGAGAGAGCGAGAGTGTAGCTGAGAGAGAGAGAGGAATAGATTAGCTTTTATTTCCTGCTTATTTGAATTATTGTAATAACATAGGGACAGCAGCAGGACTTGGACTTCCTTCTTCGGGTCTGTTTCGCCGAGCACCGGTGTGCTCAGGGGACCCTTTAGCTAGCTTAGATTTTTCGCGGCTTTTTCACGGCTTTTTGATTTTTCGCTGCCTTTTACGGTTTTACGCAGTTTTTCTCGAGCCCCTAGCTTTAGGACTTTCTGGTTGATTGTGTCGTACTGATAGGATCCACACACTTAATTATCTGCCTGCACCTATAGTTCGTTAATTAGACCTACTAATAAAACATAAATAAAAATAACTGATTCATTTTCCTTCGAGCCTACGCGCCGCGAGCCCCGCCCCGTCAAGCGCTACTCCTGAACTCGACCTGTCGAGAAGAGGAGGGGTGGGTTTAGACCGGACTCTCTGGATCGAAGGCTGGTGACCAGCTAGACGGTTCTTTCGAGTAGAAGTTGCCTGCTTAGGACTCGGTTTTTCCCCGCTGCACCATATAGGTAGTTTATTTTCTGTCTTTCAATTCTGCGCGGATCATATTGCATGTAGAGTGCTGGAGACAGGTACGCATTTCTGACTTTGCATGCATCATTGATTTTATCGCGCATCGGCTTTTTCGTCTTCTCCCCTGTTTTCGACTTAATAATCAGGAGAATCGAAAAATTCGTTAGGCCTTTTGTTTTTATTGAAAAAGATCTAAAAAGAAAAAAAATAAAATTGGGACTGTTTAAGCTATTGACCCTAAAAGACACTTGACCTAAAAATCTGTCTTGGGGAGAGCAACCCCCTCATTGTTTGGTTTGATTGTGCGAGAGAGTGAGCCGTACACTAGGTAGAGCCCTCCGGTACTCCTCTCGACTGATTACCGACTCCTTCTGTGCGGGACAATCGGTTGGGAGAGTATCGGATATCCCAGCAGGTCACGTAATCGCTCTGATATTTTGCTTGCTCACCAAAATAAAATTGACAAGATAATTTGACCGAGCCTTCATGGTCTTCAGCTCGCGTTGCGTTGGTGAACTTAGGGGTTTGCTTGTGATCATAGTTTCTTCAGATCTCATCTGCATTACTCGCCAGATCACGACGATGGGCATGAGGTCTCTTAGGCAGCCTCTGGATGCACCGCTTTTTAGCACTCCAGCCCACTCATCTAGGTCGGTTCGTGGGAGCTCAGACCCGCTCTCCGAACCCGAGTATGACTCCGCCCTGTTCCCTCTCGATCACCCTTCTTCTTTCGAGATCGAGATACCAGTGCCAGAGGAGAGACAGGCAAATGATTTATCGGCACCTGAGTTCGGTTGTTTTGATTTTTCAGAGACTATGGCCGGCGCTAGTGATGATCGCTCCAGAGGTCCGCAGGAGGAGCACTTCGTTCTGGACCAGGGTTCGATCAACTCCACCCTGATCCCCTCCCTTGAGTCAGTGCAGCAGCAGTTGAGGGATCAGGGGGCATTCATGATAGAGATGAGGCGAGAGCTTGAGCAGTTGAGAGCCGACCGCGAGAACCGCGGAGGAGGACTGACGATGCGGCAGCTGCCGCAGCAGCCGCAGCAGCCGCAACAGGAGGACCACCGAGACCGATGCGGGAGAACCACATTCCCAGATCGACGTTGACGCACCGTTGGGTGGTGCTACTAGCCATCGTGGGGGACTTCAAGTTCCCCCCAAATACTTTGCAGCTCCTTCCCCGGTTTCACGGTTTGGCTACTGAGGAGCCCCATCTCCACCTGCAGGAGTTTGAGATGATTTGCAGTACTGTCCACGATCGTCAGGTGGACCAGGATACTATCAGGATGATTGCCTTCCCCTTCTCTTTGGCAGACAGAGCAGCCACCTGGCTGAAACATCTGGGGAAGTTCGTTTACACTTGGGAGCAGCTCCGTGCTGAGTACTTGCACAAGTACTATCCACTTGGGCGGACCAATGCCGCGAGAGCCCTGATCAGCAACTTCTCCATGCTCCCCAACGAGAAGTTCCATGAGGCATGGGAGAGGTTTTGAGAGCTGACCGATTAGATGCCCGCACCACGACATTTCCAAGCCAC